>CM061134.1:182909957-183451066 GCA_030789695.1 Scilla litardierei
CACCGGCCACCAGTGGTTCCCTCCTCCCTGGGCGACGGTCGCAACATCTCCACTACCTCCGATAAGATATTCCCCTTACAAATGGATCGCCAATAGGATATTCCACTTACACACGGGAAATCCACCTTTCACTCCTCCGTCTGGTCTAAACAGGACGAGTTGGAGAGAGGTAGGCATCCGCTCCCCGCCGGTAGGAAAGGCAAAAGCCCCACCGGGCTTGCAGGCCTGTACCTCCTCACCTTCGACCTCCGGACGGGGACCTCGGCAAGGCTGCATCCCCGACGAGCCCAAAAGGCAAGTCATGGCGTGTCAGCCCGCCCCAGCACACTCGGAACCCGAACCCCGCCCCTCAAACCCAAACCACGAGGCGTGGAGGGGAGGCGGCCCGATCGTCAGGATTTCCCCCACCCTCAAACCCAAACCGCGAGGCGTGGAGGGAGATGACAAAGCAATGGAGAGGAGGCGGCCCGATCGTCAGGACCCCCCACCACCGGGACAAAAACCACAGCAAGACAGCTCCCCTGGTGAGCCCCCCAACGTTTCCACCCGGCCGAGGAGACCTGGAAACCCGTCAGCGCATTGGACGGACGCTCACCTAGGCGCCAAGAACAACTGAAGATAAAAAGGCCCACCCGGCAGAGGGTAACCCCTAAATCAGGAGGTCACTCACCGCAGGCGAGGACAGTTCCACAGCCCGCCCCCGAGCCGGATCTTACCCCCAAGAACGGGCGATAATCTAAGTACCCGTGTGCGAACCATAGAAGGGTTCTTGTAAATATAAATGAAAACATTTATCTCCATCAAAGTCGTTTTAACTTTCGGAAAACGCCATAGCATGAAACGATCCCCCCACCAAAGGCCGGGCGAGCTTACGAAACGGAACCACCCCTCGCGGTGGGTAAAGCAGGAACAGAGAATCGCACTCCCCTCGTACTAACTTAGGACGCCCAGTAAGTATACCCCCGCAGTCCGAACCCCCCGATAACAGGAAGGACCGACGTTTCTAAACGAGACCCCTCGCCAACTAAAGTCTGCCATACCTTTCAGACAAAGGTGAAGGGGTTGAACTGAGGCCCGCTCTGCGGGGCCGAATCCGCCTGAGACAAAATCCACTCGCAACAGACACCCAGGGGTCAGCCATGCTACGAGTAGCCCCTGTTCGTGATAGGGCGGAATGTCTCATCCCGATCGCATCCAGTGATCCACCGTCCCGCCCAAACACAACACATAGACCATCAACATCCCCTTTCCCCAGACCTCGTGCTCTCGGGAAAGGGAATGTTGGGGGCAGTAATTGTGTACTCAAGCAAGAAAACAAAATAGGTAACACCAGCGATAAAACACGGCAAGGACCGGCCTCCCAATGGCGACTCGCCCGCCTCGGTAGGGGCTAACCGGTTCGTCCCGCACAGCGACCAACTACCCGGCGCCGGCCTCCCAAACCACATCAGGAATCCCCCGCCCGGATTAAGACCCCGATCCTCGAAAACTCAAAGCTGGGAATAAGGACAAGGACACGCAAATCGGGGCGGACCGGTCGCTAACCAGAAACCGCGAAACAATGCCTGTTGGATATACGCCTGGCCCCGATAAGGCAACACCGCGACGCGACTCGACAAAACGATAGGACACTCGAAAAACACGCCATCAGCATCAACACGCCCCCCCCCCCCCCCCGAGAGGCCAGAATAGACGAACCGTGTCAGGTACCGCCAGGAAAAAGCGGTTCCCAAAGCGCGTGATTCGGCGTTGCCCACTAATGGCACTAACCCCTCACGTTATCCAAGATGAACCCTTCTGCAGAATCCCTCCATAAGTACCCCCCCTTCAGAGTTTAGGGAAGAGGGGAAGATACACGAAAGGGAGTCGCATCCCCTCACACCGGGTATGAAAAAGCCCCGAACGCCCCACCGAGCTACGAAGAAGGCCGATGTCCACCGACGGGCCTCACTTCCCCCAACGGTGAACGCTTCCACTCCGCGACCTCTGATAGGATGTTCCCCTTACACATGGGAGGTCCCGCCAGCCAGCCTTCCTCCTGCTCGTAACCAGATGAAACGGCAGGCCCGGAAGACTAGCCGCGGGCCGCCACAACCCAATTAACATCCACCCCACGGTGATCCCTACCGGGTGTGAGGGCGGAAACCCCCAATGGGTCTCCCAACGACCCACCTGCCTGCCCCCAACCTTCCCCGCGAGGCCGGCCCACCGGACTCCCCCTGGGAGGGCGACGCCACCACCGCCACCTCGTCCTCCGCCTCCTCCAGGGTTCCCCCTCGGTGTGCGGGATCCCCGGCGAGGCCGGGCAACCCTCCAGCGCGGCGACGGCGAGACAGAACGCGAGGAAGCGAGGAAAGGGAAAGGAAGAAGGTCCACCCGACAAACGAGGGTCAGCCCTCCCGAAGGGGGGGTCACCACGGGGCTGCATCCCCGATGAAACCAAACGGTAATTCACGGCACGTCAGCTCGCCCCCGGACAATGAGGCAGAAGGAGTTCAGCAGTCAGTAGAAAGGAAGGCCTCCCAGCAACAGGGACCCGCTCGCCCCGATGCGGCGGGCGACAAGTTAAAGCAGCCTCCCGCCCCGTCCAACGGGTTTGGTCACACCTGCCCTCTTGTTGTAGATACCACCTAGATCTCCTGTAAAGGCTGATGAATAATATTCCTCCTTACGGACTCCTCACCCTAAGCCCAAGCGCACAATGGCCAGGAAGTTCACCAGACTCAGTGCGGCCAAAGCCCCACAAAAATAACAACCACGTCCGGTAAACACACCGCAACGAAACCGTGGCCTTCCCAAAAAGCCGGGCTCCCCCGAAGTCCTGCCCAGCCGCCACCTACAACGACACGGCGTTAAGGGGCAACGCCCCCCCAAATCGTAGTGACCCACCTCCTCGCTGGGCTCCCACTCGGGACGAGATCTAGCGATCCCGCAACAGCGGGCAATACTCCGCGGGAGCCGCGTCGCCACTCCTGAGCATGGACCCAAGTCCGAACCATGCTAGAAGGGAGGTAGCGTTACGTCATCCGAGCCGAGCCGGGCTTCCGCCTCGCACACGAATGCTGGGGGCAATTGTTACGACCTAAAGATCGTAGGAGCACGACTCCCGCCCAGATCCGCTGACATACCCCATTAACTCACCCCTTCGCGAAAGGGCCGCCATCCCGGAGGTCCGAGGCTACACGGGAATGGGCGCACCTCGCAGCACTCCCCCCTCCCGGCCGAGGCGTACAACCGCAGTTGCTCGGCCCGTCAGGGGCAGTGCATTTGGGGAGCGCCCAGACAGTGCCGCCGGGATGCGGACGTAGGCATGTGCATATCCCTCCTTGCCAGCGGCCCACGACCCGCGACCAAAAAGGGGCGCGGCCGGGCCGGACAACCCCCGAGCAGGTCGACCCGGCTGGTCCCCATGAACCACGGCGCCAGGGATAGCATAGCCAGACCTTTAGTTCATCACGTACGACAAACAACCTAGTGTAAGGACACGACTGACACTAACGCCGCCCGACCATCTGACAAAGCGCCCCCTGGCCGCTGAGCCCCCTGACACTTAATGCTTTCGGCCCTGACATCCTGACAAAAGTGCCCCTGGCCGTTGCACCGTCTGACAAAAGCAGGGCAGGCACTCCTGTTCCTGACATCCTCGTCCGAAGCTTCCGCTGACAACCGAGCCAGCTCAGCACGTCGAGTCAGCATGCCAGGTCAGCCCCACCTAGTCATCTCTCATCAGGTATAAATACCTCCTCACTTCTTACGGTGAGGAGGTTGGCAAATTCTCTCTCTCAATCCATTATTCACACACGAGAGCAAAGGTCGTCCACATCTTTGTTCTCCCACTTATAGCTCGCCACGTACGGTCGACACACCCTCAGTCCGACCGGCGTGCCTAGCCCCCGTTTTAAATCCTATTACTGACTTAGGCATCGGAGGGGCTAAGGGTTGGACCCCAACCCTGCCCTTCTGACGGGTTGCTCGTGGTGCAGGAAAGCTCGCCCCTTGGTCGACGTCAGCCTTTGGCTCCCGCCACCCGATCTTCTTCCGCCGTGTCCGGTGAGATTTGACTCCGTGGCCACCCCCGGCGGCAAGTCTAGCCTCTTCACCCCACTAATCACTTGTTAAATAGCTCACCTAAACCCTCGTATCAACATAACCACCGTGCCCTTGGTTCCCCTCAATACAAATTCATTGTACGCGAGTTCCACCTCGTAACAGCTGCCATGTGGACAAAACCCTAAAGGCTGAATACCATACGGTTGAAGATCTATTTGAGCTGTGGACTGCCCTTGAGGATAGATATAAACATCAGAAAGATGTAATACTACCAAGGGCATGATATGAGTGGGAGAACCTGAGACAGCATGACTTTAAGTACATAACTGAGTATAACTCAGCTCTCTTTAGCATCACCTCATGCCTGAAGTTGTGTGGTGAAAAAGTCTCAAAAGAACGCATGCTGGAAAAGACGTACACGTCTTTCCATGAGAAAGATGCGATACTAATGCAGCAATACCGTGAAGGCAATTTCACCAAGTATTCTGAGCTGTTGTCATGTTTACTCATGGCTGAACAAAACATAGAGCTTCTCCTCGCCACTCACAATATGCGCCCCCTGGCACTGCCCCCTACCAGAAGCTCATAATGCATATTCTTTTTCCAAAAAGAAGAGAGATAATAAACGAAAAGAAAGACCACAGAAAGGGGGGACAGAACAAAAGGGCTAGGGGCCAAGTCCGGCAGCGAAGAAATGAAGGGAAGCGTAAGTTCACCTGGCGCAAAAATGACAACAAGAAGAATGATGCACCCACACCCAAGAGAGATTGGGAAGACCAGTGCCATAGATGTGTCATGAAAGGTCACTGGTCCATAGTGTGTCGAACTCTGCAGCATCTCCAGGAGCTGTATAAAGAAAACAAGAAAAAGAAAGCTGAAACAAACCTGATGACATCTGATGCTCCAGTCAAGTTTACAACTGACGACTTCAAAATTGATGACCTGTTGGATAAGCCTTCTATTTTTATCTTAGCAAATTGTTTAAGAATATTTCATGTTATGAGAGCTTTTGTATTATGATTTTGAATGAAAAATTTTAAGTTCCTGAAATGCAAATGTTTTATTCATCTTTATAGATGGATCACTCTCATGACTGCTAAGTAGACAGTGCTTCAACACATACGATCCTTCAGTATAAATGCTATTTTCATAGCATTATACCCGATAAAAGCCATGTAAATACAATTTCAGGGCCACTGAATATAATTGAAGGTTTTGGGAATGCAACCTTGTTGCTCCCTAATGGTACATAAATTAAAATAAAAGATGAACTATTCTCTCTGAATTCCAACCGAAACTTATTAAGTTTCAAGGATATCCGTCTAAACGGATTCCATTTGGAAACAACAAATGTAAATGAAAAAAAATTACTGTATGTAACATCTCAAGAAAAATGGGTAAAATCCACACTTGAACATTTTGAGAGCCTATCATCAGGCCTCTATCATACAAAGATTCGGAGAGAGGAAGATAACTTGACGGAGCACCTGAAGTGACCGACATCAGCCAAGTTTTTTACTTTGGCATCATAGACTTGGCCACCCTGGCTCTGTGATGATGCACCGCATCTTATTACAACCCCATGGGCATAACATGAAGAACCAGAAGATTCTTTACAAGTGAGAATTCCTTGCATCCCCTGCTTCAAGGGGAAATTAATAACAAGACCATCACCACTAAAAGTGAATATTGAGTCTCTAAGCTTCCACCACTAAAAGTGAATATTGAGTCTCCAAGCTTCCTCGAAAAAATACATGGAGACATATGTGGACCTATCCACCCTCTAGTGGGACATTTCGGTACTTTATGGTACTGATTGATGCATCTTCAAATTATTTGTATGTGTGTCTACTACCGACCCGCAACTTAGCTTTTCCAAAGCTACTGGCACAAATTATAAAGTTGCGGGTGCGTTTTCCAGACAACCAAATAAAGAAAATACGTCTGGATAATGCTGGAAATTACCTCTCGGTCATTTGAAGAGTACTGCCAGGGAACGGGAATAGAAATTGAACATCCAGTGCCATATTTTATACCCAGAATGGGTTGGCAGAGTCACTGATAAAAAGACTCCAATGGATTGCACGTCCATTGTTAATGAAATCTTAGTTGTCGGTGGATGTATGTGGACTTGCAGTTCTGCATGCTGCATCGTTAATAAAAATAAGACCCTCTGGAGGTCAGAGTCTCTCTTCAATGCAACTTGCATATGGAGTGCCACCGATCATTTCTCATTTGAGAATCTTCGGTTGCGTAGTTTACATCTCCATTGCACTAGCACAGAGAACAAAAATGGGTCTTCAACGTCGCCTATGTATCTATGTAGGGTTTGACTCACCCTCCATCATAAGATACCATGAACCCCAAACGGGGGACGCATTCAAGGCACGTCTTGAAGACTGTGAATTTGATGAGAAATTTTTTCCCAAAATGGGGCTAGACATTGAGAAATCTGGTGCGAAGCACATCATAATGTGGGATACAAAAAGTTTGATCCACTATGATCCAGTAACAAAACAATGCGAAGATGATATCCTGAAGATTCTCTACATTCAGGACATTGTCCACCGATTACCGGACTCATTTACTGACAACCAGAAGATTGTCAAATCACACATCCCTGTTGCAAATACTCCAGCTAGGATTGACATTCCCAAGAATGGATGCAATCCACCAGCAGCAGAAGTGTCTGCACCTCAACAGAAAAGAGGCAGACCACCAGACTCCAAGGATAAAAATCCAAGAAAGAAAAATATCCGGATACCATGGGACGATACCCCCACAGAGAAATGAGCTCATGTCCATACCCTCATCCCTCCCGGAATTCACTGCAGAGGAACTGCCGGGAGAAATTGAAATATCATTAAATTATGTACGTACAAGGGAGGTGTTGAACCGAAAGAGTACAGTCGTCGACGATAACTTTGCATTTCATATTGCTATTCACGTCGCCGGAAGCGACGATGATCATGATCCACATTCCGTTGCTTAATGCATACGTAGAAATGATTGGCCAAAGTGGAATCAAGCAATAGAAGCTGAGCTGGACTCGCTTAAGAAACACAAAGTCTTTGGGCAAATAGTCCAGACACCAAATGGTGTCAAACCTGTGGGATACAAATGGGTGTTCGTGAGAAAAAGAAATGAAAATAATGAGATCGCACACTACAAAGCTAGGCTTGTAGCACAAGGATTTTCCCAAAGACCGGGTATTGACTATGATGAAACATACTCCCCGGTCATGGATGCGATCACTTTCCAATTTCTGATAAGCTTAACAGCAAAGGAAGGTTTAGATATGCCGCTAATGGATGTTGTGACTACATATCTATACGGTAATCTCGACAAGGAGATATACATGAAACTTTCTGATGGCTTTTCAATGCCTACTGAATTAAAAGATAGACCTCGAGACGTCTACTCTGTTAAGCTTCAAAGATCATTGTATGGTCTTAAACAATTGGGAAGGATGTGGTATAACAGACTGAGTGAATTCCTTGTACAACAAGGATTCAACAATAATGAAGTCGTCCTTACATCTTTATAAGAGCAAATGAAAAAGGATTCGTCATAATAGCAGTCTAAGTTAGACGATTTGAATCTCATTAGATCTCCTGAAGAGATCGCTGAGATATCTAAAAGCCTGACAAAAGTATTCGAAATGAAAGACCTAGGCAAAAGGAAATTCTGCCTTGGCTTACAAATTGAACATTTAAAAGACGGAATCCTATTACACCAAACCACATACACGAAGAAAATGTTGCAAAGCTTTCATATAGACCAATGCCATACACTTAGTACACCTATGGTGGTACGCTCTCTGGATGCACATAAAGACCCCTTCCGGCCGCTGGAAGAGGGGGATGATATACTTAGTCCAAAAGTCCCTTATCTAAGTGCTATTGGAGCATTTCTATATCTGGCCAACTGCACGCGTCTCGATATAGCGTTTGCAGTAAATTTACTAGACAGATACAGTGCAACGCCTACGCATCGCCATTGTACCGGGGTTAAGCACCTTCTGCGCTATAGATTTGAGATTCTTTTACAAAAATGGATTATCACAGGTCTGACCCCCACAATGCAAAGTCACAGACAGGGTACGTGTTACCCATGGTGGGACAGCCATTTCCTGGAGATAAGTTAAGCAAACCATGACGGCGGCCTCATCCAATCACTCAGATATCATCGCCATCCATGAAGCAAGCAGAGAATGTGTCTGGCTACGGTCAGTTGTAAATCACATCCTGATGACGACCGGTATTGAAGTTGGGGACCTCGAACCTACTACCATGGTCGAGGACAACGCTGCTTGCATAGCTCAGCTACGAGGTGGCTACATCAAAGGCGACAGAATGAAACATATTTCTCTCAAATTCTTCTGGACGCACGAGTTACAGAGAGATGGCGTGATCGACGTCAGACAAGTACAATCATGTAACAACCTGGCAGACTTGTTCACTAAAGCCCTTCCTACTGCTACCTTTAGGAAGTTTGTACAGAAAATTGGGATGAGGCGCCTAAGAGATCTGAAAGCCTAAGTGCTTGTACAGATCAGGGGGAGTTAGAGAGTGTTTGTACTCTTTTTCCTTAACTATGGTTTTTTCCACAGGGTTTTCCATAGCTAAAGGTTTTAACGAGACAAACCTCACTAACTTAGGATTCTGAAGTATCTACCCCATGTGAGACTCCTACAACACTCAGAATCCTAAAGTATTCATGAGCAGAGTTGTCACGCCCCGCTTCCCAAGTATGGAAGGCGAGACATGAGAGGTCCACTCAGACTTGGAGCTGTGAAGCTACAGTCTGATAAGCATCTAGTAATTTAATCCATTATCAGGTTCTTCGCATTACGACGAAATAACAATAATCCTAATGAGAGATAGACAAATAAAATTATCTAACATTCAACATCCACAGATTTTATTCCAAACATTACAGAATTATAGTCATAAAAAGAGTACAGAATCTGAAAGCAAAAGGCCTAAGCTTGGCCGAAACTACAATAAGAAGTGGTGCAACGCACCGAATAACCTAACAGCAGCTACTAGTAAAGTAAATAACATCTAAAAGAAAGTCACCAGCTGAGACTAAGGGTAGGACCGGTATCCTCGAACTGGACGTCAGTAACCTGTCGACCTCTGCAACCTACTCAGGCTAAAACCTGACATGTGTCATTCAAAGAGAAAAGGGCACATGTCAGCAAAAATCTCCAAAAAGGAAGGGAGACTTTTGCAAGGAAACGTAAAGCACATCAGGTATAAGATAAATGTAGCTTAACAGTTCTAAAATAATGATGACATGCCATGATATTTCAATGAATGCAACAGTTTAAACATGAACATGATACTTGCAATGCACGACACGTCATAGCGCGAGCTACTTAACAATATTCAATATTTCACGATTAACTTGTATTTACGATGTGCACAGAGTTTCCGTCTTTTGGCTGAAGTGGCTGTACGGGCTCACTTCTATACTCAAGCGACCGTTTAACTCTACCCATCCACGTGCATCGAGCGTTGGTTTCACCAACACACTGAGCTCGCTTCTGGATCACGAGCCAGTAAGTGTTTTTGGTTTGGCATAGGGTTGTGCCCGCAAAGCAGGTGCCTAGCCTCAATCAATATGCAGGAGTCAAGATCCTACTCGCCGCAGCTTACATTTCAATAGTAGCGTGTGCTACACCATCACGACAAACATTCAATGCATGAAATGATATGACAATTTGCAACATGATAGTAAAAACAGTTAATGCATGCGTACCGTTTATCAAAATTTAAACATGGCATGTGAGATGCATGAATCATGACAAGGGTGTAGGATCTAGCTTTGTTTCAAACTAGATCAAGTATATGTGTCGGATCTAGCTTCATTGTCAAACTAGATCAAATATAGTCGTCTAGGCGACTATCATTTCACCGCCTAGTCTCTTTTACATAATTTTACAAAATGGCCTAAAACATGGCCTAACAAATTACTGTGCAAGTTTCACTTGCCTGAAAGAGACGTGCTGCAATCACAGATCAGAGAGGTCCAGAACTTCCTATGTGCTCAAACCATCGCCCAGCCTACAGTCCCATATTATTATCTTCGATTAGTGAGTTACTCCAAACAATGAAATCACAGTTTTTATCTTGTTAACATGCGGGTGTGGGTTCCTACTGTTCAGGTATACCTTAACACGTCGCGAGAGCTCCACTGACGTCGGGTAGCGACGTCAGGGGTTGGATTCCGGTAGCGTGTAAGGTAACGACGTTAGCTCGGGAAAGGTAACGGGTCGTGAAGAAAACGTATAATATCTGCGACACCGGATGTGTGATATTAAGTTAACAGTTATTCATAGTAAAGTAATATTAATGGTTATGTGACCAATATACTTAGGTACAAAATGTACAGAATGTTAATATCAATGTTAATAGCTATACTTAGGTACAGAAAGTATAAGATTTATAAAGCTATAAGTACATCATGTACTTATTATACTCGTATCCCAATAACTGTTACCGTGCAAATACTTATATATATAATAACTGGTATGTGTTAACTAATAGTAAAGTGTTAATAAAACTAACTTAATGTATAGGAAACATTTACTAATTCCTTTATAAGTATTCAACTAATATATGATATAATAAATATCTTGTATGCATGCTGTTAATAAGAGCTTACGTGGTTTGTCTCGTTTTCTCCCTTCCGCGCGTTTTGCAGATGAGGCGACGGCTGTAGCGACTTCCGGTGGTCGGCGGCAACGCGAGGGCGGTGGTGGCGGGGTGAACTAGCGGTTCGAATGGGTCGCTTGGATAGGAGCTGGTAGTGTAGAGGAGGGCGGCGTGGAGTCGGAGGAACGCTTCGGAGAGGGGGAGAAGTGCGCCTGGTTTGAGGGTGGCTGGCCTGAGCGCATGGGCTGATCGGAGTGTCGAGGTGAGGTGCATCCTTGGTCGATGGCATCGGGCGTGAAGGCCGAGGGATCGGGCGAGCTATCGGGTAAAGGACCTGGGGTTGGACTGGGAGAACAACGAGGGTGCGGCGTCATCGAGGATGGTGGCGATGAACAGGGCAGGTGCGGGTTTCTCGGGCGGAATCGTGGCTGCGCGGGTAGCTGGAGAAACGGCAAAATGCGGAAAAAAGGAGGGAAGAGGTCGGCGCCGGAGAGTTTCGATGGCGAGTGCTTGGCTGAGGGTTGATAATAGGAGAAGATGGGGAGGTTTCCCGAGGAGCAGCAGGGTAATTGACATGCATGGTTTTCTCAGGGCTTTGTAGGGGAAAAAGATATGGAAAGTTGGGAACATGGCCCATAAAGATGACGTGAGGACGTGGATGCGAATTAAATAGAGGGGAGAGAGAGAGAGAGAGAGAGAGAGAGAGAGAGAGAGAGAGAGCAAGTGGGAACGTTGGGGATTGCGTGGGTTGTTGAGTACAGCGATGGGAGAGGGCCACTCGCATGCGAATTGACAGGGAGAGGTGACGTGGGGAGTTGCTGGGATATGGGGTTAGTGCGGTTAAGATTATCGGATGAGATCAAGTTTAGAAAATGATCTAGTCAAGCTATTTAAACATAGAAAATTAATCTATATGGGATATTAGAATCATTAAGGTGTGATTTTATTAAGGTTGATCAAGGAAATATTCGATTATGAGATCAGTTTGGTTAGGAAAATAATATAGTCATGATGGTCAGATAAGCTTGATTAGAAGGTTGATTTAGTTAAGATAGAATCCATCAAATCAAACTTTTTAGATGATTAGAATTAAGATTTGATATTATGGTTCAGTTAACATATTTTAGTCTTATAGACTCGTTACGATTCATTAAGGCAAGATTAAGATTCTACAAGATCAATTAGAATTTGGTCACCATTGATTTGGAAATCGATCTGGTTAGGATATTGGTTAAAATTGGATTAGAAAATCGTTATCGTTAAGATGTTTGGATTTGGTCTAGATTTGATCAAGATCTTATTAGGGTACTCGGATTATTACGATCTCGCCCCCTGCAAACAACATCAACCAAAGTTAAAGAAGATATAAACGTGATCGCTAAGTCGCGTTCTCGAGTTTTGAAAATAATAACAAAACAAATCATGTATATACTAATACTCTAATAAATCACTACACTAAGTGAATACATGTGAAATACGTATATACAGAAACAGGCCGTTACATCCTACACACCTTATAAAAATTCCGTCCTCGGAATTTCTAACTATAAATATATCTAGCCACTCTAGTAACTACCCCAATCATATCACATTATAATCCAAACCAGGTATATTCACTACAAGTGCTTATATATGCACTTGGTAGTCAAACATGAATACTACACACACACACACACACACACACACACACACACACACATACACACACACACATTTTATACTTGTACCTATCATAGACAGTCAAATTCATACACGTACTTCAATCATTCTTTTAGTCACGTACATCCTTATATAACTATTACTCACTTATCACACAACCAAGTTATCCATACTTACATAAAAATAGTTGCACACTAGCAAATACAATCGTAATTCTTCACATATAGATAACTACCTATGTACAAACAAATATGGATATACTATCCCATATATTTCTTAGTATACATCCAACACCAAACATACAAACACATGTAATCACAATACACAATATTAAATCATGTTTACTATATCTAATATACATTCACCACTACTATAATTTCACAAATATATAGTTATTCAATGCACGCAGATACTTCACCATATATTCACATCACACACAATCCTATAACTATATTCAAGACACGCCACACATACCATAGTCACAAATACATATAACTAAGCACATACTTACCCGTGCATGGTGCACGCCCACGCACGTTAATATCCCATTCATACATGCCACTAATACCACTATATACTTAGCACATCTACACACCAAATTAGCTAGCACATATACAGATAAAACCTTAGCAAATAATTATACCATAAGACCAACACCTATAACTATATAATGGTATAGCCACCCCACAATCATGTGCGTAACACAACCAGACACAACCAATCCTATCACTATACATACATCATCCATTACTATATTCATAATACTACACACAAACCACAGAAATATGTAACAATATACTTAGATATACCCACTCAAGGTTGAGTGAGACTCAAAACCAATACCAGAATACTCTATATACATAACACGATATTTATACCTATACCAACACACCACTCCAATATATATATATATATATCTATCAACGTCATCACATACATACCATAATATCAATCACACTTTATATTTAGTCAAGTAACCCACATAATGCAATCACTTTACATGCTATAATAATATTACAAACATCAGCACACATATACAATCAAAATACACTATCCCATATATGCATATTTCGTATAGTCATATACATATATTATATTCACACCATAGCAATATACTTATAATTAGTATACTAATACATATACTTATCCATACCTAGTTAAGATATACAATAATCGTGTATACCACATGGTATACACGCACAACATCCCATAAAGGCAAGTAATACCAAACAAAGTTTATAACCCTATTACCGTATGTATATCACTCATATTCATATAGTAAGTACATATCTACGTTCGAGCACACGCTCACACGTACTAACATATATATCAAATAATAAGCATGCACATTTAACCATAAGTACCCTATTATCATTACACTTAACCTGCACATGACTTACTAGTATACTATTTCAAGCATTTACAAGTATCTTCAAAACACATACTCCACTAGTAGATATACCAACACTAAATCTAATATCCACAGACATTCATAAAGTGGTATAGCTATTCACACATATATAACTACTATCATTCATACAACTTCACACATATATCATGAATAACGTTGAGTATTCATACATAACACAAGAGACCATCATTAATATCCCAAGGGTAGCACACTCATACAGGAGTGGTACGCAGGGGTCACACGCACAGGTCCACACACTTTACCTATAAACATGCACCACGACGACATCACAAAAACCAATGGGTCCACTACTAACCTAAGGTTGACATAAGCAAGGGCAAGCACTAGTAGGAGGACTAAGCAATAGAAAAGAAAACCGAAACCAAAAGCGTAACGAAACAAGATCGGAAAGAACGAGTTCAGATAATGCGAGGATAAGGAGATAGATGGTTGAACGGGACAAAAATTGCCCTAAATAATTAAATAGATGAAAGAGGGATATATCTAAAATATGATATCGTATATATACATAAATATATTCTTATAAAAATATGTAGAAATAGCATGCAGATGATAAATTTTTTTTTAAAACTCGGAAAAAGTGTTAAACGAAGAAAATAATGAGTAATGTGGGTAGTGATTGTTTTGCAAATGGAAATAGATTTATACAAAGATCTTTTTGAAGTATGAGCACGATGAATATAAAACTGATACACAAAAATTGAAATCACATTTAGCTTAGGAAAATATTCTAAAGGTATGTACGACAAATGGTTAAAAATAATTTCGTAGTTTAGAAAAAGGATGTTATATTGAATCATCAAAAAATGGTAACAAGGTTTTAAAACTGAAAGACGAAAGATACCGGTTAGAAAATGGTTACGAGATAGTAACTAAAATTACGACCAAGAAGGTTTCAAAATCCAAGAAGGAATTTTAACTCAACCGGAAAGCAAGAAATTTAAATACATAGTAAGGGGTTTTCAAAGAAGTTAAACTGAGCGAAGAATTTAATAAGGGATGTCAAAAATACTTTTGGAAGAATCAGGATGCGCGATGGAGAAGGTTCGAAAAATTAACGATAATCGTCAAAAAGCGATCACATGAAACGAGGGCAAAGAATATGATTGCATGATCGATACAAAATGCGCCTAAGATATGATTCATGAAAAGGTATGATGGGATTCTACGGTCGATAATACAGAAGTGTAATGATCAGGAAAATTATAGAATCAGGGGTTCTAAAGACCGGGCCGACTAAAGATCAAGAGAAACTTAACACTAAGACTCTCAAATGGACTAGACTGTAATAAGGATCTCAGTGAAGGGTTCTAAGAGGATCAAGATTACGTTCTGCTGGGCCCGAATTGATGGACTCAACGAACGACTAAAGGAAAAACTCTAAAAATCTAATATGGTCAGGGCTGGGGGAGAGACTTAAGGCAACCTAAGACGAGTACAACTAAATCTTGACGAAGGCACCTATCATTCAAACCTGGACGTCTATCTAAGTCTTCCTACCATCTAAGACAAGGAAAACCTTCAGGTTAGGCTCAATTCATCACTTGAATGTTCCGAATATTTTAAATGGATGTTATCATTATTGTTGTTTCGATATTTCGCAGATGCAAAGAGGGACCTGCATGGGCCACCACTAAAACCTGTTACGCCCCGCTTTCCAAGTATGGAAGGTGAGACGTAAAGAGATCCGTTCAGACTTGGAGCTGTGAAGCTACAGTCTGATAAGCGTCTGGTAATTTAATCCATTATCAGGTTCTTTGCATAACGACGAAACAACAATAATAATGAGAGATAGACAAATAAAATTATCCAACATTCAACATCTACAGATTTTATTCCAAACATTACAGAATTATAGTCATAAAAAGAGTACAGAATACGAAAGCAAAAGGCCAACGCATGGTTGAAACTACAATAAGAAGTGGTGCAACGCACCGAATAACCTAACATCAGCTACTAGTAAAGTAAATAACATCTAAACGAAAGTCGCCAGCAGAGACTAAGGGTAGGACCGGTATCCTCGAACTGGACGTCCGTAACCTGTCGACCTCTGCAACCTACTCAGGCTCAAACCTGACATGTGACACCCAAAGAGAAAAGGGCACATGTCAGCAAAAATCTCCAAAAAGAAAGGGAGACTTTTGTAAGGAAACGTAAAGCACAGTAGGTATAAGATAAATGCAGCTTAATTGTTCTAAAATAACGATGACATGACATGATGTTTCAATGAATGCATAGTTTAAACATGAACATGATACTTGCAATGCACGACACATCGTAGCGTGAGCTACTAAACAATATTCACTATTTCACGATTAACTTGTATTTACGATGTGCACAGAGTTTTCGTCTTTTGGCTGAAGTGGCTGTACGGGCTCACTCCTACGCTCAAGCGACCGTTTAACTCTATCCATCTACGTGTATCGAGCGTTGGTTTCACCAACACACTAAGCTCGCTTCTGGATCACGAGCCAGGAAGTGTTTTTGGTTTGGCATAGGGTTGTGTCCGCAAAGCAGGTGCCTAGCCTCAATCAATATGTAGGAGTCAAGATCCTACTCGCCGCAGCTTACATTTTAATAGTAGCGTGTGCTACACAATCACGACAAACATTCAATGCATGAAATGACATGACAATTTGCAACATGATAGTAAAAACAGTTAATGCAAGCGTACCGTTTATCAAAATTTAAACATGGCATGTGAGATGCATGAATCATGACAAGGGTGTTGGATCTAGCCTCGTTGTCAAACTAGATCAAGTATATGTGTCGGATCTAGCTTCGTTGTCAAACTAGATCCGACTCAAACTCAATTAGCCCACCATTGTCTTCCTGACTAACAAAAAAATATAACCTTTGGAGTTTTCTGCGTATCGTATAAAGATACGTTTCCTTCCCCTTGGCCCAAGTTTGCCATACTTATGGGAGGAAATATGTGCGTAGAATGCACAACCCCAAGGTTTCAAAATGTCTAAGTCAGGAGACCTTTGGTTCCACAACTCATAAGGAGTGGAGCTAACTGATTTCGAGGGTACGCGGTTCAAAATGAAAGCGGCCGTCAATAATGCATCACCCCAAAAGGTGATTGGCAAGTTAGCTTGCGCCAACATTGAACGGACCATTTTTCATTAAAGTCCTATACCTCCTTTCTGCAACACCAATTTGTTGAGGAGTATAAGGGCATAGTTACCTGATGTACTATGCCTTTTTCATCACAAAGTTCCTTTAAACTTGTTGACTGATATTCACCGCCCCTATCGGTTCGCATGACCTTAATCTTGCGATCTAATTGATTCTCCACTAAACTCATATAGTTTTTAAAGCAGGTTTAGTGCTTTCACTTTGTGGGATATCAAATAGATATGACCGAATCGGGTGAAATCATCAATAAAAGTGATGAAATATGACTTCCCGCGTCTTGTCTTGACATTCATTGGACCACATATGTCCGAATGGATAAGCTGTAATGGAACCTCGGCCCTTATGCCGGTTCCAAACGGCTTGCGACAAGATTTCCTCACAAGGCAATGTTCGCAGGTCGACATTTCAACCTTTGAAACATTGGATAGAAGGCCACGTTTGGCAAGTCTATCTATACGCATTGGTCCAATATGACCAAGCCTTGCGTGCCAACAAATTATATTAGACTCATTAGTCAAAGAATTTGTCACAAGGAAATTTTCATTACATGAGGAAATACATTGTACTTATTACAATAAATCCTTTGAAATACAAACCCAGTACCAATAAAGGAATTATTACAAAATAGGTCCATATTACAATCATGAAGGAACCAACTATAACCAAGACCCATTAAATTGACCACAGTATTAATATTCCTTTGAATATATGGAATGAAGAGAACATCATAAAGTAGGAGAGTGTGGCCGTTGTCCAAGTCTAGCTTGCAATTCCCAACGCCTTTCTCTACAACACTTGTGTTGTTTCCTACATTGATCCACTTCATTCCTTGGGGTATCCGGTGATACTCCACGAAGGACCGTCTGTCCTTTGCTATGTGGTCGGTGGCACCTCGTCACTTCCACTCGTACACGAACGAGCATAGTGACCGAGTTTGTTGCACTTGAAGCACTTGATCCTTTTCAAGTCTTTCTTCTTGTGTCATTTCTTGTGCCCACCCTTATGTTTAGGTTCCTTGGTAGACTCAGGTTGCTTATTACGTTCATTAGTAGACTTCGAACGATCTTTACGTTTCTTTTCCCCGTGTGAGGAACCAGCAACCATGTGCACTTCTGCACTTGGCTTGGCAGCCGCAAGCCGCTCTTCCTCTAATTCGAGGTGCTTGGAAACATCGCTGAAGGTCTTGATGTCATTGTGAGTGAGATGCATCTTCATTTGATCCCACCCATTTGGTAGGGAACGTATGACTGCTTGGATTTGTTGCTCATCAGTGAGTACATGACCTGCGTCCTTTAACTCCGAGATAAGGTTCGCCATATGTCGCAGATGTTTCCCCATGGAATGATCTGGACGTTTCTTATATGTATCGAACCTTATAGTTAAGGCGCGAAGTTTAGACACCGATGTGCCACCGAACTTCTCCTCTAGCTTGGACCATATGTCCATGGCTAGGTCATGTTCTCGGAAGATGCGCATTATGTCATCAGCCATACTGCTTAATAACGTAATGCGCGCTATCTTATTCTTCCGAGACCAAGCATCAAAAGCTTCCTTGTCTCGTCTGTGTTGGGCCGTAGTGCCCAACTCGGGTTCAATCATTACGTTCTTTAGAGTTTCGAGCACTTCTTGCTCCTCTAAAACGTATTGTATCTTAATGGACCAAAGTTTGTAATTATCGCCGTTGAGTTTTTCACCTTTGTTTAACTCAGCGACGATATTCTTTGAAGCGGAAGACATTTTACTTTTAAAATGCTGCAAAAGACACAAAACCGAAGGTTCGATCAAAACATTGCATAAAAATTCTTAAAATATAACTCCCACTTGAAATGATAATAGAGTATCCCATTTGGATAGTTCTAAAAATTCAAATCCCACTTGGAATTATATTATATTTGATAAGTTACTTTCGAAAATATTGAAGATGTTGTTCTAGAATCGAAAAGGTCTCTTTGATTCCAATCACCATCTAGAACAACCTTCAATATTCCCCCATCACTTATCAAACAATAGTACTCTTATAGTACTAGCAGCGAAAAAACGAGTTTGAAAACGTATTTTTCAAATATAATTCCCACTTGAAATGATAATAGAATATCCCATATGGATAGTTCTAAAATCAACTCCCACTTGGAATGATATTCATAATTTGATAAGTTACTTTCGAAAAATATTGAAGATGTTACTCTAGAGTCGGAAAGGTCACTATGTTTCCAATCACCATCTAGAGTAACTTTCAATATTTCTCCCTCACTTTATCAAATGTTAGTACTCTTATAGTACTTTGCAGCGGAAAAGCGTTTTTGAAAAACGTATTTTTCAAAAATTCAAAATACATTGGCTAATCTCCGTAGAGTAGAGCACAACGTCATAAGTACATTGGCTAATCTCCGTAGAGTAGAGCACAATGACTTGGCTAATCTCGCATGAAGTAGAGCACTATGGCTAGTCTTCAAGGAGTAGAGCCCAAAAAAAACTTCATTAAAACGTTAGTCCCGTATGAACTAGTCGGCACTGTGGTTAGCCCCGTATGGACTAATCGACACATTCGAGTTTGACCGAGGCCTTTTGTTACCCCGTATGAGTCATTTGGCAAGTTTGCAATCGACCCAGACCTTCTGTCGGATTGGTCGACCAAAAACACTAAATTGGTCGACCAATTTTTGAATTGCAACTTCTTCCCGGCCAGGGCCTCTGCCCTGGCCGGGGCTTGGCCAAGGGCCGGCCAGGGCCTCTGCCCTGGCCGGCCAGGGGCCTTGGCCCCCTCGGCCAGGGCCCCTGGCCGAGGCCGGCCAGGGCCGGCCAGGCCCTGGCCGAGGCCAGGGCATTGGCCCTGGCCTCTGCCAGGGCAGGCCAGCCGGCCCTGGCCCCTGCCAGGGCCGCCTGGCCCTGGCAGTGGCCAGGGCGCCGGCCCTGGCCTCTGCCAGGGGCGCCGGCCCTGGCCTCTGCCAGGGCCGCCTGGCCGGCCCTGGCCTCTGCCAGGGCCGGCAGGCCTTGGCTAAGGCCGGCCACTGCCGGCCTGGCCTTGGCCGGCCACTGCCGGCCTGGCCTTGGCCGGCCATGGCTTGGCCATGGCCGGTCATGGCCAAGGCCATATGGCATTGGCCGGCCATGGCCCCTTTGGCCATGGCCGGCAACCCCCTTTGAATGGGGTTGCCGCACACATTCCTCCCCCTTGATGGGGTGGTCGCCGGTGGTTATTGGCCGTAGCCAACCCCCTCCGCAAGTGAAGGGGGGTGCATAGCCTTCATAGCCCATTTGGCCATGGTGCACATGCACCAAATTCCTCTTACCCGATGGAAATAACTACCATCATCTTCCTCGATGAAGCACCCGTTCGTCGATGAAGCACCCGTTCGTCGAGAAATTAGTTATTTCCTAATGGCCGTGTGCCAAAAATGAAAAATAACATACTACGTGAACGGTCGGTTCTTCCCGTCACGGAGAGTTCCTACCATATCCGTAATGATAGGAGACCCTAACGTGAAAAGAACAACCGCTGCGTTCTCTCCGTCACGAAGCGTTCCTACTATATCCGTAATAGTAGGAGACTCATTCGTGAAAAAGACAACGACTCGTTCATAGTTTCGACGGGGTGGCGGTTTGACCGGGGCGAACCCATATGGCTCTGATACCAATGTAGGATCCTGTCCAAAACAGAGTTAGGATCGATAATATGAAGTTTAGACTTACGCTTGCGTATGCAACACGGTAGTCTACGAACTTTGCCTTCGGATTCGCCACGACGGATCGAGTCTTCTCACGAACGGAGTAAGGCTACTAAATCCACAATCTAAATCTCTACTTTAGATTAAGAACTTGGATAAGAGGGAGAGAAAGGATTTCTGCAGAGCTTCGCTAGAATGAAGATGCATGCATGAATTTCATGCAAAATGTGTAAGAAATGGCTTACCCTTGGGTCTTATTTATAGCCCCCTAGGTAGTTATTTTAGGGTAAGTTGTTCCTTTGGAACAACTTAATTAAGGTGTACCATGATACATGGCACATTATAAGCTTAAGTTGTACCATATGCATGGTACAACATAAGCTTAAGATATTCCCCCTTTATTAGCCATATGTCGCATGCACTTATGCATATATAATGCGACTTTCCCACTCATCCAGAGATCCTCTCCGCAAGGGAACATATTCCCTTTGTACACGACTTCGTGTACGCGACGTTCGAGGTCCGTATTCCCTCGTACATCCCCCACAAGGGTGTACAAACGTCTTCCATATCCAACAAAATATGGTCGTCTAGGCGACTATCATTTCACCGCCTAGTCTCTTTTACACAATTTTACAAAATGGCCTAAAACATGACCCAACAAATTACTGTGCAAGTTTCACTTGCCTGAAAGAGACGTGCTGCAATCACAGATCAGAGAGGTCCAGAACTTCCTATGTGCTCAAACCATCGCCCAGCATACAGTCCCATATTATTATCTTCGATTAGTGAGTTACTCCAAACAATGAAATCACAGTTTTTATCTTGTTAACATGCGGGTGTGGGTTCCTATGGTTCAGGTATACCTTAACACGACGCGATAGCTACACTGACGTCGGGTAGCGACGTCAGGGGTTGGATTCTGGTAGCGTGTAAGGTAACGACATCGGGTCGGGAAAGGTAACGGGTCGCGAAGAAAACGTATTATATCTGCGACACCGGATGTGTGATATTAAGTTAATAGTTATTCATAGTAAAGTAATATTAATGGTTATGTGACCAATATACTTAGGTACAAAATGTACAGAATGTTAATATCAATGTTAATAGTTATACTTAGGTACAGAAAGTATAAGATTTATAAAGTTATAAGTACAACATGTACTTATTATACTCGTATCCCAATAACTTATTATACTCGTATCCCAATAACTGTTATCATGTAAATACTTATATATATAATAACTGGTATGTGTTAACTAATAGTAAAGTGTTAATAAAACTAACTAAATGTATATGAAACATTTACTAATTCCTTTATAAGTATTCAACTAATGTATGATATAATAAATATCTTGTATGCATGCTATTAATAAGAGCTTGCGTGGTTTGTCTCGTTTTATCCCTTCCGCGTGTTTTACAGATGAGACGGCGGCTGTAGCGACTTCCGATGGTTGGCGGCAACGCGAGGGCGGTGGAGGCAGGGTGAACTGGCGGTTCGAAGGGGTCGCTCGGATGGGCACTGGGAGTGTAGAGGAGGGCGGCGTGGAGTCGGAGGAATGCTTCGGAGAGAGGGGGAGAAGTGCGCCTGGTTTGAGGGTGGCTGGCCCGAGCGCATGGGCTGATCGGAGTGTCGAGGTGAGGTGCAGCCCTGGTCGATGGCATCGGGCGTGAAGGCGAGGGATCGGGCGAGCTATCGGGTAAAGGACCTGGGGTTGGACTGGGAGAACAACGAGGGCGTGGCGTCGTCGAGGATGGTGGCGGTGAACATGGCAGGTGCGGGTTTCTCGGGCGAAATCGTGGCTGCGCGGGTAGATGGAGAAACGGTGAAATGCGAAAAAAGGAGGGAAGAGGTCAGCGCCGGAGAGTTTCGATCGCGAGTGCTTGGCTGAGGATTGATAATAGAAGAAGATGGGGAGGTTTCCCGAGGAGCAGCAGGGTAATTGCCATGCATGGTTTTCTCAGGGCTTTGTAGGGGAAGAAGATATGGAAAGTTGGGAACGTGGCCCTGGGAGATGACGTGAGGATGAGAGGATGAGGATGCGAATTAAATAGAGGGGGGAGCAAGTGGGAACGTTGGGGATTGCATGGGTTGTTGAGTACAGCGATGGGAGAGGGCCACTCACATGCGAATTGACAGGGAGAGGTGACGTGGGGAGTTGCTGGGATATGGGGTTAGTGCGATTAAGATTATCGGATGAGATCAGGTTTAGAAAACGATCTAGTCAAGCTATTTAAACATAGAAAATTAATCTATATGGGGTATTAGAATCATTAAGATGTGATTTTATTGAGGTTGATTAAGGAAATATTCGATTATGAGATCAGTTTGGTTAGGAAAATAATATAGTCATGATGGTCAGATAAGCTTGATTAGAAGGTTGATTTAGTTAAGATAGAATCCATCAAATCAAACTTTTTAGATGATTAGAATTAAGATTTGATATTATGGTTCAGTTAACATATTTTAGTCTTATAGACTCGTTAGGATTCATTAAGGCAAGATTAAGATTCTGCAAGATCAATTAGGATTTGGTCACCATTGATTTGTAAATCGATCTGGTTAGGATATTAGTTAAAATTGGATTAGAAACCCGTTATCGTTAAGATGTTTGGATTTGGTCTAGATTTGATCAAGATCTTATTAGGGTACTCGGATTATTACGATCTCACCCCTGCAAACAACATCAACCAAAGTTAAAGAAGATATAAACGCGATCGCTAAGTCGCTTTCTCGAGTTTTGAAAATAATAACAAAACAAATTATGTATATACTAATACTCTAATAAATCACTATACTAAGTGAATACAAGTGAAATACGTATATACAGAAACATGCCGTTACAAGAGTCCACACTTATGGCTGGATAAGGGGGAGTATTGTGAATGGATAATACCTAGTTGGTTGGGATCACGGCTTATCTTATAGATAAGACCGTATCTATTGTATCTTATCTATGTACGCTCCTATAATGCTATAAATAAAGAGTTGGGGATTCCTCCCACAGATGATGATTCATAACAATAAATAATTTTAAACCAATATGTATTATCGTGTTATCTAGTTTAACTCCAATGTAATACAATCTTCTAATTTAACACCAATAATCCATGAGTGTTTAAAGTTATTTAACCAATAAAATAAAAAAACTATTCACTTACCTATCACCACATTGTTGCTCTTATGTTGTGTTTGGTTTGGTTTTAAATAAAAGAAATAAAAATAAATTGAAAAAGAATGAGAAAGAAAATGAAAAATAAAGAGAAAGAAAAGCAATTTTGATGTTTTGTTGTAGGAAATGTTAAATAAAAGAATGCAATGCAAAAATATGAATTTTGAGTTAGCAAGATAGTTTGAAAATTTTTCATTACTAAAGAGTCTAGTTTGAAAATTTTTCATTACTAAAGAGTCTTTCACTTCAAATCCAAACGTGACTAAGTTTGTTTTTTTAAATGTTATGTTTTTCTCTCATTTTATCCTAGGGAGATATTTTGGGGGAAAATCAGGAAGAAAATTCTAAGATTATTGTAAACATATAAGATTATTGTAAACAGATGTTGACGAGAGTTTGTATTAGAATTACATCTTATCCATAGGATACGATCATATCTACTATAACCCTATCCATGTACGCTTTTCCTCCTACAATAAATAAAAGAATGGGGTCTCCCCCCAGATTTGATGCTTCACAACACGTTATCAATACGAACATCTATTCCACAAAACCCGATCATTGTGAAAGCGAGAAGGCAGTAGATCAATGCGCGGGGTTTCGTCTACCACGTACGGGCGTCGTTTTCCACGTGTAGGCTTCGTCAACCGTCGCTAGATCTGGAGGACAGATCTAGAGGTACTATCCTTAAAAATTTTATTTTTAATCATAAATATGATTCTATTATCCATCGATCTCGCAAGATCGGATTGGAAATCGGGTTGATAGTCTAAACACGACGATTTTTAATTGTCAATTCATGTTTTTCATATCATATACACCCTATCTTTAAGGTACGTTCATACATATGATATTAGAAATCAAAACCGAATAAATACACATACTATATTCAATCCCTGCTCACGGCTTCGCCGGCGGCTTTACCGCCGGCCGCCATGGGCCACCAACCATCCGCCCCGTAGGCGGACCGACCCCCCTCACTACGCTCCGAAGGCGGAGCCGACTCCACTGACCCCGACTCACAGTGGGACATCTCCCCGACCCCGCCTCACAGCAGGACTCCCACCTCAACCCCGCCTAACAGCGGTCTGCTCCCCTTCGCCCCGCCTTGTAGGTGGAGGCATCACCCCCTCCTCGCCCCGCCTTGTAAGCGAAGGCGTCACCCTCCCTTGCCCAGCCCTGCAGGCGGAGGCTCCGTCGTCACCCCCTCCTCGTCCCGCCTTGTAGGCGGAGGCGTCGCCCTCCCTCGCCCCGCCCTGCAGGCGGATGTGCCCCCTCGCCCCGCCCCATAGACGGTGGCGCCCTCCGCCACGTAATCAGTGTTGAAGGTGGTGACGGCGGTAAACCCTAGCTGCCCCCTTCCTCGCAATCCCTTTGGGCCGAATGCCCAATCAATTTTTTTTAAAAAAATAAATACACTTGCTGCGGGCTCGAAGCCCGTAGCACACATTGCGGGCTCCGGCCTGCAATTAATAAAAAAAGGGGAAATCTAGCTGCGGGCCTGAAGCCCGCAGCCACGCTGCGGGCCTCAGGCCAGTAGGCTGAAAATCATTGGAAAAAAAGCGATATGAAAAATGGGATATGGGTAAGCAAATATATTAATAAAAAGGGTCTTTTGGGCCCTAAAAATTCCAAAAAATTCATAAAAATTGGGGATTATAATGGGAGACTTTGTGGAGATATTTGGGGCTCATGGGGATTATTTGAAGGTATATAAAAAGGAAAACTATTTCCTTTTCACGAAGAATAAGTAATTTGGGCACCTTTCAAATTCTTTTGAACTAGCCCATAATACACAACGAATTGCATATTATGATACCCTTTTTAGGATCATACTTATATGCATTACATCACATTTTATGGCTCATTCTGTGGCTAAACTTATGCTAAGTTGTGCGGCATTAACTTAATAATTATAAAGATCATGCGACCGCTCTACCGTTAGTCACCTAACCTAACGGTGTATGACATCACTACGTGGTCTGAATAATTATTAAATATTTTAAATTGTTATGTTTATCCTTCTATGAATCTGTGATACTTGTGATGTGTTATGAAAATGTTGAATGGGCACAAATTTTTGCATGGATGGCTAATTGTGGTTTTGGATCGTCTGTTTAGTCCCACATTTTATTTTTTCTGCATTTTTCTTTTCCTTTGAGAGAAATTGTAGTGAGAAAATTATCTAATGCCCAAGAGGATGACTACTTTCCATCGAGGCAGAGGCCACTCTTGAAGCTGAAAAATTTAAAAATGAGACCCATGAGGTTTCCAAAATTGTAATTTTTCGCTTTCATTTGTGTAATATAGAGTGTAATATGGACTTTGGACACTTTTAATTTACGTGGGACTGGCCGATCCACGCAATTAGCTTATTTATTTAAAAATTGCCTCCGAATGAAAATGTTTTATGTATTATTAATTCATGCAAATTTGTGCTCTACTAGATAAAATGATAAAAATCACAAGCGTTGAGTTCGAAGCGTTGGATGCATCAGGCATGAATTACTTGAGCTGGTAGCTCGATGTTAAATTTCACCTGCGAGCTAAGTCCCTCATTTCTGCTGTGACAAAAGATGGAAAGACGACTGACATTGAAAATACGCAAGCCATTATATATATTTGTTGCCAAGTAAACAAGATCCTAAAGGCTGAATACCTTACAGTCGAAGATCCACTTGAGCTGCAAACTGTCCTTGAGAAAAGATATAAACATCAGAAGGATGTTATACTTCCAAGGGCAAGATATGAGTGAGAGAACCAGAGATTGCAGGACTTTAAGTCCATAGCCGAGTACAACTCAGCTCTTTTTAGTATCACCTCACGCCTGAAGTTATGTGGTGAAAAAGTCTCAGAAGATCGCATGCTGGAAAAGACATACATGGTTTTCATGAAAAGGATGCGATACTGCAGCAATACCGTGAACGAAAGTTCACCAAGTATTCTGAGATGTTGTTATGTTTACTCATGGCTGAACAAAACAGAGAGCTTTTTCTCACCACTCACAACATGTGCCCCATGGCACTGCCCCACTCCCAGAAGCTCACAATGCATCTTCTTCTAAAAAGAAGAAAGATAACAAAAGAAAAGGAAGACCACAGAAAAGGGGACAGAACAAAAGGCCCAGAGGCCAAGTCCAACAGCAAAGAAATGAAGGGAGGTGAAAGTTCACCTGGCACAGAAATGACAACAGAAATAATGCACCCACTCCAAGAGGGAATGGGAAGACTTGTGCCATAGCTGTGGCATGAAAGGACACTGGTCTAAAGTGTGCAGAACTCCGCGGCATCTGCATGAATTGTATAAAGAAAACATGAAAAAGAAAGCTGAAACAAATCTGGTGACCACAGATGCTCCAGTTAAGTTCACAGGTAACGACTTCGAAAAAAACGACTTGTTCGATTATTGTTTTGAAAAATAATGTTATGAGAGTTATCTGAATGATTGAATGAAGTATGAATAAATGTAAAAATGTTTTTCTGAAATAATATGTGCTTATATGATTCATCTTTTAATAGATGAACTGCTCTTATAACTGATTAGTAGACAGTAACACATACAATCCTTCAATACAAATGCCATTTCATAGCATATGAAAGCCCAATAAATATTAGGGCCATCAAATATTATTGAATGTTCTGGGAACGCAACTCTGTTGCTCCCAAATGACATAAAAATTAATAATAAAGGATACATTATTCTATCCGAATTCAAAAAGAAACTTACTAAGTTTCAAGGACATCCGTTTAAACGGATTCCACTTATAACTGCAAATGTGAACGAATAAACATTTGTATGTAACGTCTCAAAAAAGGAGTAAAATCCATACTTGAACGTTTTGATAGCCTTTCATCAGGCCTCTATCTACAATAATTCGGAAAGAGGAAGCAAATTTTGATGGAACACCTGAAGTGCCCGATACCAGCCAAGTTTCTATTTTGGCATGATAGATTTGGCCACCCTTGATCGGTTATGATGCACCACATCTTATTATCCTATGGGCATGACATGAATAACCAGAAGATTCTTTAGAAGGGAGAAATCCATTGCATCTCTTAAGAGAAAACTAATTACAAGGCCATATTTACTAAATGTTGACAAAAAAATCTCTCCATGCTTCCTCGAAAGAATACAAGGAGATATATGTGGACAAATCCACCACCCCTAGTGGGTCATTTTGGTACTGATAAATGCATCCTCAAAATTTTCGTAAGTGTGTTTACTATCGACTCGCAGCCTAGCTTTTTCAAAGCTATTGGCACAAATAATAATGTTGCGGGCACATTTTTCAGACAACCAAATATAATAAATACATCTGATTAATGCTAGAGAATTTACCTCTCGGTCATTTCAAGAATACTGCTTAGCAACTGGGATAGAAATTGAACATCATATGCCACATGTTCATACCCAAAATGGGTTGAAAGAGTCATAAATAAAAGACTCCAATGGATTACACGTCCATGAAATCCCAATTGCCAGTGAATGCATGAGGACATGCAATATTGCATGCTGCATCATTAATAAAAATAAGACCTTCTGGAGGTCAAAGTCTCTCCCCAATGCAACTTGCATATGAAATACCACCGAACATCTCTCACTTGAGAATTTTCGGTTGCGCAGTTTATATCCTCATAGCACCACCGCAGAGGACAAGAATAGGGCCTTCAGCGTCGTCTAGGTATCTATGTAGGGTTTGACTCACCCTCAATAATATAGCTAGAACCCCAAACATGGGACTCATTTAAGGCACATCTTGAAGACTGTGAATTTGATGAGACGAATTTCCCCAAATTGGGCCCATGTATTGAAAAATCTGGAGCTACACAAATAATATCGTGGGATACCGAATTATTAAGCCATTATGATCCGGTAACAGAGAAATGTATAGATGACATCCTGAAGATCCTACAAATAACAGTTACCGAACTCATTTACTGTCAATTAGAAGATTGTCAGATCACACATCTCTGCTGCAAATAATCCAGCTAGAATTGACATTCCCAAGAATGGATGCAATCCACCAGCAGCAAAAGTAGATGTTCCTCAACAGCAAAGAGGCAGACCACACCAGGCTCCAAGGACAAAAATGGAAGAAAAAGAACTCCTGGAGACCTTGAGTTAAGACTACCATAGGACAATGAGCTCATGTCCATATCCTCACCCTTCCCGAAATCCACTGTAGAGGAAATGCCAGAAAAAACTGAAATGAAAGTAAATGTTGTACGTACTGGGAATGTGTTTGACAGAAAGAACACAATTGTCGACAATAGATTCATGTAACATATTGCCATATACATCACAAAAGCAATAATAATTATACAATATCGTTTCATACTCCGTTACTTAAATGTAAACGTAGAGATTGGCCAAATATGGAATGAGGCAATAAAAGATGGGCTGGACTCGCTTATGAAACGTGAAGTGTTCGGACCTGAAGTCCAGACACCAAAAGGTGTCAAACCTGTGTGCAAAAATAAGTATTGCACAAATAAGAATAAATAAGTACAAAATCGTATGCTATAAGGTACAACCTATAGCTAAAGGATATTTTCGCTGAAACTGGGGAATAAACAAATTAAAATGAGCACGACTCATACATGATGCATCAGATTCCCTAAGTTATACATTGCGAATACCTTACGATTTGGCAAATGAAATTCTGGATATGCTGCTATTGAATGTTGTTACAGCATACCTCTATCTCTATGGATATCTTCATAAAGATAAATTCCACATTTCCATAAAATGCTTGAATAGACTTCGGGACGTCTATTCTATTGATGAAGAAGAATAATAATAATAATAAATATTGTACAACCAAGAGAATCACTTGATAAGGCAAGGATTCCTACTAAGAGTTGTCTTTATATCTTTATAAAGAGCAAAAGACAGGATTTGAGATCATAGTTGTAAACAAATTAAATCTCATTGGATCTCCTAAAGAGAAAACCGAAATATCTGTTCAAGCCTGACTATCAAACATGAAATTAAAGACCTAGGCAAAAATAAAGATTAATCATGGCTCACAGATTTATCTAAAAAGATAAAATCCTGTTACATTTAAATTCATACGCCTTAAGTGCGTTGAAGAAATTGCAAGGACCATTGTCATCCAATAATTACACCTATGGTAGTACACTCAATGGATGTAAAAAAGACCCCTTCCGTTCGTTGAAAGAGGTGTAGGATATACTTGGTCCTGAAGTCACTTATCTAAGTGCAATCAGTGCACTCCTGCTAATTGCACGCATCCCGATATAGCAGTTGCAGTACATTCACTAGCCAGAGACAGTTATGCACCTAAAGAGTGCAATTAGACCAGAGTTAAGCATCTTCTGCGCTTCCTCCAAGGGTCGATAGATTTGGGCTTCATTATAAAGACTTATCCTCCATGCATATGCAAATGCAGGTTACAGGTCCGACCCATATAATGAGAAATCACAGACTGTGTATCCACAGCGGGACGACCATCTACTGCAGATCTGCAAAGCAAAACAAACCAACGGTGTATCTAAGTGCGCCTGGTGGTACATCACATCCCAATGACGACTGGGACAGAGGCTGGTCTTTTAGAGCTGATCACATAATCTGAAGACCGTGCCACTTGCTTACCCCAATTTTGAGGAGATCACATCAGAGGCAACGAAACAAAGCACATCTATCCAGAGTTTTTGGTTGCAGCAGCTGCTTAATGATAGTGATATTTGTAATCTGTGTATATTTTCGAAATGTTGTAAATAGGAGTGATGAAAAAATGACTAGGAGATCTGAAAGCCTGAGTGCTTGTACAGATTAGAGTGAGTTAGAGAGAGTTTATACTCTTTTTCCTTAGCTATGGTTTTTTTCCCATGTGGTTTTCCATAGCCAACGGTTTTAACGAGGCAAACCTCAACTCAGGATCCTGAAGTATCCACCCCATGTGAGACTCATAAAACACCCAGAATCCCGAAGTATTCATGAGCAAAGTCCACACATATGGCTGGATAAAGGGGAGTGTTGTAAACAGATATTGACGTGAGTTTGTATTAGGATTACATCTTATCCACATCATAAAATTATATCTACTGTAACCATATCCATGTACGCTCTTCCACCTACTATAAATAAAAGACTGGGGTCCCCCCACCCCAAAGATTTGATGCTTCACGACAAACATATAGTTTTCCCTAATTTTCTTTCCTATCGGTTTTCATTTTGATTTCCTTTCGGTTTTCATTTTGCTATCCTTTCTAGCAAAACAAGAAAAAATTACCCCCCTCCATTCTTTCTTTCCTTTCATTTCCATTTCTTCTGAACCAAACACAAGCTTAAAGAAAGAGCGAGTGCTCAAACAAGTAAAACACAAGACTGTCGGCGGGCAACGACGATGCATCCTCCGCTGATCTCCCCAAGCCCAACCCCTGCCGCCGCCCCTCTTCATCTTCTACAGCCCCCATCCCTCCGCCACATCCGTCGACCTCCCCATCCGCCGACTACCCAGACCGTCCCCCTCCGACGCCCCCTCTCCCGACATCCCCTGACCCCTCTGCACACTCCTCTGACCTCGCACGTCCCCATCGCCAATTTCACAACCTAAAAACTCATTTTGTGTTGTTGTGTGTATGTGTGTTGAGTGGGGGTAAAAGATGTTTAAATTTTGAATGACAAACTTGTAAAAAGTGGATGTGTGAGCTGAGCAAAACCGGTCGTGCGCATAACAATTCCCCATGAATTGATCTATCTTGAAATGTTAGTGCACCCGGTTGTTTGCCTCCCCAACGAGTTCTAAACTGTGTGGTCAATGGGGGCGTGTCACGCACTATACCAGTTGCTTACCTCCATAATTAGTTCTAAGTTGTGCGATGAGTGACGACACGCGTCTTGACCTCATTATCTTGAAAATCTATGATGAAGGTTTTGTTCCCCAAGGGTGCACAAGATTTCAATAAAATCAGCCTTCTGAATTCTACGAGTTTGTATAGCTTAGACCTACTATTATATATAGAACGAGCAGGGGCAAGGAGCCCCTGCTTTTTCAGGGTGGGTGAATGGGCATCAACTCCATAAGATGAGCAGCCCCAAAGTCAGCAGAAATGTTAGGGATCAGCACTAAAGACACGCATTACATCTATATGACTAGTCACAAAACCGCTGCAACACTAGTAATACTACAACCACTACATGGGGCTGACATGCACAAGATAGTTCAATTCAAGAAAAAAATAAAAAATAAACTAGCAACTGCGAACCTCTTTAAAGCATCACCCTGTTGCAGCTTGCTTGGTTGCAAGAAAGTTCTCAAGGGGCTGTTTCTCTGACGAACCAACCAAAACTTTGTAATATAACTGAAAACATTAACGAGTCCATGAATTTACCGAACTGGATGTTTTGAGGGGCATTCTCAGGTGATGATTTCTCTGATGAGCCAATCCAAGCTAGGATAAGCGAAGTACAGTATCAAGAAAGACGGCAAGGCAAACAGGACGGTTATCAGGATGTACAGAGCTAAAATGGCAGCACTTGCAGGAACGGCATAAAGAACTATTAGGAGGAAGATGATGACCAGAGGGAACTTGGCTGTCAGGTGAACGAAAAAGGCAAGCGACTTCCTCAGTGAAGCGTTGATCCTTTCCACATTCAAGTAGTTGCCCAACTGGTTATCCTGATCTGGATTTTGCCGTGATTGTTCTTGACGCCCGTGTGAAGCCCTCCTGACATGCTGATGCTGGAAACCGCTAGTACTTCCTGAGGCTAGGACGGTGCTGGAGGGCCAAGCCGGCTGATGATCTCCGTGACAAGAATGAGATGTCGCTCTATCGCTATGCATGCTCTCCACCATCCAGAGAAGGAAGTAGTTCTTCCGTGGGAACTTGAGATTGCCCTTGTAAACCAGCCGGAAGGACAAAAGGTTGCACCACGGGCAGGTAATGAAAAGGGGTAGCTGGATGGGCACTGATGGGAATTTCACTACAGCCCTTTGAAGCCCCAGGACACAATTCTTGCATAGGGTATGGCCACACCATAAAACATAAGGCACATTCTCCACAATATTGAATGATTCCCAGCATATCGGGCATTCCAACCCTTCATCCCTGCTGGCACATGAAGAAGCCTCGTCATCTGAGCAATCAGCAACAGATGTGCTTGGATTTGTGTGGGTTTTCGTTTGGCCCACAAATTCAGATTTGGCATTTGAAGCAAAACTCCAGTTGCTCCACATGTCGATGTTTGGAGAAATTCAATCATACAAAAGGCATGTTTGTCGATGTTATTCTCAATCACAATCCAGACCTGAACCACAAAACGAATGACAAGGTAAGAACTACAACTATTTTAAGAATAAAAGACAACCAAACATAAAGCTTTCCCTGATTGGAGATGGGCCAACATAGAATTCATGCTTGCTTGAATATTTCAAGTGAAGCTGAAGCATGAAATAAGCAAAGGAAGCATATACAACGGTGACTTGATTTAAGTGTTAAAGTAGCTACATTTAGGCATGCTAATATAAACATGTTCTTGCTTATGCTCTCAGTGTTATAATTTTTTTATAAAAAAAATCCATGTTCTAGTTAAGATTAAACTTCATGTAAGAGAATTAAATTTCCAGAAAACGACACACCTTTCTCCTAAATAAATAAAATGAAAAATCCAAGTGCAAGATCTTCATTGTAATCACAATATTAACTGTCATGAAGATGTTTGCATGCTATATTAGAGATTTCAGCTAATATCAGCAGAGCCATTGTTCATCTCAGTCAAGACAACAGCCATACATTGGGCAAAAGGCCCCACATATCAGGAGAAGAATTTCATGCACATGCACCTTTGTGTTTGAAAATAATTTGTGATAGCTTCGATGTGAACCAAACTCATGCTGGGCAAGTATTTGTTTTTCATATGCTAGATTCGTGCATATCACTATTAGCCCAAATAGAACCTGCTAGAAAAGTGTGGTTTCAAAAGAAATTTCTCGGACACCAGACCGCTGTGCTAAATCCCTAATAACTAAACAAACATTCCGAACGCAAAAGCTACATGCTACCGAGATATTATTTACTCGATGCTGTTATACTAGGTCTGTTCTCATCCCTATATTTTCTCTAGCATTTTTGAAAATTTTGAACAGTTGATCAGGCGACTTGTGACTGTAACAGAGAACTCATGTGATTATGTTTCAGCTAAGTTTTCTATTAGTTATAGACTATAAGCATGCTTTGTGATGCTCTTGAATCTTTCTCTAAGGCCCTTTTTAATCCTCAAAATTCGATACGTAATATTTTAGTAATTTGCTGACATTATTTAAATTATTTAAGAAACTATCTGAAGGAATTACTCACAATGTTGTTTGCTAAATAGTTATATTCAAAGTGTGCGTTTCAGAAGCTGTTGTACGACTTGACCATGTACCAATTGGATTGTGGCGACTCGAACAATGCATGAAGAATACCACATATACCAGGCACACATTAATCTCATATTTAGAAGTTATAAAATTGAACTATGCAAATTCAAGTCCATTTTCATTTTCATTTTTTAAATAGAGACTTAATTTCAACTTTTTGTACAAGTCCTCATTTGGACCATCAAAATATCACCAGATTTAAGCTTCGGTTCATTTTCTTCGTTTGGAGCCCAGAAAAGCCCCAAAATGCATGTAATCGGCAACCAATTAAATTAATGAAGAAGAAGTATCCAATATGAGTACCTCCAATATGTAATAGGAGTACAAATCATACAGTAACGCCAAATGTAAATACTAAACCCTAACAATATCAAACCAAACACCAACTGCTAGCAGACCCCAGCTCAACAGAATTTTTTAAGCTCATCTTATCTCAGATTAAGCCCCAAAATCAGGCAAATCAGATAGATCGAAAGATCAAAATCCATGAAACAGAATTTAACACCAATCTATCATCTCAAAATCAATTACACAAAAGACAGTTATTCCAGCTAAAAATCCGCAAAATTCACGACATCGGAAAATTTTCAATAATCAAGAAGATTAACATAAAAAAGTATCGATTCTGGAGTCGATCTTACCGATTATCCATCTCGAGACGATACCATTGCGACCGAATATGAACCGAGGAGAGATCGAGAAGAGACGAAGAGATCGAAATCGAAACCCTCCATTTTATCTCTCCTGTCTCTGCTTTCTCTCCCTCAATCTTCGAGACACCGACCGGATCGAGATTTTTCCCCAATGTCTAGTTGAGTGCTGCAATTAACATAGGGAGTTGCTACGTGCACATCCCGTTTTGCTCTCACGACCGTTTTTACTATTTACTCCATGTATGACAAATAAAATAATATTATGGGTTTTTAGCCTCTCTCTGTCCCTTAATCTTGCGTATCTTGATATCTGTCCCTCAAATCTTGTTATTTGTTCATAAGCCCTTTACAATTTAAACATTAAGCTTAATAGTCCATCCATCCTGTTTTCTGTTAAAATGTTATATTAATTAACGATTATAATTAGTTAATTAAGAAATTACATTTAATTAATCATTAAACCTCCAATTAAGTGTTAATTAACCCCATCCAGAAAACACCCAGAAAACAGGGGGAGGGGTAGTGCCCCCTTCCCCTCCACCTCAGATGAGGCGGAGGGCCCGAAAATAGGGGGAGGGGGTGCCCCCTCCGCCTCGTCTAGTCTGAGCCGGAGGCGGAGGGGGGCGGCGCCCCCTCCCCCCAGAACAGCAGGGGAGGGGGCAGCGCCCTCTCCCCCTCCTCAGACGAGGAGGAGGAGGCGGGGGGCGGCTGAGGAGGGGGAGGGGACGCCGCCCCCTGCCCCCAGAACAGAAGGGGAGGGGGCGACGACACCCCCTCCCCCTCCTCAGACGCGTGCGGGGGGGGGGGGGGGGGGGGGCAAGAACAGCAGGGGAGGGGGCGGCTCCCCCTCCCCCTCCTACTCAGACGAGGAGGAGGGGGAAGCGGCGGCGGAGGGGGCACCGCCCTTCTGAGGAGGAGGGGGCGGGGGCGGCTGAGGAGGGGGAGGGGACGCGGCCCCCTGCCCCCCAGAACAGAAGGGGAGGGGGCGGCGGCGCCCCCTCCCCCTCCTCAGACCGGTGGGGGGGCCAAGAACATCAGGGGAGGGGCGGCTCCCCCTCCCCCTCCTACTTAGACGAGGAGGAGGGGGAAGGGGCGGCGGAGGGGGCGACGCCCCCTCCCCCAGAACAACAGGGGAGGGGGCGACGCCCCCTCCCCCTCCTCCTCAGACGAGGATGTGGCGACGGCGGCCGCGCCGCCTCCACCCTAGCGCAGCGCTACCTCCACCCTAAAAACTCCAGAACCCCCCACGTCGTTAAGCCCAAACCTAATGGAATATTCCCATTTCTGTTAAGATTTTAACAGATAGTTAGTGAGAGGGACTATTAAGGTTAAATACGAACTTTTGAGGGACTTATGAGCAAATACCAAGATTTGAGGGACAGATATCAAAATACGCAAGATTTAAGGGAAAGATATGCTAAAACCCTAATATTATTTACGTTTAGCGTACATTGAATAAAATGGTAATACTTACGTTTTTAGCGTACGAATAGAACTACCGAAAATACCTTTAAGGCAAATCATCATAAAATCATGAAAAAATCAATGCAAAAATCAAATAAAATCCCAATTAAAAACTTATAATATATACGAATCGAATGGCGGATGCCGTAGAATCCTGATAACACGAAAAGTGGAGGTCGAACAAAAAATGACGAAATATGACGATCGAGTAAAACTTTTTCCAAAATTCTCAGTTGGGTTGATCATGTATAATGATGTTACTGTGCACAACAGCTAAATTTTGCCCGTTGTGCGCGATGAGTAAAAAGAATAAATAGAACTAAATTACTCAACACACACAACCGAAAAAAGTTTTGCGCGTTGTGCGCGTTGAGCTATTTTGTTTACATCGTGTACGTTGAGCAATTTGTTTATGTGTTAACAAGATTGCTCAATGCGCACAATGGACAAAACTTTTGGCGGTTGTGCGCGTTGAGCAATTTTTATGTCTTAAAAAGATTGCTCAACAAGCACAATGGACAAAACTTTTGGTCGTTGTGCACGTTGAGCAATTTGGTTATGTTCTAACTAAATAGCTCAACGCGCACAACCGGCAAAACTTTTGTATGTTGTGCACGTGAGCAATTTTGTTCATTATTAAGATAATTGCTTAGTGATTAAAGTGTTCAATGACTAGTGATTAGTGAATAATCATATATATCAGTGATTAGTGTTAGTGATTTAATAATAATTAATCAGTAATTAGTGATTAATTAGTGATCAGTCATAGAAATTTTGCATGTGCAAGCTATGCATGTTTCATGTGTATTAGTACAGTTCTGTCCAATATTGCATTAAACTTGCAAACTAATACCTGTAAGTTTGCAAGACTAACTATGACATCAAATACATGACACCAAATACATAACACCAAGCTATCGTTAATTCAAGTAAACTGGTACACCAAATTATGTAAATGCCAAATATAATGAATGATATGCAAACTGGTACAAATTGATACATTTTGGACTTCCCATCATGAATCTTCATCATTTGTGGACTTTGCTAAATATCAATGTAGCAGATATCTAATTTTGGTCTTTTCTTCCAGTTAGCAGCAATGTATCAGAGATGGCAATGTTGGACATCAATGTATCAGAAATGTCAACGTTGGACTTTGCTTCAAGGTAGCATCAATGTGTATCAGGTATCTCAGTTTTGGAATGTGCTTCAATTTAGTATTAATGCAGCAAATATGTCAAATTTGGACTTTGCATTGGCATCAATGTATCAGATATGGCAATTGTGGTCTGTGCTTAAATGTAGCATCAATGTATCAGATATGTCAATTTTGAACTTTGCTTCAATGTAACATCAATGCATCAGATATGTCAAATTTGGACTTATATAGCAATTGTGGTCTGTGCTTCATGTAAGGATCGTCTTACCCTTGCAATATTAACAACACACACTATAGGGGCCCGGGGTGAATAGTGTAATGGCAATAAAATTGTCCAATTAAAATTTAACTTGCAAATGCGGAATTATAAATGCAAGAGGAATTAAAAGGCACAATCAATCCAAACGCAAACACACAGTTTTACCCTAGTTCCCCAAACTTGGGTACGTCCAGCCACACAAATATTCACTATATTCCCACACAGAGAAGTGAATACAAATCTCACAAGGAGATACCCCACAAAGAGGATTTATGCCCTACACAAGGACCCAACCAATCCTACACGAGGATCAAGACTCCCACACAGAGAATCACTAACTCCCACTCAGAGAATTAGGGTTAGCCCTACACTAGGACACTAAACTCCCACAAAGAGAGTTACTCCCACAAAGAGAGTTATTCCCACTAAGAGAATAAACCTAGTCCCACAAATAGACACACTCCCACAAAGAGAGTATCCTAATCCCACAAAGAGAAATATGGAAAATACAATTACACCAAGTAAAGTAAATACTCTTACCTATGCCTTGAGATACTTACTCATGAATGAATGCAAGGCATGGAAGAGGATCTCCAAGTGTTGAGATATGCTTGAGAGCACTTGGATGATTTCCCTTGAGCTGGACTTCAATGCATGAAGATGAATGAGAGCTCTTGAGAGGGAAATGAGGGAGCTTGAGAGTTGCTTATAGATCTCTTGAGATTTTCAATAGTATCAAGAGTAATAGAATCAATCAAGAAGTTTAAGAGATGGCGGCACACTCATATATATAGGAACCTCATATCAAGCCCCAAAACCCAAGGAAACAGCCAAAGAAAGAATTCTGCAATGGCTAGAAACTGGGCGAAAACGACAGGAACAGTCGACTGATGATCAAAAGACAGTCGACTGATCAACGGCTAGAAAATATCCAACGGCTATAATCTGAGCCAGGACAGTCGACTGATGAAGAAAATACAGTCGACTGACAAACAGGACAGGTGCGTGTTAATCCTTCAGCAGACGACTGCTGCAAGGGATGGATCGAAACAGAGAGCTGCACTCTTTCTCCAGAAGACCATACATGCGACTGATGTTAATACTACAGTCGACTGTCAAATAGTCAGGCGACTGTACATTCTTCATCAGACGTCTGCTGTATAGTATGGAGAGATGACAGAGAGATGCAGAGATTGCACTTACGCTAGACATGTGACTGTTGGCCAATTTCCAGTCGACTGTAAACTGATCGACAGACGACTGTGCGTAAAGCTCAAGTTTGAGTCAATTGAAATGTTGACTTAAGCTGTGCAAATCAAGCGACTGAAGAAGGATCTATAGGCGGCTGGAAATCACCCAGTCGACTGTGTTTCCCTCAGCAGGCGACTGATGGAAAGCCAGAGACTCCAAATGAGTCTTTGGACAAAGTGAACCTATTAGGTTGGATTCTATAATAATCCTAAGGCTCACTAAGATGGTAAAATGCATGTGCATGACAAGTAAACCATCTAACAACGCATTACAATAACCTAGACTCAAAAGAAAGAGAAAGCAATAAAGTAAATAATACATGAATTACATTACTTTCCAAAGAGTCTAAGTCTTCAATCTTGATGCCTTGATTGCTCTCCATCATCTCCAAGCTTTGGCACTCCTTAAGTCCAAACGTTGGCCCTTCTCCACTTGATGTCCATCCTTACACCAAGTGATTAGTCTCCATGAAAGATACTCTAGGAAATAAACTGTGAGACTAAAACATGAGATTCATTAGCAACAACATAATGTTGTGATCATCATCAAAATAAGATTGGTATGAAACACCAATACTCAACAATCTCCCCCCTTTTGATGCTGACACACATTTTGTAAATCATAAAGAATTAAAGTACAATGCTAATGATCTCCCACTACTTATATGCACCAAATAAACAATGAGCTACACAAATGTAGATACTCATATACCAACTGAAATCAAGGTGACATATATAATAGGCAGGATTACATAAACTAAATGAGATAAACAATATCATGCAAACATGAATGGTTTAGACAATCCCTTAAATCTCTCCCATATGCATATGTATATATCTCTCCCCTATATGATATATATTTACATAATGCATATATCTCTCCCCCTTGACATCGTCAAAAAGGTGGACATCAAATATATCCCCCTTTGTCATCTTAACCAAGATGTGACAATATGGAAGAACGAAAGAGATGTATGATACCAAATTGAAAAATTTAGTGGGTATCAATTCACTATCCCATGCTCCCTCTAGATCATAGAAATGGTCAACTTTTGACTTCTAGGATCTAATACCAATTGAGAGGTAAAGATAAAACAATATCTAACAATTGAGGTAATACAATTGTAGATAAAGAATCTTTGAAGATAAACCCCTTTACCAATTGATATACAAATATTGGAGCCATGGGCCGGACATGTATCAAAGCAATAGATATGGAAAAATCAAGCTTTAATGATACACAAAGAATATTGCCAAAACAAACAAGAGGTTTGGTTTGAGATCAAAAACAAGATTTTGCTTCTTGTTTTGGCAATAAACAAGAGGTTTGGTTTGAGATCAAAAACAACCAAATGTGAATAATGATCTCAAATAACCTTCGAAATGAGAGTTAAAATATGTCTTAAAATACTTTAAACATATAACATATTAACTCCCCCATTGACATACACATGGATCAAAAATGCATGCATGTCAATAAACCCCAAGGTCCTCATTTTCATGAAAAAAATAAGTTTGAAAATATTTTCAAAATCATGAAACACACACAAACAATGAGTATGCTAAAAATAAACATTCAAGCACAATACCCATGCAATATGCATATGTGTGAGGAACCTAAACATTAGGCAACCAAACCCAAGAGGAGTTTGATTTCCTAATGTAATCATATGAGGTGATCACATCCCTAACTAGAGAGTTGATGTATCTATCCCTCTCTTGCATACTAACCTTAGTGGGAATCCATAATCTCAAGGTTTCCTAGGCAAGGGTTTTGCCTTTGCAAGAGGGGTGGATGTGGCATGCATAGGTGTAGAAACGAATTTCTTGGCGTGCAAAGAATGAGGATTTTGCTTCTTAGCAAAAAATGAAGATTTTTCATTCTTCCTCATTATCTCGTGATCTACATGCTTCTTGTTGATGTTATTGTTGAACAAGAAAGCATGGTGATTCTTCTTAGGTGCTTTAGCAATATTTCTTGTATTTTCACCATAAGAGGAATTAGAGGTGGGTTTGGATACCACATTTTGAGTATAACCCAAACCTCCTCTATGATTTGCCGGATGTTGTTTTTCCAACAAATCGTGGAGTGAATCCCTAGAATACACAAAGCTTATGAGTTTACAGGATTCCTCTTCACATTTCAACGTAAGTTGTTGAATGTGAGACTCTAAGCCAAGGTTTTGAGCAACAAGTTTTTCATTTGTAAGGCTCAATTCCTTAACTTGAGAGAGAAGTGTGTCTCTCTCACTAGTGTCATAAGCATGCCTTTCATCATGAATTACACTAGTAATATCTAGTTCATGCAATCTACTCTTAGCAATCTTATATTTTGCTTTTAATCTATTGTAAGAGTTGATGCACTTACTAGCCTTTTCGGAGACCAAGTCGAAATTGTTCTTGAGCTCCTCATATGAGATCTTTTCTTCCTCGATCTCAACCTCATCATCATCCATGCTAGAGCTTGATGATGACTTCTTCTCCATAGCCATGAGGCACGAATCCTCATAGGAGTTGTAGGCGTTGAGCCAAGAATCCAACTCTTCTTCATTTAAACCGGAGGGGATTGAAGTAGGACCATCAATGGCTACAAAGCATGCGTGAGCATCCTTCTTTGCATCCTCTTCTTCGTTACTCGAAGTGTCCTCACTGGAATCATCAAAGGTCCCGACAAGTCCCTTCTTGTGATTTTTAGACTTGGACTTTCCTTTCCAATGTGTCTTCCCTTTACCCTTGTAAGTTTCTTTGTTGGATTTGGAAGGGCATTCGGTGGACAAGTGACCTTTTCCACTGCAAGTGTAACAAGTAGGAACCTTGTTAGAATTGGAGGCAAACTTTGACAAAGACTTACCTTGCTTGCATTTGAGGAATGCTTTGAATTGCTCGGCAAGCTCCTCAATTTCTTCTCCACTTGCATCTTCTTGCTCATCTTCTTCACTAGGAGCTTCTCGATGGCATTTCCTCCTCCACTTGATTGGCTCCTCCTTGGCATAGAATGCTACCCCCTTTTGCTTCTCCGGCTTCTCGTGCTTCGATGGTTGAATCTCCATCTTGTGTTGAAGCTTCACTTCATACGCCATGAGATTACCAATGCACTCCTCAACGGTGTATTTGGACGTGTCATATGACTCCAAAATTCCGTTGGCCGTTGACTCCCAACGAGGTTGAGAGAGTCAAGGATCTTCTCTACACGATCCTCTTGGAAAATCATCTTCCCGAGTCTCTCCAAGGCGTTCACGATATCAGCGAACCTTGTGAACATCTCTGAAATGCTTTCGCCTTCCTGTATCTTAAACATATTATATTTAGATCTAAACACAGTTTGTTTAGATTTCTTTACCTTCGTAGTCCCTTCGTGACAAATCTCCAAGGTATGCCAAATATCGTTGGCCGTTTTACACATGGAGATGCGGTTGAACTCATTTGTTGAGAGAGCGCAATGTAATGCGTTCATAGCCCTCGCATTGAACTTGATCGAGTCCTTCTCTGCCTTTGTCCTAGAAGCCGCAGGAGTAGTGGGCTTCTCAAATGGCACCTCCGTAATGTCACATAGGTCTTGACCCTCCACGTAGATCATCACTCTGATCTTTCAACTTGGGTAGTTGGTTCTGTTGAAGAGCGGGGGTCGAACGGTTGAATGACCTTCTTTATGAGACGCGGATGAGGCGTTGAATGCCATGGTTGCAGTATGCTATAACCTCGCCCTGATACCAATTGTAAGGATCTCCTTACCCTTGCAATACTAACAACACACACTAGGTGGGTGAATAGTGTAATGGCAATAAAATTGTCCAATTAAAATTTAACTTGCAAATGTGGAATTATAAATGCAAGAGGAATTAAAAGGCACAATCAATCCAAACGCAAACACACAGTTTTACCCTGGTTCCCCAAACTTGGGTACATCCAGCCACACAAATATTCACTATATTCCCACACAGAGAAGTGAATACAAATCTCACAAGGAGATACCCCACAAAGAGGATTTATGCCCTACACAAGGACCCAACCAATCCTACACGAGGATCAAGACTCCCACACAGAGAATCACTAACTCCCACTCAGAGAATTAGGGTTAGCCCTACACTAGGACACTAAACTCCCACAAAGAGAGTTATTACCACAAAGAGAATAAACCTAGTCCCACAAATAGACACACTCCCACAAAGAGAGTATCCTAATCCCTCAAAGAGAAATATGGAAAATACAATTACACCAAGTAAAGTAAATACTCTTACATATGCCTTGAGATGCTTACTCATGAATGAATGCAAGGCATGGAAGAGGATCTCCAAGTGTTGAGATATGCTTGAGAGCACTTGGATGATTTCCCTTGAGCTGGACTTCAATGCATGAAGATGAATGAGAGCTCTAGAGAAGGAAATGAGGGAGCCTGAGAATTGCTTATAGATCTCTTGAGATTTTCAATAGTATCAAGAGTAATCAAGAATTAATCAAGAATCAATCAAGAAGTTTAAGAGATGACATCACACTCATATATATATATACTAGTCATAACCCGTGCCCATAGGGCACGGCGAAGGTCGTCTCCCGAGTGCGAAACCGAGGAGGACAGTCAGTGCACGAGTGAAATGGTGACATGATAATCATCTCCCAAATGCATTTATATTCCTCCAATTAAGACATTTTTTTCAAATGGGAGATCATTCTTTTTGGCATTCAGAAAGGTAGCTTGTTATCTTTCCTATACAACCATATCAAAGAAAATCTAACCTTAGGGAATTGTGTTGCTATCTGTAAGTTTCCGCCCAACGTTTATTGTAAACTACCATTATAACAGGATTGGAAAGAAATTATATCAATTAAGCGTGTGTCCTCTTAATTGAGCGATAACAATTAAGCGTGTGTTCTCTTGATAACATCCCTCTTTTATAATATAGATATCTCTTATCCAATATCTCTTGTCCAATATCTCTTGTCCAATTTCTCTTGATAACATCCTTCTTTTATAATATAGATATCTCTTATCCAATATCTCTTGTCCAATATCTCTTGTCCAATTTCTCTTGATAACATCCCTCTTTTATAATATAGATATCTCTTATCCAATATCTCTTGTCCAATATCTCTTGTCCAATTTCTCTTGATAACATCCCTCTTTTATAATATATATATATATATATATATATATATATATATATATATATATATAGGAACCACATATCAAGCCCCAAAACCCAAGGAAACAGCCAAAGAAAGAATTCTGCAACGGCTAGAAACTGGGCGAAAACGACAGGAACAGTCGACTAATGATCAAAAGACAGTCGACTGATCAACGGCTAGAAAATATCCAACGGCTATAATCTGAGCCAGGACAGTCGACTGATGAAGACAATACAGTCGACTGACAAACAGGATAGGCGCCTGTTAATCCTTCAGCAGACGACTGCTGCAGGGGATGGATCGAAACAGAGAGCTGCACTCTTTCTCCAGAAGACCATACATGCGACTGATGTTAATACTACAGTCGACTGTCAGATAGTCAGGCGACTGTATATTCTTCATCAGTCGTCTGCTGTATAATATGGAGATAAGACAGAGAGATGCAGAGATTGCACTTATGCTAGACATGCGACTGTTGACCAATTTCCAGGCGACTGTAAACTGATCGACAGACGACTGTGCTTAAAGCTCAAGTTTGAGTCAATTGAATTGTTGACTTGAGCTGTGCAAATCAGGCGACTGTAGAAGGATCTACATGCGACTGGAAATCACCCAGTCGACTGTGTTTCCCTCAACAGGAAAGCCAAAGACTCCAAATGAGTCTTTGGATAAAGTGAACCTATTAGGTTGGATTCTATGATAATCCTAAGGCTCACTAAGATGGTAAAATGCATGTGCATGATAAGTAAAGCATCTAACAAGGCATTACAATAACCTAGACTCAAAAGAGAGAGAAAGCAATAAAGTAAATAATACATGGATTACATTGCTTTCCAAAGAGTCTAAGTCTTCAATCTTGATGCCTTGATTGCTCTCCATCATCTCCAAGCTTTGGCACTCCTTGAGTCCAAACGTTGGCCCTTCTCCACTTGATGTCCATCCTTACACCAAGTGATTAGTCTCCAAGAAAGATATTCTAGGAAATAAACTGTGAGACTAAAACATGAGATTCATTAGCAACAACATAATGTTGTGATCATCATCAAAATAAGATGGGTATGAAACACCAATACTCAACACTTCAATACAGCATCAATGTATCTGATATGTCAATTTTGGATTTTGCTTCAAAGTAGCATAAATTATGCAAATATGTCAAATTTGGCTTGTGCATCATTGTATCAAATTTAATGGCACTATATTATATGTAAATATGTATGTATTCCATCATACTACAACATAAATACATACAAAAGTAAAGTAAACAAAAAAGAAGATATACAACCAAAACAAAACCACATCATTGGGGACATATCAAGTACTAGAATGTGGCTTGACTGCCCAGATGTTGTTGATATTTTGTTCATCATATAATTACTAATTAAAGTTTCTCTTCTGTTAATTTCATTGGCACTGAAAAAGAGTAATTTGTATCCTCATGTGTATCTCTATAAGTCTTTTCTTGTTCTCGTAACACTAACTTTTACTTTATTATTTCATGTTGCAAATCTCTGGCACATTCTTTTCCACAAGGACACAGTTCACTCTGATCAAATCAAACAAAAAAATTACATGCATTACTCTTGTTGTAATTGATACAACCATAAAATCTACTCCCAATATTTTCTCTTGTCATTACAGTCATAAGTGGAGCTGTCAAACCACAAAAGCAAATGGGAATTGTCCTCCACATTGCATTATTATTTTTTGCTGTCATGATCTGCAAATTTGTGTGAATACAAAGTAAATACAAAAGTTTCTATGTATCTTATATGTCAAATATGTCATGTATTTGTTATGTCAAAATATCAGATATGTCAATGTATGTCAATGTAACAGAAATATTAGTGTATCGGATATTTCAAATGTATCAGATATTTCAATGTATATGTCAATGTATCGTATATGTAAAATCAGTATATGTAAAATAAGAGCCGTAAATCTATACAACAAATTCTCTGTTGGGCTCATCACTGAATCTGACTCTATTTCCATAATTCATCTGCCATCAAAATTAACTAGGTAAAATTGTCAAGAGAATCTATACAACAAAATATTTATTGCGATCCTCAATGAATCGGAACAAATTTGCAATACAAATGAATTTGATTTATCATCGAATCGCACTGTAGAATGTTGCATAATTTTGGGTCAGTAGAGGAAGAGTCAGTGAAGCAGTCACCAAATAATGTGATACACAAAAGAAAAATTGTGTTAGTAGAATCAGATTCACTGATGAACCCAACGAAGAATGTGATAAACCATATGAAGAATTGTGTTAGTAGAATCAAATTCAGTGATGAACCAAACGAAGAATTTGCCAGTAGTATTAACTAGATTTAGTTAAGAGTAGAATTATATTCAGCGATGAACTGAACGTAGTATTTGGAAGTGGTAATAGATATATTTAGTTGTGAGTAAATGAGAGATCATGGACAGTCATTTATAGAAGAATTGGACATGGATGGTGGGAAATGCAGAATGCACCTGTGACTGTACAGAAGAGTGCTCGTGAATGTACAAAGGAATTGAGGTGAAGAACAAAATTACTCAACGCACACAACCGGTCGTGTTGCCCATTATGCGCGTTGAGTAATTTTATGAAAACTTAACAAAGGTGCTCAATGTGCACAACCGACATAAGTTTTGCGCGTGGTGCGCGTTGAGCAATTTTATTATTATATAACAAATTTGCTCAACGCGCACAACATGCAATTTCATTATGTGTTAACATAATTGCTCAATAAACACAACTGGCAAAACTTTGCCGGTTGTGGGAGTTAAGCAATTTTTTATGAGCTAACAAAATTGCTTAACATGCAAAACTGACATAAGTTATGCCCGTTGTACGCATTGAGCAAATTTGTTATGTAATAATAAAATTGCTTAACACAAACTACGGGCAAAACTTATGCCAGTTGTGCGCGTGTTGAGCAATTTTGTTATGTAATAAGAAAATTGCTTGCGCAAAATTGGCAAAAGTTATGCCGATTGTGCACGCTGAGCAATTTTGTTATGTTATAATTAAATTGCTTAACACACACAACGGGCATAAGTTATGCCAGTTGTGCGCGTTGAGCAATTTTGTTAGTACATAACAGAATTGCTCAATGCGCACAATGGGCAAAACTTTTGCCTGATGTGCGCGTTGATCAACTTTGTTATTTACTAACACAGTTTCTCAACACCCACAACATGCATAAGTTTTACCGGTTATGCACGTTGAGCAATTTTGTTATACATACACAATTGCTCAATATGCACAATGAGCATACGTTTTGTCGGTTGTGCACGTTGAACAATTTTGTTAGGTATTAACAAAATTGCTCAATGCGCACAACCGACATAACTTTTGTCGGTTATGCGCGTTGAGCAATTTTGTTATGGGCTAACAAAATTGCTCAACGCGCAGAACGTGCAAATTTTACCGGTTGTGTGCTAACTAAATTGCTCAACGCGCACAGCCGACAAAAGTTATGCCGGTTGTGTGCATTGAGAAATTTGTTATTGGCTAATAAATTTACTCAACGAGCCCCACAACAGGCAAAACTGCTCAGTACAATTTGCATTAGTATCGGTTTGCAGTACATTGATACTGAAACTGAAATATTTCATTTCCTTCAAGCTGAAACATTTACTGCAATATTTGCTTGTATCAGTATCAGTTCTTGTCATGCCCCGCTTCCCAAGTATGGAAGGCGAGACGCGAAGAGGTCCGCTCAGACTGGAGCTGTGAAGCTACGGTCTGATAAGCATCTGTGTGTTCATCCATTTGCAGATTCTTACGTTGCAATGAAACCACAACAATAATAACGAACACATGCAATAAATAACCAACATTCAAAAACAACATCCAAATCTTATTCAAACATCTAAGATAAGTCAGAAAAAGAAGTACAAGAGTCCGAAAAGAAAGGCCCAAAGCATGGCCGAAACTAAAACATAGATAAGGTGCTATGCACCGAACAACCTAACAGCAGCTACTAGGAAACAAACAACAACTAAGAGAAAGTCTCCAGCTGAGACTAGGATAGGTCTCCGATATCCTCGAACTAAACGTCAACAAACTGGTCGTCCTCAGCAACTAACTCAGACTTAAAACCTAACATGCGACACCCAAAGAAAAAGGGCGCATGTCAGCAAAAATCTCCAAAAGTAAAAGAAGGAGACTTTTGTGCAAGGAAACATAAAGTTAATGAATGCAACTAGCAGTTTATATCATGATGACATGTCATAATATTTAATGAATACATCAATTAAAATGAACATGATAGTTAACATTTGTCATCGTAGCAGAAAGCTACTAAACAATATTCACGATTTCACGAAAAGCATGCATGTCACGATGTGCACAGGGTTACACCTTTCAGCTGAAGTTGCTGTACGGGCACACTTCTACGCTGAGTGATCGCTTAACCCTACCCCTCCACGTGTGTCTAAACTGGTGCTCAGCTTCTAAATCACGAGCCAGGAAGTGTTCTTTATTTGGCATAGGGGTGCACCTAGCCTCATTCATGCTATAGGAGTCAGAATCCTACTCGCCGCAGCTTACATTTCATTTGTAGCGTATGCTACACATTCATGACAAGACATTCAAATGCATGAAATGACATGCGATATGCAACATGATAGTATAACAAGCAGTTATTGAATGCGTACAGTTTATCAAAATTAAACGTGACATGTGATATGCATGAAATGACATGGCAAGGGTGTCAGATCTAGCTTCGTTATCAAGCTAGATCAAGTATGGTGTCGGATCTAGCTTCGTTGTCAAGCTAGATCAAGCATGGTGTCGGATCTAGCTTCGTTGTCAAGCTAAATCAAACATGGTGTCTAGGCGATTATCATTTCACCGCCTAGACTCTTTTACACAAAAACTCAGAATAGCCTAAACATGGCTTAATATTTAAGCGAGCAAGTTTCACTTGTCTGAAATAACATCCGCAAGTCTCAGATCAACAGGTCCAGAAACTTCCTATGTGCTCAAATCAATCATCCTACCTACAGTCCCATATTATTTAACTTCAATTAGTGATTTAACCAAAACAAGGAAGTTTACGGTTTTTATCTTGTTAAACAGGCGGTGTGTGGGTTCCTACGGATCGGGTTTACCTTAACACGACACGAAAGCTACACTGACGTCGGGTAGTGACGTTAGGGGTTGGATTCTGGTAGCGAGAAAAGTATGACGTCGGCTAGCAGCGAAGACGACGACAGCTAGAGGCAACGGACAATGGCGAAGGAGGATAGATCTTGGCCTGCTGGTGGCCGCAGGGGGTTGTCGGCCTGGGGTGGCCGGCGGTTGGCTTCAAGGGAGAGGGTCGGCTGTTTATGGGGCTGTCATGGAGTTTTAGGGGGTGGAGGCCGGCTGAAATGGGAGGATGTAGTAGTTTTTAGGGTCGCTGGGCTGTTTGTGAAGGCGGAGGAGAGGTGGCCGGATGTAGGTGGCCGGAGGTGGCCGGATCTGTAGGTGGGGGGTCTTGCGCGTGGAGGGGCCGTCAGGGTTTAAGGGTGGAGGGTATGGCAGTTTTAGGGCTGCCGCGCGGGTCTAGGGGTGCGGTAATGGAGCTTGGCCTGGGAGATGGCCAGTGGCCGGCGGGGTGACAGGGGTCCGGACGGCAGGGGGTTGCCGCGAGGGAGAGAGGGGTTGGCCGGAGGCGCAAGGGCTCAGGTGGCAGCTGCTAGAGCTGAGGGACTGACGTCCCCTGGGTTTTAACTCATAAGAGTGCAGTTGGATTGGGGGATACCAGATTTGAAATATTTGTACCACAAGCACACGGTGTTGTAGTGTGGCTTGGGGGTCGAACACAGGGAGGCGTGGTTGTGCTTATTTCTAAGAGGAACCAATTCACCCTACGGGTGAGCTAGCCTGAATTGATCGATGGTTTGTCACAAATTGTAGATACGAGGGATAAACAATATAAAGGGAAACCTAGGACTTCGGTTTACACCCTATCATGTGTTCTCGCTATTTCACCCTGCGGATAGGAATACGATCAGAATTAGGGTTTAGCGGTGAGACGTTGCCTTTAAGAGTGATACCAGCGTCCCGTGGGCCCGATATTCCGGTCGGTGCCCAGGATGATACGCTGGACTACCCGGGTTCGGTCAGTGGGCATTCCCATGTCTATTAACACTGACCGACTCCGGGAGCACTAAGATCGCAACGATAACTCCCAACATCTCATCCTGTCGTTCCCACGTGCTAGGATTCGATGTCTACGCTAAGGGCGTGAGCTATGGCTAGGGAGTCAACCGCCATTCCCCCTTGGCCCTACGGTCAAAGGCGGTTTTTTTCCCGTCGATGACAATGAAACACCCCGCGTAACCTCTAAATTCCTAATCCCTATCGATATCCTAGTCCTATGGACGCATCAGGGAGAACCCACGAAGGGGTTTCCACCAAAATCCCAGATTTGGGAACTACTCACACATTATAGCTAAAAAGCAATCTAAATGAAAATCAATCGTAAAAATCATGATTAGGCAATTGAAACACGGTAGTAGCAATGCTATTAAGACTATATTAAAGTTTGACAAACATCAAAGAACTTACAGATAACAATAAAATTACAGCCGTCACAAATAGAGAAAAAGACAGAAAAATACAAAAAACTGCATTTTCGAAAACCTAGGCAACTATATATAGAAAATGACTTCACTCGATCGGTTGAAGTATCGGCCGATCGGATGAGCTGCTTGATTCTTCGGCTGCGGTCTTTAGAAACTTCAACCGGACGCTTGGAACGATCGGGTGAAGCAAGCGGGTCGTCGTTTGAGGAGATGTCATCATCAGGTGAACCGATCGGTTGGAATTATCGCCCAAAAGAACAGAGACTTCAGATGACTTCACACGATCAGTGAACCGCCGGTTGAGCTCTCCGGGCCGTCTTTTGGAAGAATCGGCTACAGATGAACCGATTGGGTGAGATGTCACCCGATCGGGTGAGATGTCACCCGATCGGTTGGAATTCAGCTCCAAATTCCCGAGAACTCTGATGTGTTCAACCGGTTGGCAAACCGGTCGGTTGATGCTGCACTTCGCTTCAGCTTGCATCCGGGTCGGACACGCGTACATCACCCGATCGGTTGGCTGTGTCTAACCGATCGGGCGGGGGCTGAAAAATGGCGATCTTCGTCGTTTGGCCCCCTGGATCGCGCGTGACTCCTCCTATTGCTCCGGGGACCTATGATATCTTCGTTATGTGTTCCCCACGCTGGCAATCTCCTGCAAACACACAAAAACATGGAGAAGTGAAAGAAAACTAGAAAACACGAGAAAATGGATACGTGACGGCGGAAAATGTCGAAAAAACACAAAGAAGACGTGCATGAATATATAAAATATATACACACGTCAAAATCCCCCAAGCTGAACCCTTCCTCGTCATCGAGGAAGTCGAGTGAGAGTAGGAGCTCGGAGGGAGAAAATAGAGAGAAAGAGAGAAAAAGAGAAATCAAATTCCCAAATCGCCCGTCAGGGCCAACAAAATAAAAAACGCCACACCTAGCAAGCAAGCGACAAATCACAACACTAAACCAAAGAAAACGAGTCCAAACAAGTGTCGTGGGCCCACGCGGTGAAGCGCGAGTTAGTGTGGTCATGTGCTAGCAGACGGTGTCACTATCTACGTTGTGCAATAAGCTCCATATACGCAAATCCAAGAAAATACCTAAATATCGATTCGATTTGAAATAAGCGGTGAATAGTAGCTCAAGCATGCATGAGAGAACGTAAGAATCGAAGCGTATCATGTGTCAGGGACTCCACAGCTAGGGACTAGGGAATCACCACACTATCGCCTAGATAATAGCTAGAAAGTCCCCATTCCAAGTGTTTTCGAAAACGATGGGGTTGAGATGATGTGGAGAAGAACACTCGGTGCAAACTCTCGCCTTCCCTTTATTCTCGGTAGGTGGGAAAATATTCACACTGGATTTTTTTGGGTTTTGGATATATGTATTTATTTTTGGATTTTTGGCTATACATATATATTTTTTTCTCTTTTCTTTTATTTTTGGGTTTTTCTTTTCTCTCTCTTTTTGGATTTTTGGATTTTTGGGTATATACATGTGTATACTCTCCCAAGTGGGAGAACTGTACACGACGAGGGGATTTGCACCAAGTAAAATTAAAAAAGAATTCGGATTCTAGACACTTGGGCAAGGGAGATTTTCTTCGCTAATCAGAGCATAGGCTAAATGGGTTATCCTAGTCCTAACTGTGGAATCCCGACACATGCGAAATGAAGTATACGATATAAATATAGCATGCATATAGAAGCAGACAAGAGAAGCAAATACCGCATATTCAAATCGAAGCATGATAATCTAGGGGGTCATTCCAGGACAGGTATATAAATCAAAATCACAAAGTAGAAGCACACAATAAGCTAGACACGACACACGACTCACATAAAAGCAAAATGGACACACGATGCATGAAATGCAAGAGGACTCAGCTTCCTAGGGTTAGTGAATGTGATTATCGAAGCCATGCTAGGTGTGTGTGTGTGATTCTGTGGAAATTCATCATATGGGGTCATCTCTAGGAGAGAGAGGACAAAAGATGAGAAGAAAAAAAAGATAAACACGGTGAAAACGACTCAAAAAACGAAGAAAAGACACAAATGACGCACGAAGTGCGACTCCCCCAAGCTGAAACTTGCATTGCCCTCAATGCAATAAAAGTAAATACGGGAGGGCAATGAAAATGGGGGGGAATACGCACCAACACGAAGAGAATAAAAACGAGAAAAACACACATACGAAACTGAAAAATAAAGAAAGAGGAAAAAGAAAAATAGAAAATAAAAGATAGAAGATCACACCACACGACATATATAAACAAGCGCACCATACAGAAAAACACGACAAAACACACAAAATGTCGACTTCCCCCAAGCTGGATATGGCAATGCTAGTAATAAGATATGATCATGAATATGCAGAAATATGCAAGGGGGGAGATCGAAGAAGAAAAAGAAATCAAAAAGCAGGAGAGGAATTGTCCTCGTCCTCATCGGCATAAGATGGAGGGGTGCGGAGGGGAGAGGTGGGAGGTGTGTGGAGAAGTGGGGAGAGGGGTGCAGGATGTGTGTGGATGGGTTTGGAAGTATGGACGATGGGTGGTGTGGTGGTGATGATGGTGAGTGGAAGGGAAATGACGACCAAAGAAGTGGTAGATGGGGTAGATATAGTGGTAGATAGGGTAGATACGATGACGGGAGAGGATGGTGGGCGAAGTGATCGCGAACGCACCTGTAATTTCTTGTGGCGCACGTATGGGGTGACGGAAGTGGAGGGTGGTGGATCTGTGGGATCGACGGCGGTGGTCGTGAGTGGAGGTGAAGTGGCAGTGTAACGACCAGTAATGTTCAACAGTTCAATTTACGTATTTATACGTATTTTTAAGAATAAATTTTACATTATAAATGTTAGTCAAGAATTTTCTAACAAAACTGACTTTAAAAATTCTTATAAAATATTTTAGAGTACTAGACTTATCATATTGTATTTTAGCAATTTCAGATTTTCCTCAAATACCCAAAAAAATTTCTGTTAAAATTCATCTCCCAAAATTACCGTTTTGATTTGATGAATTTATTTTCTATTCAAACACTTTCAAAACATTTTCAAACTCCTGCAGTAGCATCCTATTATCATTTAGGGCCTCCCACATTAATTTCATAATTTTCGGATATCATTTCAGTAGAGAACCCGCAAACCCGTTTTCCAAACGTTTTGGCCTAAAACTAGTATCCCCGTAGCCCAAACCCTGAAACGAACTTCGTATTCGCCATCCTCGTGACAATACGATCCCGTGGGTAAGTTTTCGTAATTTTTCGGACACGTTTTATATCAGGGGCAAAACGGTAATATTGTATTTCCCTACCTACTTTTCACCTATTACGAATTACCATTTCTCTAGCCCTAATTACCCACACGTCGGCAGCCTCATCTAAAACATGAATCACGTTGTTATCTTCTCTCACTCAAATTCAAGCCCCCTCCCTTAGCCAGAGGTTAATTCCCCAACAACCCCATTTAAAGCTTGTATTTGACACCTAATACTTTTTTCCCCTATATATTGGCACGCCTTCTTCATTCTCAACACGCAGCCTCTCCAGAATCCATTTTCTTCTACATCTTCACGTGCAAAGACCCCACCCCCATGCAAACCCGCTCTCACTCCCTGCATCTCTCTTCTCTCTCGCACCCTCTCTCTATCCATCTCTCTCCCTCTCTCACCCACGCCCTCGCTGTCGACGGCGACTCACCGCCGGCCTCCCGACCCCCCCTCGCTTCGCCGTCGCCCCCGGAGGAGCTCCGCTCACCATCGGCAAACCAAAGCCCGCCACCGTCGCGGACATCACCCCACCTCCGTAGCGATCGTCGACGTCGCTGAGCCCCTGCAACTCTCCGAGCAACCCCGAGGCTGAGCCGCTCCGCCGTGCAACCGCCAGACCTCCGACGAACGGCACAGCGCCGCCCCACCCCCATTCGACACCGCTCCCCCCCGACCGCCCACAGCAGCACAGAGACCCGCCGACTCGTCGCCGCCTCACCGCTGCTCCGCCGCGACGCCCCGAGCAACCCCCTAGCGACGGCCTCCTCCCTCCGCCTTCGCCTCCGACACCGCCACGGACCCCCGCCACCCGATCCCTCTCTCCCCGTCACTCCTCGTCGTCGCCCATGCCGTGGATCCACCTCCCGCTCCGCCTCCCTCCCCGACGCCGCCGTCCGCCTACAACGCCGTCGCTCCCTGTCGCCCCTCCACCTCGACGGCCCCCTCCGCCGTCGTCGAGCGCCGGAGACCCCCCATCCGGCGATCGTAAACGAGCAGCAGCGGTAAAACTCCTCGAGGGCAATTTCGTAATTACGGAATTTAATTTCGTTTTTCATTTTAAAATAATTAATAATAGGGTTTAAGGGTTATAAATCCATAACTAATTATACAGGGGCCAGAAAAATGTGAAACCAACTCTGGAAAATCAAAAACGATATTTCGGATCCAATGGCGCTAGTCTCACTGCGAGCAGACGCCTACTTTTCCCAGAATCATTTTTTGAACCTAAAATTTAAATCCGTATAAATCTTTCTAAAAATCATAACTCGCTGTTTTCACTCACAATAATATGTGATAAAATTATATGTGAAATTAAACTTCGAGACGGTCATTTTGACTGTTCACTCAAGTAATTCCGACTTGTATTGCTCCCGTAAGAAATTACGGAAGATACGCGTAACTTAAATAATCTGGGTTTTTTAAACTATTTAGAGATTCTAAAAATTATAAAAATTACTATAGACTTCAGAAAAATATTCCCTCTTGCAGTAAAACTATTTTTATCCTATATAGCCTATATAAAAATTTAGAACGCTTTCTGATACCGTTTCAACAGTTTTAAAAATCAAACAATCAAGTTAAATAAATAAGAAATCGTGTATTCTCTAACTAATTGTTATTGTATTTGCAGGCATCGAATCTCGTGCATCAGCACTAGATCCAGTCCCGGCTCACTACCATCACCTCGAAGATAGTAAGTCACAGTAAATTCTAACTTTAGAAATCTAGATAGTGTACTTAATGGAAACACCGCATGCTCAAAGCATGGATCGGTACCTTAGTTATTGGACTTCACACATTGCTCAGGACTGACATTCTCCCTTGAGGTTTCTGCCTTGACTTTTCAACAAGCAAAGGTCTTTGGAGTATCGTTAACACATAGGACTTAACATCTAGTCTCGAAACAGTTATTGACCTGAACAGATTGACATGCTTGACAGAAAGATTGTAACTAGAAATGTGAGAACAGTAAATGACTCGTAAAACTGCAAAGAACGATAACCTGCACAGACACTTGGGGTTTTGGGGTAACTTATAATTGCGGAAGTGCGGGAGCGACTAGTCCAGACTTTGTTGTCACCGTGCGGGTTCTATCAACCCATAACAGTGCCGGTGACAACCATCACAGATCACAGATCACAGATCAAAGATTATTGCACAGTACTCAGAGAATTGGTTCGCCCGGGTAGCACCCGCGGCAAGAGTTGGCCTCTTGGTTGCTCACTGTACTTCCTGTTATAAGTCACGAACTAGAATAGGCACAAGTACTCTCACTATTGCAATTGTCATTGTTATCGTCATTACTAGTTGTACTTGCTCGGTCACCTTTACTTTACTTGTCACCCTTGCGTGCTTGACTTGATGTACTTTACTTATCGCACTTGCATGCTTGTCTGTCCTTACTTTATCCTTACTTTACTTTCAGCAATTGTTTACCATAGCCTACTCCATATTTGTGCACTCCTCTTTTTCTATTGCTAGAATTGTTGTGACTTACCTTCGGTTCCATTCATGGCACCGGCAGACGAAGACCCGATCGAGGAGATTGCCCCAGAGTTCGTGGAGCCTACATTTGACTCTGAAGCTGCAGAGTTTTATTTACTTTACTGTTGGTGTGTGGGTTGTACTGTGTATTTACTTTTCCGCACTTCTTTTCAGAAAGTGTGCTGGTGGTTGTTGTACTTTAATTTGGACTGTAATAACGTCTGTACGCTGGTTTTGAGTATTGTGATGCATCTCTGAGTTGTGGCTATGCTGAATTCACTGGTAAACTACGGAACATGCAAATAAACCAAATAAGTAACCGGCCCCCGAGAGCGGGTCGTTACAGTTTTGGTGGCCCATGCAGGTCCGTGCAAAATACCTCGTGAACAGTATAGCAAAACCAGGATGTATCGTATACAATACTCGACTAAGCTGACATCTTTTTGTGAATGCAGGTTTGACACTCGAAAGCTGGACGGGAACATCTCGGAGAGCCCCAATGGAGTTAACCTTTCTGGCCTTAATAAAAAGTCAATAACAAAGACAAAATTTTGATAGGATTAATTAGTTGTATTAAAAAAAAGAAGAAATCTTTTGTATCAATGGCGCTCGTATGAATGATAATCTTCCTTCAATGGACCATGATATCGGTCAATGTACTTGTCTAAAGTCTGTTGGATCGACCTTGTTAGACTAGGCATAAGTGATCCTGGCTTAGTCACTTCCCTGGCCGTGTCCGCTGGACCGTAAGGACGTGAATCATGATTATGTGACGTCATCGATCTTATTCACTACCAACCTCCTTTTAAGCCTGATGACCTTTCATTTGACATTCTTAGAATCTTTCTATTTCTAGTTTGCTTGAACCCTAGCCATGTTTATTTTAAGGAGGGTAGCGTTCGAGTTTTCGATCATCAGAAGTTCGAGCTCCTCAGCAGAAGCAGATCGAAGGACGTTCAGAAGTACTCGAGGATGATGCTGGAGATTTTGAGACGAGCCAAACGTAGCATGCACGTATAGGTTGTTATGTTTTTGAAACTCGTATTTCTTTTCTAACCCTGTTCCCATCTTGTACCCGATTTTTCCATGTGTTGGAATTCATTCCCACCTACCACCTCCCCTCATTATTGCCTTTGTCCTCATCCTTGCCTCGAGCCCCGTTTCCGCCTACCCTACACTATCTACCCATGACTTTCGGTGCCCCCTATTTATTTCCTTTGTCCGCTTCCCCACCTCGATCCCCGTTCCCGCCTAACACCGACGACTTTCGGTGCCCCCCTTCTCTTTTTAACTCCTCTTCTCCTTCCTTCCTAAGCCACCCCGTGGTTCCCTTTTCGCTCAGACATCGCCCCTCCTCCTCCCGGCCTCTTCCCCAAGCGAGCTCGCCATCTCACCCGAAGCCCCGCCAGCTTCTGCTCCACTCCATCGGAAGTCCCTGCTATGGATCGTCAACCAGCCGCAGCTCTTATCGCTGAGGACCCGCAACCACCAATGGCCCTTCGACGTTCTGTTTTGGGATTTTTGGCCTTGGCGACAACCCTCGTCGCCACCCTCGCTACCGTCGCTTGGCTGAGATCTTGGGAAGCCGTGATCATTGGGCTTCTCTTGAGCTCTCTGCCCTGGGTCTCACCCCGGTTGAGATCCCGTTTAGGCTTCCTCTTGCGTCTACTCCTTTTGGGGTGCAGGAAAGCGTGTTTTTGGTTGTTCATTTGTTGGGTAATGTTGGGTGTTGTGAATATCGAGTATTGGTCTACGGAAGGAGTGATGGCGATGATTATTGGCATGATATTAGCCTTGGGTGTTGAAGTTGGATGTAGGCCTTGTGCTTGGCTCTGGATGAGAGCTTGGATCTTGCCTTATTGTGGGATAGTATGGAGATTGACGGAAGGAATGCTAGCAGTGAGTACTGACTTCGAGTGTTGGCCTTGTACTTACCTTTGGGCGGTGATTTGGACGTTAGCATTGTAGGATCCTGCCAAAACAGAGTTAGGATCGATAATTAAAGTTGAGACTTACGCTAGCGTATGCGGAACGGTAGTCTCGGAACTTTGCCTTCGGATTCGCCATGACGGATCGAGTCTTCTCACGAACGGAGTAAGGCTACTAAATCCACAATCTAAATCTCTACTTTAGATTAAGAACTTGGATAGAGGAAGAGAAAGGATTTCTGCAGAGCTTCGCTAGAATGAAGTTGCATGCATGAAAACCATGCAAAAGATCTAAGAAATGGCTTACCCTTGGGTCTTATTTATAGCCCCCAAGGTAGTTATTTTAGGGTAAGTTGTTCCTTTGGAACAACTTAATTAAGGTGTACCATGATACATGGCACATTATAAGCTTAAGTTGTACCATATGCATGGTACAACATAAGCTTAAGATATTCCCCCTTTATTAGCCATATGTCGCATGCACTTATGCATATATAATGCGACTTTCCCACTCATCCAGAGATCCTCTCCGCAAGGGAACAGATTCCCTTTGTACACGACTTCGTGTACGCGACGTTCGAGGTCCGTATTCCCTCGTACATCCCCCACAAGGGTGTACAAACGTCTTCCATATCCAACATCTCCCACTCACACTTGAGGGGATTGTAAGAGAACGTCTTTCCCTTAGTTCTTTCATCTATCATACCGAGAAATTGACCGTGCGACCGTCATGCGCGTCGAGTCTGTTGTTGTGCACTTGTTAGAGATACACAACGACCTCGAAGGTGCAAAGTTGAGTAGTTCAACGCATGCTTTACCCTAGATTATTTCTTCACATTTCTTGTACTTTATATTCAACAATTGAATCCCATCTGGATCACAATTGGCTGGCCAGCTTTGAATCATTAAAGTCAAAATGCGAATATGAAATCAATCTTCCTCTTCTTGCGAACCTTCTGATCTTGACTTGATTCGCTTTTCTAACGTGCCCCACCGAGCCGAATTATCATAGCCCATTAGCAACACGCTAAGATAGCGATCATCTCGTCAAATCTAAAGGAATCAATTGGAGTCCTTGAGGGTAAGAGTTAAGACCCGTATGGCCTTTGAGTCTCACATAATAGCAAACACTATTGCTACTAACTCAGTGGTCGTAATGCATACGTGGTATGAACACGTATTACAACATCACTCCTTTCCCGGGGAGAGTATGTCTTAATGATGTTGTACGGATGAAAAGATCAGACACCACAGTGCCTATCTTTTTGAGTCCCCTTACTACTCGTGAAAATATTCACGGACTCTCATCCTGCATAAGACAGATAGGATTAAAAAATCCTTTGAGATCTCTTTCAAATATCCTTGTGATACAGATCTCAGATCTTTTGTAAGCATCCATATGATGCAGATCTTCCATTCGACTATCTTGTTTAAGTCATGACTCTAAATCATTTGTCTAATGACTTTGACTTTAAACTAGTCTCATCTCTATCTTATCCTTCTGATAAGATAAGGCGGTTGCTCATGTGAGAGAGCCAACCTTAATCTGTCCGACATACACACAATAAAATAGCTGAGACTCAAACACAAATGTATGAAATCATTTGTAAGAAACTTGTATGCAATATATAAAAGAACTTCTTTCTTTTATTAAACTTTGATCTTCTATAGACATGGGAAATATTACAAGATACAACTCAGCACCTACGCATTCCCATAGATGATAAGTGTTTGTAGAACACATCTCTGGGGATCGCCTTAGTAAGGGGATCCGCTATCATCTCATGCGTGGATATGTATCATATGTCTACTTCCTTCCGTTTGTCATAGTCCTTCGCAAACTTGAATCGAATGTCAATGTGTTTGGTCTTACAATGAAATTTAGGATCTTTGACATAGGCAATCGAAGCTTGACTATCACTGTATATAGGAACAGTGCTTGAGTCAGTGGCATTCGTTAGCTTGTCTAAGAATTTCCTAAGCCAAACAGCTTCTTGGACCGCCATGCTGAATGCTACGAATTCTGCTTCCATGGTTGATAGGGCGATGTAGGTTTGCTTCTTGCTGCTCCAGGATATTGCACCATTCCCGAGCAAGTAAACAAAGCCTGAGGTAGATCTTCGCTCGTCGAGATCACCCGCCCAATCAGCATCGGTATAGCCTTCGAGTCTCAAGGTATTGCCTTGATAGCATAACGCATAGTCCGCAGTCCCTTTGAGGTATCTTAATATCCTCTTCACCGCCTTCCAGTGTGCCTGTCCTGGGTTGGATTGGTAACGGCTTACCATACCAACAGCATAGCAAATGTCTGGTCTGGTACACATCATGGCGTACATCAGACTCCCGACAGCACTGGAGTATGGAACTTTTTCCATAGCTTTCTTTTCTTTTGGATCTTTGGGACACATTTCCAAACATAGACCCTCGCCTTTGCTTATTGGAGTATCAATTGGCTTGCAGTCCTGCATATTAAACCGTTCTAAAACTTTCTTTATATACGTCTCTTGAGAGAGAGAAAGAAGTTTCTTGGAACGATTCCTTGAGATCTTAACCCCAAGGATATATGCAGCTTCACCCATGTCTTTCATCTCAAAGACGGATGAAAGCCAAGCTTTGATATCCAAGATAAGACGCTTATCATTTCCGGCTATAAGTATGTCATCTACATAAAGAGACATAATTACATACTTGTTTTTAATCCTCTTAATAGATACGCAGTTGTCTTCGTCGAGCATGGAGAAACCATACGACAAAACGACTTCTTGAAAGCGCATATACCACTGCCTTGAGGATTGTTTAAGACCATATATGGATTTACGAAGTTTACAAACCTTATGTTTGTTTTCTTCTTGTACGAACCCGTTTGGTTGTTCCATGTAGATCTCCTCATCTAGTTCTCCGTTAAGAAAAGCAGTCTTTACATCCATCTGATGTAACTTGAGGTCCAAACAAGCCACCATTGCCAGAATTAAGCGAATGGAGGTAAAACGCACGACAGGAGAGAAAGTCTCTTTGTAGTCTATTCCTTCTTGTTGCGTGAAACCTTTCGCAACAAGGCGAGCTTTATATTTCTCGATGGAGCCATCAGCCTTATGCTTGATTTTGAGAACCCACTTGTTCCCAATGGCTCTACGTCTCTTAGGTAAATCAACCAAGTCCCAGACTTGGTTCGTTTTCATGGATTGAAGTTCTTCTTCCATAGCCGCTATCCATTTTTCTTTAGCAGGGCATGTGACGGCCTGTTTGAAATTTGCAGGTTCGTCATCATCTTGTAGTAATGTCATGAAAGTTTGAGGAAATTCATCCTCAAATCTCAGAGGTGTTAGCCTCGTTCGATTACTACGTCTTGTTTGAGTTTGATCACTCCCACTTGGAATGACATCACTCCCACTTGGAATAACATCACTCCCACTCGGAATAGGATTGGTATCGTTCGTATCATTCATTGGTGAAGTTTGAAACGTATTTTCTTCTTCACCAAGAATTCTCCCACTCGAACGTTCCGATCCTTCTTGAACCCAAGTCTCAAACAAGGATAAGTCTTGACTTATCTCACCCTGTCTTGGAAACTCGTTTTCCAAGAAGACAACATCCCTCGATTCGAATTCTATTAGACCCCCATTGTCCTCTTGACCGACGAAAACATATCCTTTGGAGTTTTCAGCGTATCGGATGAAGATACACTTCCTCCCACGTGGCCCAAGTTTGCCATATTTGTGAGAGGATAAATGTGCATAGGAAGCACAACCCCAAGGTTTTAGAATGCTTAAGTCTGGAGTTTTATTGTTCCACAACTCATAAGGAGTAGAACTTACCGACTTCGAGGGTACACAGTTTAAGATGAATGCTGCCGTCAATAATGCATCACCTCAAAAGGTGATAGGCAAATTTGCCTGAGACATCATTGATCGGACCATTTCCATCAATGTCCTATTTCTTCTTTCCGCAACACCGTTTTGTTGCGGAGTATAAGGCATAGTTATTTGATGAACTATGCCTTTTTCATCACAGAGTTCCTTAAAACTAGTTGATTGATATTCTCCACCCCGATCGGTTCGCAAGACCTTTATCTTGCGATCTAGTTGATTTTCCACTAAACTCATATAGTTTTTGAAGCAAGTTAAAGCTTCATGTTTGTGGGAAATCAAATAAATATGACCGAAACGAGTGAAGTCATCAATGAAAGTGATGAAATAGGACTTCCCGCGTCTTGTCTTAACATTCATTGGACCGCAAATGTCCAAATGGATAAGCTGTAATGGAACTTCGGCCCTTGTGCCAGTTCTAAACGGCTTGCGACAAGTTTTCCCTACAAGACAATGTTCGCAAGTTGACATTTCAACTTTTGAAACATTAGATAGCAAGCCACTTTTGGCAAGTCTATCCATTCTAGTTGGTCCAATATGACCAAGTCTTGCATGCCAACAAATGATCTCAGTTTCAGAGTTAGAAGCATTTGTCAAATGGAAACTTTCATTAATGGAAGAAGAAGCATCATACATTGTATTTAAAACAATTAATCCATTACAAACATTACCAGATCCAATTAAAGAACTATTACAAACAATGTCAACTTTCTGTTTATAGAACCTCCACTCATAATCTAAAGACATTAACATGACCACGGAAACGATATTCCTTCTAATATCTGGAGCAAAGAGGACGTCGTGCAATAATAATGTCTGGCCGTTGTCGAGAACTAGCTTACATGTTCCGACGCCTTTGACTTCAACACGAGTGTTGTTGCCGACGTATATCCACTTTGTTCCTTGAGTTATCTTTCGATACTCTACGAAGAACCTTCTGTCCTTCGTTACGTGGTCTGTGGCCCCTGAATCAATCAACCAAAAATAGTTAGATTCAGCAAGAAACATGGAACTAGAAACACATATGTAACTAGTCCTACAAGTTACCTTATCACTTCCATCCGTACATGTACGGGCGAAGTGACCGTACTTGTTGCACTTAAAGCACTTGATCTTCTTCAAGTTTTTCTTCTTTGAGTGCACATTCTTTTGCCACTTTTTGTTCTTAGTCTTCTTTGAGGTTTCCGGTTCTTGCTTGCGTTCGTTCACAAACCTTAAGCGTTTATTCTTCCGCTTATTTCCTCCATGTGAGGAACTAGCGGCCACGTGCACTTCTGCACTTGGTTTTGCGGCTTGAATCCGCTCTTCCTCGAGTTCGAGGTGTTTCGATACATCGCTTAATGTTTTAATGCACTCATTATGAGTGAGATGCATTTTCATGTTATCCCAGCTATCTGGGAGTGAACGAATGACTGCTTGGATCTGCTGTTCGTCAGACAGCGTAACACCCGCATCCTTTAATTCAGATATGAGATTCGCCATGTGGCGGAGATGCTTTTTCATAGAATGATCTCGCCGCATCTTGTACGAATCAAATTGAATATTTAAGGAGCGGAGTTTGGTAACCGAAGTTCCACCAAACTTTACTTCTAGCTCAGACCATATGTCTTTGGCTAGGTCGAATTCCCGAAATAGACGCATTATGTCATTGTCCATTGCGGACAGTAACGTAATACGTGCTATTTTGTTCTTTCGAGTCCAAGTATCATAAGCTTCCCGGTCCCTCTTGTGTTGGGCCGTATTGCCCAACTCAGGTTCTTCCATTATGTTTTGGAGTGTTTCGAGCACATCTTGCTCCTCCAAAACATATTGGATTTTTATTGACCAAAGTTTATAATTGTCGCCGTTGAGCTTTTCACCTTTGTTAAGCTCTGCGACAATGTTCTTAGAAGCGGTAGACATATTCGATTCAAAAAACTGCAAAGAGAATGAAAAACACGATCAAAATTCTATGCATAAAGTTTCGATTCTTTAAACACTTGATAAGTTCCTTGGATGCGTTGAAATGTTACTCTAGAATCGAGAAGTTCACTACGTTCCCAACTACCATCTAGAAGTAACTTTCAAAGTATCCCTCTTACTTATCTCAAGTAAAAAGAAATCAGAAATAATACCCGTATGGTATTAGCATCGGAAAAATACTTTGAAAAACATATCTTTCAAAATAGAATAGGTGAGAGTTTGCGCAAAGAATTTTAGCGCAACAATTGCCAAGCCACGAGACCTGTTCTACACACCCATGGGTTAGATAACCATGGCCGGATCGTGGTAGGACTTGGAATTCTAAATTGCGCTATCCCGATTAAGGACGGGACATAACCTATTTGAAAAAACATCTTTTTCAAAAAAAATTTGAAAGCACGTTGGCTAATCTCCGTAGAGTAGAGCACAACGTCACAAGTACATTGACTAATCTCCGTAGAGTAGAGCACAATGACATGGCTAATCTCGCATGAAGTAGAGCACTATGGCTAATCTTCAAAGAGTAGAGCCCAATGAAAACACTTCATTAAAACGTTAGTCCCGTATGAACTAGTTGGCACTGTGGTTAGCCCCGTATGGGCTAATCGGCACATTCGAGTTTGGCCAAGGCCTTTTGTCACCCCGTATGGGTCAGTTGGCAAGTTTGCAATCGACCCAGACCTTCTGTCGGATTGGTCGACCAAAAACACAAAATTGGTCGACCAATTTTTCGGACTGCAACTTCTTCCCGGCCAGGGCCTCTGCCCTGGCCGGGGCTTGGCCAAGGGCCGGCCAGGGCCTCTGCCCTGGCCGAGGCCGGCCAGGGCCGGCCATGCCCTGGCCGAGGCCAGGGCCGGCCAGGCCCTGGCAGTGGCCAGGGCGCCGGCTCTGGCCACTGCCGGCCTGGCCATGGCCGGCCATGGCTTGGCCATGGCCGGTCATGGCCAAGGCCATTTTGGGCATTGGCCGGTCATGGCCCCTTTGGCCATGGCTGGCCACCCCCTTGAATGGGGTTGCCGCACACATTCCTCCCCCTTGATGGGGTGGTCGCCGGTGGTTATTGGCAGTAGCCAACCCCCTCCGCTTGGGGAGGGGGGATGCATGGCATTAATAGCCCATTTGGCCATGGTGCACATGCACCAAATTTCCTCTTACCCGATGGAAATAACTACCATCATCTTCCTCGATGAAGCACCCGTTCGTCGATGAAGCACCCGTTCGTCGAGAAATTAGTTATTTCCTAATGGCCGTGTGCCAAAAATGAATAACGTACTACGTGAACGGTCGGTTCTTCCCGTCACGGAGAGTTCCTACCATATCCGTAATGATAGGAGACCCTAACGTGAAAAGAACAACCGCTGCGTTCTCTCCGTCACGAAGCGTTCCTACCATATCCGTAATGGTAGGAGACCCATTCGTGAAAAAGACAACGACTCGTTCGTAGTTTCGACGGGGCGGTGGTTTGACCGGGGCGAACCCATATGGCTCCGATACCAATGTAGGATCCTGCCAAAACAGAGTTAGGATCGATAATTAAAGTTGAGACTTACGCTAGCGTATGCGGAACGGTAGTCTCGGAACTTTGCCTTCGGATTCGCCACGACGGATCGAGTCTTCTCACGAACGGAGTAAGGCTACTAAATCCACAATCTAAATCTCTACTTTAGATTAAGAACTTGGATAGAGGAAGAGAAAGGATTTCTGCAGAGCTTCGCTAGAATGAAGTTGCATGCATGAAAACCATGCAAAAGATCTAAGAAATGGCTTACCCTTGGGTCTTATTTATAGCCCCCAAGGTAGTTATTTTAGGGTAAGTTGTTCCTTTGGAACAACTTAATTAAGGTGTACCATGATACATGGCACATTATAAGCTTAAGTTGTACCATATGCATGGTACAACATAAGCTTAAGATATTCCCCCTTTATTAGCCATATGTCGCATGCACTTATGCATATATAATGCGACTTTCCCACTCATCCAGAGATCCTCTCCGCAAGGGAACAGATTCCCTTTGTACACGACTTCGTGTACGCGACGTTCGAGGTCCGTATTCCCTCGTACATCCCCCACAAGGGTGTACAAACGTCTTCCATATCCAACAAGCATGTGGTTGGGCCTTATGGAAATTGATGTTGTTGGTGGATTAGTCGATACATGCAATATTATGAACGACATCTGTGGCTAGACCCAGTTAGTTTCCAGTAGCACGAATAAACTTTATGGTCTTCCGTTTTTATAGCTTGCTACTGGCTTATCACCTCAGGTTCCAAGTTCGAACAGATGTTGTTATCATAATAGCCCTCATTTTCATGTGATATTATTATCTCATGTTAATCTTGGTCTACCTGAGATGGCAGTGTAACTATTGTAATGATACTAGTCACAGGAATAGTTACGGAAGCTATGGTGATGTCAATAGTAGTTATTTATATATAACATCTCTTGTTTTCTTGATGCTATTATATCACATTATATTTCATATTATTTACAACCTGATTTACTAGATTTCCATCTTTTCTATCTTTTATTTGCTTGAGCTTCTTCATAACATCAATTATTTGTTTCAAAAATATTTTTAAATTCCGAGGACAGAATTATTTTAAGGAGGGTATAATGTAACGACCAGTAATTTTCAACAGTTCAATTTACGTATTTATACGTATTTTTAAGAATAAATTTTACATTATAAATGTTAGTCAAGAATTTTCTAACAAAACTGACTTTAAAAATTCTTATAAAATATTTTAGAGTACTAGACTTATCATATTGTATTTTAGCAATTTCAGATTTTCCTCAAATACCCAAAAAAAATTTCTGTTAAAATTCATCTCCTAAAATTACCGTTTTGATTAAAATTCATCTCCTACTCCTGCAGTAGCATCCTATGATCATTTAGGGCCTCCCACATTAATTTCATAATTTTCGGATATCATTTCAGTAGAGAACCCGCAAACCCGCTATCCAAACGTTTTGGCCTAAAACTAGTATCCCCGTAGCCCAAACCCTGAAACGAACTTCGTATTCGCCATCCTCGTGACAATCGTTATATATCAGGGGCACTTTTCACCTATTACGCTAGCCCTAATTACCCGCGTGAATCACGTTGTTATCAAATTCAAGCCACCTTACTTTTTTTCCCCTATCACGCCTTCTTCGTTCTAGCCTCTCCCGAATCCATCCGTAGCGATCGCCGAGACTCGTCGCTGCCTCACTCTCCCTGTCACTCCTAAATTACGGAAGATACACGTAACTTAAATAATCTGGGTTTTTAAAACTATTTTGAGATTCTAAAAATTATAAAAATTACTATAGACTTCAGAAAAATATTCCCTCTTGCAGTAAAACTATTTTTATCCTATATAGCCTATATAAAAATTTAGAACGCTTTCCGACACCGTTTCAACAGTTTTAAAAATCAGACAATCAAGTTAAATAAATAAGAAATCGTGTATTCTCTAACTAATTGTTATTGTATTTGCAGGCATCGAATCTCGTGCATCAGCACTAGATCCAGTCCCGGCTCACTACCATCACCTCGAAGATAGTAAGTCACAGTAAATTCTAACTTTAGAAATCTAGATAGTGTACTTAATGGAAACACCGCATGCTCAAAGCATGGATCGGTACCTTAGTTATTGGACTTCACACATTGCTCAAGACTGACATTCTCCCTTGAGGTTTCTGCCTTGACTTTTCAACAAGCAAAGGTCTTTGGAGTATCGTTAACACATAGGACTTAACATCTAGTCTCGGAACAGTTATTGACCTGAACAGATTGACATGCTTGACAGAAAGATTGTAACTAGAAATGTGAGAACAGTAAATGACTCGTAAAACTGCAAAGAACGATAACCTGCACAGACACTTGGGGTTTTGGGGTAACTTATAATTGCGGAAGTGCGGGAGCGACTAGTCCAGACTTTGTTGTCACCGTGCGGGTTCTATCAACCCATAACAGTGCCGGTGACAACCATCACAGATCACAGATCACAGATCACAGATTATTGCACAGTACTCAGAGTATTGGTTCGCCCGGGTAGCACCCGCGGCAAGAGTTGGCCTCTTGGTTGCTCACTGTACTTCCCGTTATAAGTCACGAACTAGAATAGGCACAAGTACTCTCACTATTGCAATTGTCATTGTTATCGTCATTACTAGTTGTACTTGCTCGGTCACCTTTACTTTACTTGTCACCCTTGCATGCTTGACTTGATGTACTTTACTTATCGCACTTGCATGCTTGTCTGTCCTTACTTTATCCTTACTTTACTTTCAGCAATTGTTTACCATAGCCTACTCCATATTTGTGCACTCCTCTTTTTCTATTGCTAGAATTGTTGTGACTTACCTTCGGTTCCATTCATGGCACCGGCAGACGAAGACCTGATCGAGGAGATTGCCCCAGAGTTCGTGGAGCCTACATTTGACTCTGAAGCTGCAAAGTTTTATTTACTTTACTGTTGGTGTGTGGGTTGTACTGTGTATTTACTTTTCCGCACTTCTTTTCAGAAAGTGTGCTGGTGGTTGTTGTACTTTAATTTGGACTGTAATAACGTCTGTACGCTGGTTTTGAGTATTGTGATGCATCTCTGAGTTGTGGCTATGCTGAATTCACTGGTAAACTGCGGAACATGCAAATAAACCAAATAAGTAACCGGCCCCCGAGAGCGGGTCGTTACAGTTTTGGTGGCCCATGCAGGTCCGTGCAAAATACCTCGTGAACAGTATAGCAAAACCAGGATGTATCGTATACAATACTCGACTAAGCTGACATCTTTTTTGTGAATGCAGGTTTGACACTCGAAAGACGGACGGGAACATCTCGGAGAGCCCAAATAGAGTTAACATATCTGGTCTTAATAAAAAGTCAATAACAAAGACAAAATTTTGATAGGATTAATTAGTTGTATTAAAAAAAAGAAGAAATCTTTTGTATCAGTGGCGCTCGTATGAATCATAATCTTCCTTCAATGGACCATGATATCGGTCAATGTGCTTGGCTAAAGTCTGTTGGATCGACCTTGTTAGACTAGGCATAAGTGATCCTGGCTTAGTCACTTCCCTGGCCGTGTCCGCTGGACCGTAAGGACGTGAATCATGATTATGTGACGTCATCGATCTTATTCACTACCAACCTCCTTTTAAGCCTGATGACCTTTCATTTGACATTCTTAGAATCTTTCTATTTCTAGTTTGCTTGAACCCTAACCATGTTTATTTTAAGGAGGGTAGCGTTCGAGTTTTCGATCATCAGAAGTTCGAGCTCCTCAGCAGAAGCAGATCGAAGGACGTTCAGAAGTACTCGAGGATGATGCTGGAGATTTTGAGACGAGCCAAACGTAGCATGCACGTATAGGCTGTTATGTTTTTGAAACTCATATTTCTTTTCTAACCCTGTTCCCATCTTGTACCCGATTTTTCCACGTGTTGGAATTCCTTCCCACCTACCACCTCCCCTCATTATTGCCTTTGTCCTCATCCTTGCCTCGAGCCCCGTTTCCGCCTACCCTACACTATCTACCCATGACTTTCGGTGCCCCCTATTTATTTCCTTTGTCCGCTTCCCCACCTCGATCCCCGTTCCCGCCTAACACCGACGACTTTCGGTGCCCCCCTTCTCTTTTTAACTCCTCTTCTCCTTCCTTCCTAAGCCACCCCGTGGTTCCCTTTTCGCTCAGACATCGCCCCTCCTCCTCCCGGCCTCTTCCCCAAGCGAGCTCGCCATCTCACCCGAAGCCCCGCCAGCTTCTGCTCCACTCCATCGGAAGTCCCTGCTATGGATCGTCAACCAGCCGCAGCTCTTATCGCTGAGGACCCGCAACCACCAATGGCCCTTCGACGTTCTGTTTTGGGATTTTTGGCCTTGGCGACAACCCTCGTCGCCACCCTCGCTACCGTCGCTTGGCTGAGATCTTGGGAAGCCGTGATCATTGGGCTTCTCTTGAGCTCTCTGCCCTGGGTCTCACCCCGGTTGAGATCCCGTTTAGGCTTCCTCTTGCGTCTACTCCTTTTGGGGTGCAGGAAAGCGTGTTTTTGGTTGTTCATTTGTTGGGTAATGTTGGGTGTTGTGAATATCGAGTATTGGTCTACGGAAGGAGTGATGGCGATGATTATTGGCATGATATTAGCCTTGGGTGTTGAAGTTGGATGTAGGCCTTGTGCTTGGCTCTGGATGAGAGCTTGGATCTTGCCTTATTGTGGGATAGTATGGAGATTGACGGAAGGAATGCTAGCAGTGAGTACTGACTTCGAGTGTTGGCCTTGTACTTACCTTTGGGCGGTGATTTGGACGTTAGCATGTGGTTGGGCCTTATGGAAATTGATGTTGTTGGTGGATTAGTCGATACATGCAATATTATGAACGACATCTGTGGCTAGACCCAGTTAGTTTCCAGTAGCACGAATAAACTTTATGGTCTTCCGTTTTTATAGCTTGCTACTGGCTTATCACCTCAGGTTCCAAGTTCGAACAGATGTTGTCATCATAATAGCCCTCATTTTCATGTGATATTATTATCTCATGTTAATCTTGGTCTACCTGAGATGGCAGTGTAACTATTGTAATGATACTGGTCACAGGAATAGTTACGGAAGCTATGGTGATGTCAATAGTATTTATTCATATATAACATCTCTTGTTTTCTTGATGCTATTATATCACATTATATTTCATATTATTTACAACTTGATTTACTAGATTTCCATCTTTTCTATTTTTTATTTGCTTGAGCTTCTTCATAACATCAATTATTTGTTTCAAAAATATTTTTAAATTCCGAGGACAGAATTATTTTAAGGAGGGTAGAATGTTACGACCAGTAATTTTCAAAAGTTCAATTTACGTATTTTTTAGAATAAATTTTACATTATAAATGTTAGTCAAGAATTTTCTAACAAAACTGACTTTAAAAATTCTTATAAAATATTTTAGAGTACTAGACTTATCATATTGTATTTTAGCAATTTCAGATTTTCCTCAAATACCCAAAAAAATTTCTGTTAAAATTCATCTCCCAAAATTACCGTTTTGATTCGATGAATTTATTTTCTATTCAAACACTTTCAAAACATTTTCAAACTCCTGCAGTAGTATCCTATGATCATTTAGGGCCTCCCACATTAATTTCATAATTTTCGGATATCATTTCAGTAGAGAACCCGCAAACCCGCTATCCAAACGTTTTGGCCTAAAACTAGTATCCCCGTAGCCCAAACCCTGAAACGAACTTCGTATTCGCCATCCTCGTGACAATACGATCCCGTGGGTAAGTTTTCGTAATTGTTTGGACACGTTTTATATCAGGGGCAAAACGGTAATATTGTATTTCTCTACCTACTTTTCACCTATTACTAATTACCATTTCTCTAGCCCTAATTACCTGCACGTCGGCAGCCTCATCTAAAACGTGAATCACGTTGTTATCTTCTCTCACTCAAATTCAAGCCACCTCCCTTAGCCAGAGGTTAACTCCCCAACAACCCCATTTAAAGCTTGTATTTGACACCTAATACTTTTTTTCCCCTATATATTGGCACGCCTTCTTCGTTCTCAACACGCAGCCTCTCCCGAATCCATTTTCTTCTACATCTTCACGTGCAAAGACCCCACCCCCATGCAAACCCGCTCTCACTCCCTGCATCTCTCTTCTCTCTCGCACCCTCTCTCTATCCATCTCTCTCCCTCTCTCACCCACGCCCTCGCCGTCGACGGCGACTCACCGCCGGCCTCCCGACCCCCCCTCGCTTCGCCGTCGCCCCCGGAGGAGCTCCGCTCACCATCGGCAAACCAAAGCCCGCCACCACCGCGGACATCACCCCACCTCCGTAGCGATCGCCGGCGTCGCTGAGCCCCTGCAACTCTCCGAGCAACCCCGAGGCTGAGCTGCTCCGCCGTGCAACCGCCCGACCTCCGACGAACGGCACAGCGCCGCCCCGCCCCCGTTCGACACCGCTCCCCCCCGACCGCCCACAGCAGCACAGAGACCCGCCGACTCGTCGCCGCCTCACCGCTGCTCCGCCGCGACGCCCCGAGCAACCCCCTAGCGACGGCCTCCTCCCTCCGCCTTCGCCTCCGACACCGCCACGGACCCCCGCCACCCGATCCCTCTCTCCCCGTCGCTCCTCGTCGTCGCCCATGCCGTGGATCCGCCTCCCGCTCCGCCTCCCTCCCCGACGCCGCCGTCCGCCTACACCGCCGCCGCTCCCTGTCGCCCCTCCACCTCGACGGCCCCCTCCGCCGTCGTCGAGCGCCGGAGACCCCCCATCCGGAGATCGTAAACGAGCAGCAGCGGTAAAACTCCTCGAGGGCAATTTCGTAATTACGGAATTTAATTTCGGTTTTCATTTTAAAATAATTAATAATAGGGTTTAAGGGTTATAAATCCATAACTAATTATACAGGGGCCAGAAAAATGTGAAACCAACTCTGGAAAATCAAAAACAATATTTCGGATCCAATGGCGCTAGTCTCACTGTGAGCAGACGCCTAATTTTCCCAGAATCGTTTTTTGAACCTAAAATTTAAATCCGTATAAATCTTTCTAAAAATCATAACTCGCTGTTTTCACTCACAATAATATGTGATAAAATTATATGTGAAATTAAACTTCGAGACGGTCATTTTGACTGTTCACTCGAGTAATTCCGACTTGTATTGCTCCCGTAAGAAATTACGGAAGATACACGTAACTTAAATAATCTGGGTTTTTAAAACTATTTTGAGATTCTAAAAATTATAAAAATTACTATAGACTTCAGAAAAATATTCCCTCTTGCAGTAAAACTATTTTTATCCTATATAGCCTATATAAAAATTTAGAACGCTTTCCGACACCGTTTCAACAGTTTTAAAAATCAGACAATCAAGTTAAATAAATAAGAAATCGTGTATTCTCTAACTAATTGTTATTGTATTTGCAGGCATCGAATCTCGTGCATCAGCACTAGATCCAGTCCCGGCTCACTACCATCACCTCGAAGATAGTAAGTCACAGTAAATTCTAACTTTAGAAATCTAGATAGTGTACTTAATGGAAACACCGCATGCTCAAAGCATGGATCGGTACCTTAGTTATTGGACTTCACACATTGCTCAGGACTGACATTCTCCCTTGAGGTTTCTGCCTTGACTTTTCAACAAGCAAAGGTCTTTGGAGTATCGTTAACATATAGGACTTAACATCTAGTCTCGGAACAGTTATTTACCTGAACAGATTGACATGCTTGATAGAAAGATTGTAACTAGAAATGTGAGAACAGTAAATGACTCGTAAAACTGCAAAGAACGATAACCTGCACAGACACTTGGGGTTTTGGGGTAACTTATAATTGCGGAAGTGCAGGAGCGACTAGTCCAGACTTTGTTGTCACCGTGCGGGTTCTATCACCCCATCACAGTACCGGTGACAACCATCACAGATCACAGATCACAGATCACAGATCACAGATCACAGATTATTGCACAGTACTCAGAGAATTGGTTCGCCCGGGTAGCACCCGCGGCAAGAGTTGGCCTCTTGGTTGCTCACTGTACTTCCAGTTATAAGTCACGAACTAGAATAGGCAAAAGTACTCTCACTATTGCAATTGTCATTGTTATCGTCATTACTAGTTGTACTTGCTCGGTCACCTTTACTTTACTTGTCACCCTTGCATGCTTGACTTGATGTACTTTACTTATCGCACTTGCATGCTTGTCTGTCCTTACTTTATCCTTACTTTACTTACAGCACTTGTTTACCATAGCCTACTCCATATTTGTGCACTCCTCTTTTTCTATTGCTAGAATTGTTGTGACTTACCTTCGGTTCCATTCATGGCACCGGCAGACGAAGACCTGATCGAGGAGATTGCCCCAGAGTTCGTGGAGCCTACACTTGACTCTGAAGCTGCAGAGTTTTATTTACTTTACTATTGGTGTGTGGGTTATACTGTGTATTTACTTTTCCACACTTCTTTTCAGAAAGTGTGCTGGTGGTTGTTGTACTTTAATTTGGACTGTAATAACGTCTGTATGCTGGTTTTGAGTATTGTGATGCATCTCTGAGTTGTGGCTATGCTGAATTGACTGGTAAACTGCGGAACCTACAAATAAACCAAATAAGTAACGGGCCCCCGAGAGCGGGTCGTTACAGGCAGGGATGGGAATGGTGGTGGTGGGAGGGGATGGTCGCCTAGGGGGTGATGGGTGTGGTGATGAATGTGATGGGGGAGGTGAAGAGTGTGATGGTAGAGGTGAAGGGGTGGTGAGGTGGGTGGAGTGGGTGGAGGAGGGCCAAAAATGTGGGTGAGGTGGCGGATAATAGTGGACACGTTCCTCTCTAGTGTGAGGAAACGTGAGTGAGAGAAGATCGAAGAGGATGGGTCCGAGGGGGTAGAGGACGAAGCACGAGCACGCAGTGAAGTTAGCTCAGCCTCGAGAGTGAGGCGAGCGGAGGCAGCACGGAGGACGAAAGAAGTAGAGGTAGGACGTGAAGTGGAAGTGGTGCCAGCGGTAGTGGTTATGCCAGCACCAGAGGCTAGGCCTAAGAAGGACTCACTCAGAGCCTCAGAAGTGATAGGGCTAGAAGCCGTGGTGGTATGACTGGGGCCAGCCCCAGAGTCTCCCCGGGACACAGGGATATCATGCTCGCCTAAGTGGGCGGGGGGAAGGTGGTCTGGGTGCGCCCTGGGGAAGAAATGGAAGACGTAACCCCCCTAGAAACTCTGGATCGGGAGGAAATGTCCAATCTGCCACTAGAACGATAGTCATACGAGCGGGATTGGGCAGAATGGTATAAGGAGTAGGGGGGGTGTCCGTAGTAAAAAGTGAAACGACCGTCGAGGCAGGGCTTGATCATGTGTATATACAGTAGGACATCAAGATCTATATGTGATGGTCCTGGGGCAGAAGGGAAATCTTGGGGGATGACGACATTATACTGGGGATATGAGGCTATGATAGTAATGAGGCCCCCGCAACAGTATTTGCCCTTGCCGGCGCAGCTAATCTCAAGTAACTTCTGAATAAGCCAAGCACCAGCATGAATAGGGATGCGAGGGGCCTCGAAGGCGATCCCGTCGTCACCTCGAATGAAATCAAACGTCATGGCCCACAGGATGAAAAGATCAGGGATAGTCACGGTCCCGGACTCATCCCTGGGGAAGAATGTGCAAGATATGATTTGGTGGGCCAGACGAAATATGGGGTGAATGATGGAGGAGGCCTTGGCCTTCCCTCGAGGGTAATGATCGTGTAGGGTGATGCGAAACCAAAATTGATCGATGTTGAAGTCTGGGTGATATCCGTAGGGACGAATAGTTGATCACTCCTTATTTTACACCTTTTTCCCGCATGTTTGCATGCCATTTAGATCGCCCAAATCATGTTCTTCACGATATATCGATGATATTGCGATGCTTTTCACGATTTGTTGTTTTTGTCGCATTTCAGGTGATTTGGCGCGATTTGGAGTGATCTCGAGATGCGCTTACTCTAAACGGTCACCGACGACCTCCACGAGGGGTATTTTGCTGTTGGAGAGGAGCGGAAGAAGAATGGACGTCGCAGGAGCGACGAGGAGGCCAAAATAAGCAATCTGGGCATTTTTTGTGTCTCACTCGGCCGAGTGGAGGAGCCGCTCGGCCGACCAGCGAGACACCGCTCGGCCGACCAGATCAGACACGATTTACCTGTGCACTCGGCCGAGCAACGGAGACCACATCGGCCGAGTGACGACATCACGTCCGCCCGAGTGGCGCCCAGACGAAGCCCTTCAAAAATCTCCAAGTTTCTGTTTTTCGGCTGCCTGAGCTTCAGAAGACCCACTCGGCCGAGTGGCTTATCCCGTCTGCCCGAGTACAATGAAGCCATCGGCCGAGTGACGACAACTCACTCGGCCGAGCCGCCCCCGAAGTAGAGACCCCTGAAGGCCCCGACTTACTGGAAAATTACAGGGTTTCTCACTCGGCCGAGCGACATTTGTCACTCGGCCGAATGCGATGCGCTACCTGTAGCGAAAACTGCGGAAAACAGGCTGTGCAGGGGTATTTTGGTCACAGTTTTTGGACGATTTTGGGGGCTATTTAACCCCTGTTTTTACCCTAGTTTGGAGAGCTTCTCCTTAGATTTTTTGCAGCTTTTTAGATCTACTTTTTAGCTTTATTTTGGAGATTGGAGAGAAGAAAATTTTTGATTTTTGTTGGATTAATTGAAGAACTCCATTGGTTTGTCTATCTCTACTCTAAAAATTCTATTTTTATTGCATATCTCAATATTGTGATGAATTCTATTGCTTATTTCATTGTTTATTCTTGTGATCTTGCTATGAATTGTGAGTAGTCTCCACGTCTTGGGGCGTGGGGATAAACCCTACAAGCCCAACTTCATATTTGTGATGAATTAGTAGAAATTTTGCTAGAATTGATATTTAGAGATTAGGTTGGGATCGATTTACTACGGATAGCTAGGAGTTCATACCGATTGGGATTTGCAAGAGATTGGATCCCAATTCGATAGGAAACCCTAGAAATCCGAATTGGGTTGGAATCGAATTTCCGTAGTATCGGTTTGTAAGAGATTGGACCGATACTAGGGTTTCCGGTTGCAATTCCGTGCCAATACCCGTTTGCAAGAGATTGGACGGGTAGGAACTATCCCAATCTAGGTCGCGAGCCGAGTTTGCAAGAGATTGGGCTCGGTGAGCGATTGAACGATGATGTTGACCCTAATGCTAGCTTTCATAGGCTAGGGTTTGCAAGAGATTGGACCCAAACCTAGGATAGCTATAGACCGGCAACAGCACGAGAGCGTGAGCTTGGTTCTACATTCAGTTGCAACTAGTTCATCCAAAATCCTAATCTTGCAATTTTGATACCGATGAACCACATTTATGAGATACGGGGAGTAGCGGGGATTCCCCATTCCCTAGACGTTCTTTATTTGATTTGATATTTCTGCGCTTTGTCTGACGATTGTGACAGGATCGCCAAAGGCAAATCTCTCTTCTTAGATAGCCAGGTTGATTGGAACAAGCACGGTCATTCGTCCTCCCTGTGTTCGATATCCCGCTCGCCGCTACACCGTGCGCTTGCGGTAAAACTACAACCGTCGCCTCGGGCGTGTATCCGGGGTGCGATCAATAGTGTCGCCCCTAAGATTGGGGAATCCGAAAATGTGATTCATAGTATCCAGGTGGGTGCGGACGGTTCTGTTTCGGACCCGAAAAATGACAATCGATCCTGACTCACTACGGAGAGATGATAAGAATTCTAGTGTGAGTGCGGGGTAGGACGCTGCGTGGGCGTTCAAGAAAGCTAACCATCCTAAGTTGGCAAAGAGGGTCTCGACTTCGGAGAAAACTCCGAGATTGATAAGCATTTGTGTGTGTGCAAACTTGGTAGAGAGGTGTCCCCGTGCATCGAGTCTATGATAAAAATCTTTCTGCTCAACACTCAAAAAAGGTAACCACGCGGGCCCATCATTGGGTCCACAGGGGGGATAATTGGTTAAGGTAGGGGCTGTGTAGGCTGTGTAGGAGGAGGGCGTGCGTGTGGTGGACGTGTGGTCTTCCGTCTCTTGCGAGACGACTCCTCCTCCCGCATGATACTCTTACCCTTATCTTTATCCCGGGCCATGGTAGTGTGTGATGCAAGTGTATGCAAGATATGATGGATGCACACAATCGATGGCAATTGAGCAAAATAGTAATACTAGGGCAAAATTGAAAATGGAGCGAATGAGCGAAGTTACCCAGTAGAGAAGACAATCCTTGCTCGTAGATCACCCAACACAGTGCAATTAATGGGAGTGTGAAGCAGCGGCACGTCTCTTCAACAATTTTTCGAAATTGGGGGGAGTTGGGCGAAAATTAGGGTTTGGATGGGGTTAAATGGAAGAGGGAGAGAGAGAAATCGATGGACAGAAGGAAGGAGAGAGTGGAGAGATCGATTGAGCGGGATTAGTGGTCGGTTGAGGGAAGAACGTGGCCGGTTGAGAGGAGGAGAAGTCGAAACGATGGAGGGAATTCGTAGTCGGGTGAAGGAAATGAGTCGGGCGAATCGTGGGGTATTTATAGGGGTTTGGATGAACCGATCGGGTGAGTTTTTACCCGATCGGTTGGTTATTATTTCGAAAAATTTGATGAAAAGAGGCTACAGGCGAACCGATCGGTTGAGATTTCAACCGATCGGTTGGCCGCTTCACGATTTTCTCGAGAGTTCTGTGCAGCTCAGCCGGTCAGTCACACGACCACTGCTTCTTTCAACCGATCGGTTGATATAATCCCAAAAAAATCTGAGAGTTCTGCTCTTCTCACACGATCTACCACCCGGTCTCGGTTTGCTCCACCCGACCGGTTCGCTGAAGAACAGATATAGGGCATTTTCTGATACGTCCTACCCGATCGGTTGAGTGATCAACCGATCGGTTAGGGGCTTGTTTCCTGCAAAAGTCCACAAATAGCCTAAGTCTCTTGACGAAAGTTCCCGTTGCTGAATTTATTCAACAAATAAGTGAAATAAACCTAAAAATAATCCTAAAAACAAAGGTGAGTGTTTAAAACATGGGTTGCCTCCTATGAAGCACTGTTGTTTAACGTCGTTTGCTCGACGCCCGATAGATGATTTTCAAGGTGGACGTGGGTGCTGCCCAATGTTTGGCATCCCTTCAGATTTTAGAGCGGTGGTCTCCGGTGCTGGCAACGGCGATAAAAAAACTTCTTCGACGATCCTCCTTCCTTTCATGGTATCCGGGGGCTTCTCCCTCACGTTGGCGTCGACCGCCACTTTTCTTAAAATCCGGATCTCACCAGCGGTAAGCTCCATGGGCTCTTTCCCTTTTCTCCTCGTCAGAGGAGCTTTTTGGAATCCGAGAGGGATCGTATGTGGGACACCCGCTTCTCGAGCAACTTCTTCCTTCTTCAAGCCGACATACTCTTCAAGGTCCCCCAAGCTGTCGGGGGGATTCCTTGAGAGAATTTCCCAGGCCACAGCTTCCACATCTCTTTCCTCCTCAACATCCAGCATATTGCATCCAGGTTCATCCGGAGGGTGCTTCATAGACAACCCCAAGTCAAACTCGACCTTCTGGTCGCCAACGTTAAGGGAAAGCTTCCCTTTCTTTACGTCTATTAGCACTCCAGCGGTGGCCATGAAGGGCCATCCAAGGATGATGGGTGTATGAGTGTCTTCTGGCATGTCCATCACCACGAAGTCTACCGGCACTTGCACTCCACCGACTTTAACTGGCAGGTCGTCTACAATTCCCATCGGATATTTGACCGATCTATCGGCTAATTGAAGTGTCATACCCCTGGGCTCCAGGTCTCCCATCCCTATCCTCCTGTATAGTGACAGGGGCATTAGACTGACGCTCACTCCCAAATCCACGAGCGCCCGATGGATCTTCACTTCCCCAATCGAACAAGGAATGGAGAAGCTTCCTGGGTCTTTTAGCTTGGGCGGATTCGCTCGCTGGATGAGAGCACTACATTCCGCCGTGAGAACGACCTTTTCCTTTCTGGAACCCCTCGTCACCAAATCCTTTAAAACTTTCGCATAGGAGGGAATTGTCTATATGGCTTCCATGAAAGGGATCTGCAAGCTCAGATCCTTGACCATAGCGAAGAACTTGCCGTATTTTTCATCAGTTTTAGCATTGGCAAGTCGTTGTGGAAAAGGCACAACGGGCTTGAATACTATAAGGTTCTCCTCCTCTTCATTCTTCTTCTCTTCTTCAGGGACTCCCTCCGGAGTCGTATTCTTTGGTGACGAAGCTCCGTCGTCATTCGATTTTTCAATTGGTCGACCACCGACCAACGGAGCTTCAGGTTCCTTAGCGGGCACACTTGTAGGAATTTGTGTCCCGCTTCTCAAGACGATAGCGGACACATTCGCATGTTCATGCGTTAGTGCCAAAGTCTGATTTGACCCCCTTGGATTCACTTCCGGTTGACCCGACAATTGGTTTTGTGCCCTTTGAAGGTTCGCCACATGCAACCCCAGCTGGGTTACGTGGTCAGTGAAGGCCCTCTGCCCCATCTCCAGCTTCAAATTGATCTTCTCATGGTTTGTGATATACTGAGTCAAGAGGGACTCAACCGGGGAGATGACTCACTGCTGGCCATATGGTTGTTGCTGCTACTGCATGGGCTGCTGATTCCTGGGGGATACTGTTGGTACATTTGTGGGGGTTGCTGCTGTTGCCTAGGCGTCTGATATACTTGTTACTGAGGCTGCTGAGGCTGCTGGTATGGCGCCCGATAGCTAAGATTTGGGTGGTTCCGGTTATTCGAAGAATAAACCGGATTGGAGCTAGTCCGTGGTGGATACGATGCATTACCCGTAGGGTTGAAGAAAAGTGTGCTATCTTGATCCACCGGTGGTGAAATGTCACCACCCTCGAAGTCTCCCAGGACTTTCGCTTCCACCATTGATACTTGTTGGGTGCTGGCACCACCAGCTCCTAACATTAGCGCTGAGATCTGGGTCGATAGCAAATCAAATTTGCTAGACAACTTTTCGACGTCCTCGACTCTATGAATGCCTCCAGATCTAGGTGTTGCACGCTCGTCGCACCACTGCTCATTGTTTGCTGCCATGTTTTATAAAATGTTGCCAGCATCTTCTTCACTTCTAGACATAAAGGACCCTTAGCCGTGGCATCCATCAAAGATTTCAAGTCATCCCTCAGCCAGTTATAGAACATATTAATTATCTGCCACTTGGGAAGCTCGTGATGAGGGCATCTCCGCTGTATTTCTTTGTATCTTATCCAAGCTTCGTGCAGGGACTCGTGGCTGGCTTGGGAGAAGGAGGAGATCTCACTCCTCAACTTTATAGTGTTCCCCGGAGGAAAGAACTTAGTCAAGAATGCATTCGAGAGCTTCTCCCAAGTGTTAAAGGTGTTCGGGTCCTTTCCCCTAAGCCATTGCTTGGTCTTATCCCTCAGAGAGAAGGGGAATAGCTTCGGACAGATTGCTTCAGTGGTGACACCATTAATCCTGAATGTGTCACACTTCTCGAGGAAGGAGTCCAGATGTTCAATAGGGCTCTCCATGGGTGCCCCAGAGAATTGATCCTGCTAGATCCACGTCACTAGTGACGACTTAAGCTCGAAGCTCTGGGCTACAATAGCCAGAGGTTGAATGGAGGTGGTGGACCCGATGGAGGGCATCGAGTATTCCAGCAGAGATTTCTGGGGAGGAGGAGTGTTCTTTCCCATGGCTTCAGCTTCTTCTCTTCTTCTCCTTTCTGCGTTTAAACGCCTCACGGTGGCGTTAATTTCCGGGTCAATAGGAATCAAGTCGTCTAGACTCCTTGTATTCCTACGCATGAAAAACAAGAAATACCCGTGAAGCAAGTATGGGATAGGAACATATAAAAACAGAAAAATAAAAATAGAAAATAAAAAATGAAAATGAAGAATGCGAAAACTATCGCAAGATAGGGATATGAACTAGACTGAAGGGTTCAATAGGTCCTAAAATTAACAAACACGTTGCCTCCCCGGCAACGGCACCGTAAAGCTTGACGTCCCTCGGTTTTAACTCATAAGAGTGCAGTTGGATTGGGGGATACCAGATTTGAAATATTTGTACCGCAAGCGCACGGTGTTGTAGTGTGGCTTGGGGGTCGAACACAGGGAGGCGTGGTTGTGCTTGTTTCTAAGAGGAACCAATTCACCCTACGGGTGAGCTAGTCCGAATCGATCGATGGTTTGTCACAAATTGTAGATACAAGGGATAAACAATATAAAGGGAAACCTATAACTTCGGTTTCCACCCTATCATGTGTTCTCGCTATTACGCCCTATGGATAGGAATACGATTGGAATTAGGGTTTAGTGATGAGACGTTGCCTCTAAGAGTGATACCAGCGTCCCATGGGCCCGATATTCCGGTCGGTGCCCAGGATGATACGCCGGACTACCCGGGTTCGGTCAGTGGGCATTCCCATGTCCATTAACACTGACTGACTCCAGGAGCACTAAGCTCGCAACGATAACTCCCAACATCTCATCCTGACATTCCCACGCGCTAGGATTCGATGTCTACGCTAAGCGCATGAGCTATGGCTAGGGAGTCAACCGCCAAGATTATCCCCCCTTGGCCCTACGGTCAAAGGCGGTCTTTTTCCCGCCGATGACAATGAAACACCCCACATAACCCCTAAATTCCTAATCCCTATCGATATCATCATCCTATGGATGCATCAGGGAGAACCCACGAAGGGGTTTCCACCAAAATCCCAGATTTGGGAACTACTCACACATTATAGCTAAAAAGCAATCTAAATGAAAATCAACCGTAAAAATCATGATCAGGCAATTGAAACACGGTAGTAGCAATGCTATTAAGACTATATTAAAGTTTGACAAAGATCAGAGAACTTACAGATAACAATAAAATTCCAGCCGTCACAAATAGAGAAAAAGACAGAAAAATACAAAAAACTGCGTTTTCTGAAAACCTAGGAAACTATATAGAAAATGACTTCACCCGATCAGTTGAAGTATCAACCAATCGGGTGAGCTGCTTGATTCTTCGGCTGCGGTCTTCAGAAACTTCAACCGGACGCTTGGAACGATCGGGTGAAGCAAGTGGGTCGTCGTTTAAGGAGATGCGGTCATCAGGTGAACCGATCGGTTGAGTAATCAACCGATCGGTTGGAATTATCGCCCAAAAGAACAGAGATTTCAGACGACTTCAAACGGTCAGCGAACCGTCGGTTGAGCTCTCCGGGTCGTCTTTTGGAAGAACGGCTACAGATGAACCGATCGGGTGAGATGTCACCCGATCGGTTGGAATTCAGCTCTAAATTTCCGAGAACTCTGATGTGTTCAACCGGTCGGCGAACCAGTCGGTTGATGTTGCACTTTGCTTCAGCTTGCGTCCGGGTCGGACACGCGTGCATCACTCGATCAGTTGGCTGTGTCCAACCGATCGTGTGGGGGCTGAAAAATGGCGATCTTCGTTGTTTGGCCCCCTGGAACGTGTGTGACTCCTTCCATTGCTCCGGGGAATTATGATATCTTTGTTATGTGTCCCCTACGCTGGCAATCTCCTGCAAACACACAAAAATACGAAGAAGTGAAAGAAAACTAGAAAACACGAGAAAATGGATACGGGACGACGAAAAATGTCGGAAAAACACAAAGAAGACGTGCGTGAATATATAAAATACACACACACGTCAGGGACGCATATGGGTGTACGGCTGCGTGAGTTAGAAAACCCTAGGGTGCTGTTTGCGTTTTAACATGGGAAAAATTGCTAAATAAGGTAGAATAGGGGTGCACTTAGGGTTGATTGGAGAGAGTGTGTGTGAGAGAGGGGGAGGGTAGATTTAGGGTGCAAATAGACTAGGAAATATATCATGTGATACGTAGGATTCCTAAGATAAGATTTAGTTAGATTTTTAATTAGGATTTAATTTGGGATAAGTCTAGGGCTAATTGTAGAATAAAAGATGATTATGGTGAAAGATCAGTCTAACGGTGTCCGATAAATACAAGAAAAATATCGGGACGACCGTGTCGACGAGAGGATCGAGACTACAATAACTGGTCATGAGCTAGGTTAACGGAAAGTGACACTAAAAATAAATAGGTCAAACGTCGAAGTCTAAAGTTAAGACACCCCTTCATACAAAGCTATTTTGTGGAAGAATGAGCCGTGAAATGACGTTCATAAAAAATTCCACAAATAACTACTCTCTCCGAGGGTCACAACAATATATAACTTCGTGCATCTGGGATACAAGAGGTGGTCACAATAAATACTCGTACGAAAAGAAAGTACGCGTACGAAAAACACACGATCGAAAAGCGACCGTTACATCCTACCCACCTTAGAGCAAAGTCCGTCCTCAGACTTTCTAACTAAAAATATATCTAGCCATTCTAGTAACTACCCCAATCATCTCACACTATAATTCAAACCATGTATAGTTACTCCAAGTGCTTATATATGCACTTGGTAGTCAAACATTAATACTACAAATATGTATATTTATGCACATTCTATACTTATACCTATCACAGACAGTCAAATTCATACACGTACTTCAATCATTCATATGGTCACGTACATCCCTTATATAACTATCACTCACTTATCACGTAACCATGGTACAGATACCTACATAAAAAATAGTCTTACACTAGCAAATACAATCGTAGTACTTCACGTATAGATAACTACCTATGTACAAAACGAACATGGATATACTACTCCCTTGTCTCCTTAATGTACATTCAACACCAAACATATCAACATATGTAATCACACTATACGATATTAAATCCTGTTTGCTATATCTAATATACATTCACCCCTACTATAAATACACAAATATATAGTTATTCAAATGCACGCAGATACTTCATCATATATACATATCACATACAATCCTATAACTATATTCAAGACACAACACACATACTATAGTCGCAAACACATATAGCTAAGCACATACTTACTGGTGCATGGTGCATGCCTACGCACGCTAATATACTATTCATACATGCCACTCTTACCATTATATACTTAGCACATTCTTCACACATAGTTTAGCTAGCATATATACATTTAAACATGTAAAACCTTCGTAAAGAACTATACTAAAAAACCAACACATATATCTATATAATGATATATCCACCCACAACCATGTGTGTAACGTAACCATTGACAACCAAACCTATCACTATACACCCATCATCTATTACTATGTTCATAGCACTATACACAAACCACAGACAAATATAACAATATATTAGAGTATACCCACTCAAGCATGAGTGAGACTCAAAGACCCAAACAAGAACCAGAATACTTTATATTCATAACACAATATTTATACCTATACCAATACACAACTCTTATAAATATACACACACACACCAACGTAATCATATTACTCGTCACACTATACAGGTAAAAACACATGCTATCATATACCCACAATAATATCAATCACACTTTATATTTAGTCAAGTAATACACCCATAATGCAATCACTTTACATACTATAATAATATTACAATATCACTACACGTATACAATCATAATACACCATCCTATACATGCATACATCGTATAGTCACATACATATTACTACACGCATACTCATTGCATGCATACCATACCTACATTCTTATATGCTTACCACATATTTACACAAAATATAGACATACATATAATATATTCACACCATAGCAATTTACATATAATTAGTATACTACTACAAATACCTATCCATACATAGTTACGATATAAAATAATCGTGTATACCTCATGGTATACACATACACACAACATCCCGTAAACGCAAGCAGTACTATACAAAATTATAACCATATTACCATACATATATATCACATATTCATACAGTATGTATATATCTAACTATGACTAAGCACATTCATATCTATGTACGAGCACACGCTCATACGTACTAACATATAGATCATATATTAGGCATGCACACTTAATTATAAGTACACCTATTATCATTACACCTAACATGCACATGACTTTACTAGTACACTATTTCAAGTTTTTACATGTACCTTCAAACTACATACACCACTAGTAGATATTCCAACACTAATTCTAATATACACAGACATCCCTAAAGTGGTATAGCTATCCACACATATATTTATAAATACTATCATTCATACAACTTCATATATATCATGAATAACACTGAGTATGCATATATAACACAAGAGACAATCATTAATATACTAAGGGTAGTACACTCATACATGAGTGGTACGTAGGGGTTCACACACGGGTCCACACACTCTACCTATATACATGCACCACGACGACATCACAATACCTTCGCGTTATTAGCATGACACTGTAACCAACTGAGCTAATAGGCCCACCATACTATACTACGGTTGACATAGGCAACAACAAGCACTAGCAGGATGACTAAGCAATAGTAAGGGAACCGAAATCAAATAGCGTAACGAAACAAGATCGGGATGAACGGGTACAGATGAGGCATGGATAAGGAGATAGCTTGGTTAGGTGAAACAGAGATATAATTGTGAATATTTAAGTAAGGGAAAGAAAGATATAATAATATCCTTATAAAATACATGAGTATAATGTGTAGATGATATAAGTTAAACTACGAAGTAGGGATTAGACGAAAGAATAATTAGTATAAAGATGAAGTGACTGTTCTGCAATTGGAACTAGATTTGTACTAAGAACTTTGGAGAAGGAAAGAAAAAACGAAGAATGTAAAACCGGACATACTTGAAAAGTTGGAGTTCTCTTTCGCATAGAAAAATATTTAAAGGTCGATAAATGAGTTGTTTGAAATAAGTTTGAGTAGTATATATATAGTAAGGAACAAATGGTATATTGGATTATCGAAAAGTCATTATATGAAGGAAGTAAGATATTCACATTAGTATGAAAGATATATGTTAGAAAATATTATAAGGTTGTAATTTAAAGATTTCGGTGAAAAGTTTGGAAATTTAAAGAATGAATTTAAGTCAACTGAAGGGTAGGAAGGCTAAGCTCATGCTAAATATTTTCAAAGAATTTAAACTGGGAGAGGAATGCAAAAATAATAATATTGAAAATACTTTTCGAAGGATCAAGATGGTAATGGGAAAGATTCAACGATTGATGATGAACGACATGAAAGAATCACGTGAAACGAAAGCAAGGAAGTGAATCAAATATTCAAAACGTACATACGACTGGGAAATAACTTAGTGAATCTGCTACGATAGGATTCTGTGGTCATTATCTCAAAAGTGTAATGATTAGAAAAATGATAGAAATCAGGGGTTTTAATTACCGGGCCGACTAAAGATTAGGAGAAACTTAGCACTAAGACTTTCTAATGAACTAGACTGCAATAGAGATCTCAGGGAGAGGGTCCTTAGAGGATCAAGATTACGATCTCTTCCAGAGCATAAACCTGGAACATCTTCCGGAAATACGCCTTCGAGATCTCTGATTATCAAACTTGGACGTCTATCTAAGTCTTCCTACCATCTAAGACAAGGAAAACGTTACGACTCGAATGTTTCAAACGTTTCAATGGATGTTTTATTATTAACGTTGTTTCGATATTTCGCAGGTGCAACGACCTACATGGGGCCACCACAAAAACCTGTCACGTCCTGCTTACCAAGTATGGAAGGCGAGACGCGAAGAGGTCCACTCAGACTGGAGCTGTGAAGCTACAATCTGATAAGCATCTGTGTGTTCATCCATTCGCAGATTCTTGCATTGCAATGAAATTATAAAACAACAACAAAAATAATGAACGCATGCAATAAATAACCAACATTTAACAACAACATCCAAATCTTATTCAAACATCCAGAGATAAGTCATAAAAAGAAGTACACGAGTCCGAAAAGAAAGGCCCCAAGCATGGCCGAAACTAAAACACAGATAAGTTGCTACGCACCGAACAACCTAACAATAGCTACTAGGAAATAAACAACAACTAAGAGAAAGTCTCCAGCTATGACTAGGGTAGGTTTCCGGTATCCTCGAACTGAACGTCAGCAAATTGGTCGTCCTTAGCAACTAACTCAGACTCAAACCCTAACATGCGACACCTAAAGAGAAAAGGGCGCAAGTCAGCAAAAATCACTAAAAGATGTCACGACCCCCACTGAGATACGCAGGGAGGCAGGGTACGCGACGAGAACTAAAAACGTATCTGCAGGTCCACTGCGCATTGCTGGGAATAGCACATGTATTATTCAACAAACAGCCAACCAATAAACACAGAACGACGTAAAGTCACAGAGAAATACTGAAAGCCAACACTGAACAATTTCATATACATCTCAAACATCCCATTGCATCAATTCATATAGTACAAGCATCTCTCACCCCAAAAGAAAATCCAAAGTACACTTGGCTCTCTCCTCACCCCTCACCAACCAACCTAAGCTCCAACTCCTAACAACAGAACTCCAGACTCAGCCTCCAGCTCTAACAGCCATCTCCAAAAACCACACCTGAAAAAGTCAACGGGGGCACGTCAACGCGTGACCCAGTAGGAATGCCAACTCCCTCTAGTATGCTATTATGAAAATGCAACTATTCTACATGCATTCATCGCAAGGTGCAAACGAAGTATAGAATAAGCTAAAGGGAACACATGTATAACATAAAGCATTGAATGCATAACATAACGAAAGTACAACAACAAAAGAGTGCAACAACGTAAGTAAAATAAACGCAAGCGACAAGAACTACAATAGGTGATGCATATAACAAGGGATACAACATAGAAGCTACAAGTAAAGAATGTCAAGTAAGCAACATTTAATAATGCTACAAAGTAACGAAAGTTATTTATTAGTGATTTGGACCCTAAGTAGTGGGTAGACCTTCTTGGGACTGGACCTCACCCCCAGTTGGGGTGGAACAGGCAAACTCCCCGAGACATGCTCTTACTAAAGGAGCCCTGTTTTTCCCTTATTTTCCCTTCACATTTCTCCAATTCTCCCCATTTCTGCCACTCCCCGCCACTCGGGCAAGAACAGGAGGGCCACCAACCACCAGTCCAGCCCCTCATGTTTTCCCCACAACTTAGTGTCCCCCAATCCCCGTGTCACCCTCCTTTAAGAGGACTTAGCCATTTCTTAGCATTTCAATTAAAAGTATCATGTAACAAAAGGAATCATATAACAATCGCCATTTTCACCTCCTTTCATTCCAACACATATAATCTTTCCAAACACAACGTTCGCCACATAGTTCTCATTTCCAACACATACGATCCCAACACATGTAATTGTACAACTTCACCATTGATTACAACATTACATTAATTAAGCATGAGCCAACAAAACATATGCCAATATCCCTTAATCCAATAGGAAAGTAGTTAAACAAAAGCAAGATGACATCCTCTTCTAGCAACATGAAAATGATAGCATGAAACCAATAGCATGGAACTAAAAACAACATGAGACTAATAGCAACATGAACGAATAGCAACATGAAACTAACTCAACATTTCCACAAACACCTAAGGGGTATTATTAGCTTGGTTATTGGCACACTATAATATCATCACCAATTAGCATCATGAAACTTCCTCTTAGTTAATGACAACATCCATTAATGATAGTAATAGAACTAGCCATAACACATCGTTTGAACACTAGAAAACACCTCAGCTTGCTGAAATGGCAAGAACATCCATAAAGATCAACATATTCCATCCAATTTTCTTGGGAATTTGACAAAACTTTATAAATAAAAGTTGAAGATATATCTGTTTTGGATCTACAGATAAAATTTCATGTAAAAATATTAAGTGTGTGATTTATGGTGAATTAATTGGTAAAGGATGTCAAAACTGTTCTGCAGACAGATTTCTGTGTCTGTGTTCAACGCCAATTTTGGGCATATTCTAGCCAGCATTTCAACATAAAAGTCGCGATGGACTTCGAGAAAAACGTGTTAGCTTTCCAACAAGAACAAAATAAACAAAATACAAGATGTGTGCAGGTAGTGGTGCTCGTTTTACTGAAATGTGTACAGCTTGACAGAATTCTTGGCATGTTACACAATTCGAATTTTTACCCCAACTTTCAGTTCGAATTAGAAAAAGTGATGACATGACAGTTGCTCATAACTACGAGATAAATATCATATAAAATTTTCAGAGCATTCCTAATAGACAATTAATCCCAGCACTTAGTTAAAGTTTCAGATTTGCAGGATAAACTATCAGCATCAAGAACAAAAGGGGGTTCATGAAATTAATGATGTATTTAGCTCAAAATTAAACATGAACCAATTCTAAAAATGACAACCAAATAAGACACTAGAGGAAATTGGATTCCTACCTCATCAAAATTGGATGGCTCCTTCTTCCTTCTCCTTCCTCCTCTTCTTTTTCTTCTTCTTTCATCTTCTTTGTTTTTTTTCCATTTTCTTTCTTCTTTCTTTCTTTCTTTCTTTTCTCTCCTTTTTTTGTGTGTTTTTGCTCTAGAAAATTTCAGCCCCTCCATGGGAGAAAATAGAAAATAGAAAAATAAAATAAAGATAAAGAAGAATGTAGAAATTTGAAGAAGAATGAAGAAAGATGAAGAAAAAGGTTAAATAAATATCTATCTTCTAGAAACCCATCTATTTACTAGTTTGTCATTCTCTACACTCTTCATCTTACTACACACACCCCCTAAACTTAATTACAAAAGTGCCCTTCTACTATGCACACACCTCACTAATTTACAAAAATACCCCTAAGCACAACCCTCTTCACACTAGCCTCTTTACATAACTCATTTCCTATTACACATGAAAGGTAAGAATACTTAATAAATAATAATGATTATAATGCATAATAATAATACTAATATTATTATTACCATACTACATTACTATACTACATTACTATATAACTAGGCACTACTATATCTACTACATTACTTTATGCACTACACTTCAAAAGGGACAAATATCACCAAATTCCTACACATATCATTACACCATACGAAATGCAACCATAGACATACCATAACACATCCATATAGCTAGACATACACCCAAATAGTCATCCATAGGCAACCAATGTAGTAGTTACTATACACACTACAAGACTTCTATACACACCACAAACATATCCAAGCATACATACACTATAGAGTAAACAAAAATACACTATGTATCATAAAAATATATAGGCCCTAGTGTATATGGCACTATGGGTCAATACAAAAGAAAAATAATGAGACTTTTGTGCAAGGAAACATAAAGTTAATGAATGCAACAAGCAGTTTATATCATGATGACATGGCATAATATTTAATGAATGCAGCAATTAAAATGAACATGATAGTTAATATTTGCATAACACGTCGTAGCAAAAAGCTACTAAACAATATTCACGGTTTCACAAAAAGCATGCATGTCACGATGTGCACAGGGTTTACGCCTTTCAGCTGAAGTTGCTGTACAGACACACTTCTATGCCGAGTGATTGCTTAACCCTACACCTCCACGTGTGTGTGAACTGGCGCTCAACTTCTGGATCACGAGCCAGGAAGTGTTCTTTATTTAGCATAGGGGTGCACCTAGCCTCATTCATGCTATAGGGGTTAGAGTCCTACTCGTCGCAGCTTACATTTCATTTGTAGCGTGTGCTACACATTCATGACAATACATTCAAATGCATAAAATGACATGCGATATGCAACATGATAGTATAAAAAGCAGTCATTGAATGCGTACAGTTTATCAAAATTAAACGTGACATGTGATATGCATGAAATGACATGGCAATGGTGTCGGATCTAGCTTCGTTGTCAAGCTAGATCAAGTATGGTGTCGGACCTAACTTCGTTGTCAAGCTAGATCAAGCATGGTGTCGGATCTAGCTTCGTTGTCAAACTAAGTCAAGCATGGTGTCTATGTGACTATCATTTCACCGCCTAGCCTCTTTTACACAAAAACTCGTAATAGCCTAAACATGGCTTAATATTTAACCGAGCAAGTTTCACTTGCCTAAAATAACGTCCGCATGTCTCAGATCAACAGGTCCAGAAACTTCCTATGTGCTCAAACCAATCATCCAACCTACAGTCCCATATTATTTAACTTCAATTATTGATTTAACCAAAACAAGGAAATTTACGGTTTTTATCTTGTTAAACATGCGGTGTGTGGGTTTCTACGGATCGGGTTTACTTTAACACGACGCAAAAGCTATACTGACTTCGGGTAGTGATGTCAGTGGTTGGATTCCTGCAGCGAGCAAAGTACGGCGTCGGCTAGCGACGAAGACGGTGACAACTAGAGGCAACAGACATCGATGAAGGGGGAGAGATCTCGGCCTGCTGGTGGCCGCTGGGGGTTGTCGGCCTAGGGTGGCCGGCGGCTGGCTTCAAGGGAGAGGGCCGGCTGTTTGTGGGGCTGTCGTGGAGTTTTAGAGGGTGGAGGCCGGCTGAAATGGGAGGGTGCGGTAGTTTTTAGGGGCACCGGGCTATTTGTGGAGGAGGAGGGGAGATGGCCGGATGTAGGTGGCCAGAGGTGGCCGGATGTAGGTGGACGGAAGTGGCCGGATCTGCAGGTGGGGGGTCTTGCACGTGGAGGGGCCGGCAGGGTTTAAAGGTGGAGGGTATGGTAGTTTTAGGGCTGCCGTGCGGGTCTAGGGGTGCGGCAATGGAGCTTGGCCTGGGAGATGGCCAGAAGCCGGCGGGTTGACAGGGGGCTAGACGGCAAGGGGGTTGCCGCGAGAGAGAGGGGTTGGCCGGAGGCGCAAGGGCTCGGGTGGCGGCTGCTAGAGATGAGGGACTCGGATGGGTGTGTGACTGCATGAGTTAGAAACCCTAGGATGCTGTTTACGTTTTAACATGGGGAAAATTACTAAATAGGGTAGAATAGGGGTGCACTTATGGTTGATTGGATAGAGTGTGTGTGAGAGGGGGAGGGTAGATTTAGGGTGCAAATAGACTAGGAAATATATCATGTGATACGTAGGATTCCTAGGATAAGATTTAATTAGATTTTTAATTAGGATTTAATTTGGGATAAGTCTAGGGCTAATTGTAGATTAAAAGATGATTAGGGTGAAAGATCAGTCTAACGGTGTCCGATAAATACAAGAAAAATATCGGGACGACTGTGTCGACGAGTGGATCAAGACTACGATGATCGGTCGTGAACTAGGTTAATAGAAAACGGCACTAAAAATAAATAGGTCAAACATCGAAGTCTAAAGTTAAGACACCCCTTCATACAAAGCTGTTTTGCGGAAGAATGAGCTGTGAAATGACGTTCACAAAAAATTCCACAAATAACTACTCTTTCCGAGGGTCACAACGATATATAACTTCGCGTGTCTGTGATATAAGAGGAGGTCACAATAAATACGCGTATGAAAATAAAGTACGCGTGTCATGCTCTATTTTGCACTATACGTGTATTCTACTGAACACATGTGGTATTTCTACTTATGATCATGGGTGGGCCTGAAATAAATGTAGATATCGATGTATGTTCTGTAGTGCAAGGGGGATTGGACTGTAATGTGTGGCTAAGAGACGAGAAAGCGAGATTGAGTGCAGGAGAAGTGTGAAAGACGTCGTGGGTTCAAAACAACAGGAATGTGTTGGACGTGTGTGCGTGGTGCATGTATGCATGTGTAGCCATGCATGTGTTTGTGTAGGGAAGCCATATAAGTGTGAAAAGGGTTAGGGGTCAATGGCAACCCCGCAAAATTTTATTAAGGCGAGGGGCAAAATGGTCATTTGGACCAAAAGTACTGGTGCACATACTAAAATGGTGTGTACGTAAAGTAATGGCAAACTTGTAATTACCTATAAGATGGGGGGTATTTTGGTCATTTCCTCGTGGAATATTCCCTTAGAATATTCCTTTTTTGGAAGAGAAGACATGAATAAGAAAAAGGAAGAAAAGGGGGGAGAACTCTAGTGATTTCTCTCACTTTCTCTCATTTTCTCCCCACCTTCTCTCTCCCCTCTTCACTCCATGTTGGCCGGCCACCCCCTAACCCCCATGGCCGAAATTCCTTCAGCCACAAAAAAGGGAAGAAGAAGAAGAAGGAGAAGAGAAAAAGAAGAGAAGGAAAAAGAGAAAAGAAACCCTAGCTTGGAGAAGCATGTTCATGAAGTTAGGAGGCATGGAGATGAAGCATGGGGCTTGGAAAATATCCATCTTGAGGTAGGAATCCCTTCTCTAATGGTTTATTATGTTAATAGGGGTTAAATCAATGTAGTTTCATGTAATCCTCATGCAGATTTTTGAGAACAGATTATGTTTCATATTCATATTAGCATATTTCTTAATTTAGGGATAACTAAATTCTGAAAAAAATATACATGTAGATCTTGAAGTTCTACCCTAAACTCATTTAAATTTTGATATATGTTCAATTCAGAAATTTGGAGCAAAAATTCCATCTTTACAACATGTCTGTTTGATCTTCAATCTGAACACAGTTTAGTAAAATTGACCTCAGTACCTGCACACAATGGAATTTGATGGTCTTGGTCTCGTTGGAAAGTTAACAAGTTTTTATAAAATTTCATCACAGTGTATGCATTTGGAAATTCTGGCTAAAACATGCTCAAAAACAGCAATCTTTATAGACTCTGAAATATGTTTGAAAAACCGATTTGACAGACTTCACCAAATAAATCACCATAAATCACATATGTCAACTGAACTTAATGAAACTTGGTCAGTAAACGAAAAACACCCATATCTACAACTTTGTAGTTACGGTTTTCCAAATTCCAACTGCAATTGCCTCACAAACTACCCTCAATCTGACTGTCCTGCAATTTCAGCAAGCTGAATTCATTAAGTGCTGTTCTTACTCATTAATTTCGGTTAATTGGCCACCATTATTCTTGCTTAATATGGTTATGTGGTGAAATGAATGTTCATGCCCTTGGCACATGTAAATGATATTGTGTTGCTTTGATATGAATGACGCCCGTCATGTGTTCGATGAAATACTTAAGTGAAGGCAAATGCCAGAAATGTGAGAAATACTCAATTCTATGGTTATGATATGAGATTTGATATAAACATATAATGTTGGGAGCATGTCATGCATGGTACCATATGCGATGTGATGATGGGTTGATATGACTATGATGGAGGGCATGTCACTTCGGTGCATGACCCACGTTGGTATGAATGTGGAACGTGCCGCTATGTAACATGACTCCTTCATTACTAAAATGATAATATAGAATTCTTGAATGTCTCAGTCCTCTCTAATGAGGGTCAGTTAGCAAAACCCGGGGTTTCGGTGGGATTTGGGTAAATTGTGGATATGAGGCCTGGACTGAGAAGTTGGGGGAAGTGATTACTTGATATGTGATACTTATACCCACTCGCCTTTACCGGGAGTGGAGGGGATATTTATACCCACTCGCCTTTACCGGGAGTGGAGGGAACATATGGAGGTTGTGTTATTATGTGAGACCTCACTCCTGCCAGGGACGGGAAAGCTGAGAGGCCCGGCGTACAGTGCCTGTGTCCACTGCGTCGTGTGCTATATTTACCCCAAATTTGGGGTGAAGTCCAGGTCCTGGTATAACACAGTTTACCCAGGTTTCCAAGTAATTCAATTATTAAATATGAGTTCTGCATGTTACTTCTTCTGCAGGCAGCACTTCTCTCTACTTGTATTGATGTGACACTGTGTACTTGTAGTTGCCTTGTTGTTCCCTTCCTTATATATTATTTGTAACACTAACACTCTCTTGCAGCAATTCACTCCCTAGTGGAAGGTACGTCTCTATCCCATTCACTTTTACATCATATTGTGGTATACCTTACTTTATGCTATGTCACTTAGACCCCATGATCATACCTTAATTTATAACCAGAGTAATTAAACTAGTAACAACATAATTTACCATTAGCATTGGGATATCCTATTGGGGCACACATTGACGTGTTCCTCCCCTTTTTCAGGTGGTAGCAGGTGGGGTCTTCAGCAGTTAGCTTGGAGATGGAGAGTGAGTAGTTCAGAGATGTACTCTGGGGTAGTGGAGTTGGCAGTGTCCTTTGGAGGTGTAACTTGAGTTTAAATTTGTTGATGCATATTGATACCTGATGTAGTGTTGGCCCTTATATTAGAAATGTGAAATTGTGCATGTACTCTCTGTGATGTTGTATAATTGGAATGTGATGTCCTTGTTGTTATATATAGAGCATTACAGGTACTATCCCAGCATGTACGCAGTGGCCTATCTATGTCTTCATCATCTCTCTTCCATTCCTTTTCTTCATCACCTCTGCTCTTCAGGATACTTGGAACAAAAAGAATTTAGAAGCTTCGGGTATTCTGGAGACCGGGGCGTAACAATGCACACGAAAAACACAAGATCGAAAAGCGACCGTTACAGTTCTACTCAATATTGCAAACTGATACACCAAAGTATCATAATACCAAATACCAATCATGCCAAATATTATGTAAACTGATACAAAATGATACATGCAACCTGAAAGTTTCGCATTTTGGACTTCACATCATGAAACTTCATCATTTGTGGACTTTGAAATATCAATGTATCAGATATCTAAATTTTGGACTTTTCTTCAAGGTAACAGTAGTGTATCAGAGATGTCAATATTGGATAGCAATGTATCAGAGATGTCAATGCTGGACTTTTCTTCAAGGTAGCCTCAATGTGTATCAAATATCTCAATTTGGAATGTGCTTCAATTAGCATTAATGCAGCAAATATGTCAAATTTGGACTTTGCTTTGGCATCAATGTATCAGATATGGCAATTGTGGTCTGTGCTTCAATGTAGCATCAATGTATGAGATATGTCAATTTTAGACTTTGCTTCAATGTAGCATCAATGCAGCAAATATGTCACAAATTTGGACTATGCATCATTGAATCAAATTTAATGACAATGTATTATATATAAATAGGTTTGTATACCATCATACTACAACATAAATGCATACAAAAGTACATTAAATAACAAAGTAGATATACAACCAAAACAAAACCATATCGTTGGGGAAATATCAAACACTATCCTGTGGCTTCACATCATGAAACTTCACATTTTGAACTTCACATCATGAAACTTCATCATTTGTGGAACTTAAACACAAATTTCACCATTACCCAACTTCTCAACGATTTTGTACAAATTATTGAGACATCCAAGCATGACGCCATTTCTGAACAGCTTCATGAGGAAACCTAGTGACAAGGTGAGAAAGTTGAACAGAACATCAATGAAATCTCCGTCTACTGTTATTAATGCCATTTTAGAGAAACTGTTTTATGCAATTGAAAATGTGTAGTAGTTACTCTAAAGTCTTAGAGTCCAGATATAGTTGCTGTTTTCAATTTTTGCAGCACGTTCCTTGTCGCTAGTTTCTTGGCCATCTTTTTGTTGACTCCCGTGAATGTACCCTTATAAACCACAGTTGACATGTGTGCCTTCATTATCATGGACATCAGGAATACATACCTCGATTTCAAACTTCACAATCAACGTGTACCATGTATCCACACATGATAAACACTATTTGTTGACAAAAAGCGAGGTATGGATCCCTGATGACCCTGATAATGTGATAATTAAATGATGATAAATTTGAACGAGCGTATGTATCCATAAATCATACCCTGATAATGTTACAAACAAATGATGATAAATATGAACGAGCGTATGTATCCATAAATCATACCCTTATAATGTGACAAACAAATGATGATAAATCTGAACGAGCATATGTATCCATAAATTATATGATGATAAATCTGAACAAGAGTCTATAATACAAATTCTCTGTTGAGACCCACGATGAATCGGAATCCATTTTTCAATACAAATGAATGTGATTTAACGACGAGTCTCAACGTATAATTTTGCATAAATAATATGTAAAAGAAGAGTCAGTGATGAACCCACTAAAGATTGTTGAATAAATATTGTGTAAGTAAAATCAGATTCAGTGATGAACCTAACGAAGAATTTGGCATAAATATTGTGTTAGTATCATAAGAATAGTAGATTTAGTTGTGAGTTGAGGGGCTCGTGGGTAGCCATTTATAGATGAATTGAACATGGATGATGGTAGGCGATTGAGAAGGTGCTCGTGAGTTTAAATAAGAGTGCACATGAGTATATAGAAGAAAGTCCATGAGTCTACAAAATTGTACTAACAAAATTGCTCAATGCACACAACCGGCAAAACTATTACTAGTTGTGCGAGTTGAGCAATTTTGTTATGGGGTGACAAAATTGCTCAACACGCATAACCGTTAAAACTTTTGTCGGTTGTGCGCAATGAGCAATTTTGTTATGAGCTAACAGAATTGCTTAACGCGCATAATGGGCAAAACTTTTGTCTGTTGTGTGCGTTAGCAATTCTGTTAATTTTGTTATCGGCTAATAGAATTGCTCAATGCACACAACGGGCAAAATTTTGCCCATTGTGCGCATTGAGCCATTTTATTATTGGCTAACAAATTTGCTCAACAAGCCTCATAACAGGAAAAAATGTTCAGTACAGTTTGCATCGTTATCAGTTTGCATTACACTGTTACTGCAACATGCACCATTTCTTTTCCTTTAAGCTGAAACATGCAATGATGAAACACGCAATACATGCAAATTGTCTACAAGCTGATATATATGCATGTACATATCACCACATTCAACCTGATACATATACAAACTGATGCATATTTAAACTGTTACATATACAAACTGATACATTCAAACTGATACATATACAAACTGATACATTCAAATGATACATATACAAACTGATACATATTCAAATTGATACATTCAAACTGATACATATTGCAACGACCCGCTCTCGGGGCCCGTTACTTATTTGATTTATTTGCAGGTCTCGAAGTTTACCAGTGAAATCAGCATAGCCACAATGCAGAGATGTACCAACAACACTCAAACCAGCGTACAAACATTATTACAGTCCAAATCAAAGTACAACAACAACCAGCACTCTCTCACCAGAATACATAAAAGGAAGTACGGAAGGAAATGTAGAAAGTAAACACATGGTACAACACACACTAAAACACAACAGCTAAAACTCCGTAGCCTCTGGGTCGAACACAGGCTCCTCAAACTCTGGTGCAACCTCCTCGATCAGGTCGTCGTCTGCCGATGCCATAAATGAAACCGAATGTAAGTCACAACAATGTTAAACATAGAAAAGGAGCAGTGCATAAGCATGGTAAAAAAGTAACTACGTACAAGCAAACCAGACTGAAAAGTAAGGTACTGAGCAACAACTATACATAACGGGTTGTAAAGGTAAACAGAACTGTAAGCAATTAAACATGCAAGGTACTGAAGACGACGTACAATCAATGGTTATTTGGTGCTGGCATTAAATAACTACACTATGTGATGTGACTCATGTAGGAAAGTATGATATGCAACCATGGGTCATCTCCATTGCCACGGGGAGCAAATCCCGGGCGTCAACCACAACATACTTTGAAAACGAGACGAGACAAGACGAGAGAGAGTGACTCCGATCATAGCTCCCACACTTTCTCTACAATGAGTTACCCTAAACCCCAGTGTCATGTGTATCGACTACATGCTTTCTTACGAGATATTCCTTTAGCAATTTAATGAGATATTCCACGAGATATTCCACAAAACATTCCACGAGATATTCCATCAAACATTCCACAAGATGTGCCACCTGGTGTCATTAGTTCCTTGTTTACGATGATAGTCACTGGTTGACTTTCTTTAAGCAGAGTAAGGTGGATGCTAGCAAGTTAGAGGATAAAGACAAGTCCAACAAACATGGCACACAAAAGTTGTTGTTTTTAAGGGGTTCGTACGAGGACACTATCTACTTTTCTAAGGATAGAATTTACTGTGACTTACGCAATTGGGATCGTCGTAGTAAGACAAGGTTGAAGCTAGGGCTTCCAAGGATGCTGGTGCACTAGAATCGACACCTGCAAACACAAGAAATCATTAGTTAAAGGCTGCACTATTTTCTATCTATTTTTCTTAATGTGTTCGTATTTTTACTATAGCTTAAAACAGGTTAAAACACTTGCTAATAGTTTTTAGCTGGGCTAGATATGAGGAAAATAATTTTATCTAGGAAGAAAATATTTTTCTAAAGCTCGTATGTATTTTTAGGAATTATTGAAAGTTTTAAAACGATTTTTAGAAGTTAAACTTAATTAAAACTAAGTATTTTAATGTTCAACAATTTATTTAAAAATATATACTCGTCAGAATATTTCATGTGATAAGTCAAAATATTCATATTAACTAGTAGCTTTATAGACAATTGTATTACACCTACTTTCAGGTAAAATCCGGAAGAAATAATTGATTAGGGTGAATCAGATAGCTTTAAAAATTCATTACGGGAGATCTACTTGCCCGATTCCAACGAAACCAGCGCCTACGTGTTCGTGACGAAGGCACGGATCTTCTGGTGGTATCCGTTGCTTCTTCCGATACCTATACCAAAAATTCAATATTCCTAATAATAAATATAAAATTATAATATTATTATTATAGGTATAATAAACTGTGAGTCCTGTACGTTTCCTTTAAGGCTTACGCATTCCTTTAATGCTTACGCAAATGCATACTATGTTGGGGGGCTTGAGCTTCGAGCGGTGTGCCTTCTTACGCAAACGAGTGCTATCTTCGGCTTCGAACGGTGCATCATAGATGGAAAGGCAGCGGCGGAGTCGGAATAGGGCGACGACAAGGGAAGAGGAGCTAGCAGCTCGGAGGGAGATCGGGGCTCGTAGGCGACGCTGGGGGAAAGAGGAGGCCACGGCGGGGCAGGCCGCAGGCTGCGCAGGTCGCCAGACAGCGGCGACCAGGAGGGAGGGGGCGACGGTCTGTGCACGCGAGGGGAGAAGGGGGCGGCTCGGCTGGCTGTTCGCACGGGCTCCGGGGGTGCTGTTGGAAGGGCTCGTCGGAGCTCCGAGGTGTTGCAAGCTCCGCGAAGCGAGGGGGTCTCGACTGGAGGAGATCAGCACCCCTGGGAAATGGGGAGTGGCGTGGGCTCACGGTGAAAGGAGAGGGCTGCTTAGGTTTTCTTTTGGAAAGATGAAGGGAGGTCTTAAAAAGAAGTGATGTTCAATTATTAGAGGAGATGGGGGTTGGATAGTTGTCTGCCAAGGAAAGAGAGGGGGTTAATGAGGTGGGTTATGTGGGAATTGAAATTGGGGAGTTGGGGGATGAACGAAATCAGAGGAGGTGTGAGTTAAGTATTGTTTGCTGGCAATCAGATGAGGAATGATGATGCCCATTAAATTGTTAGGGGGAGGGGAGATGAATCCGATAGCAGGAGAAGTGTGTGTGTGGGGGGGATGGAGATCTGTCTAACAGAACGGTAGGTTTATTAGGGGTAGATCTAGGTATTAATTAGGAGTAAAACTAATTAGATAACAGTAATTAGTAAAGGTAAAAAGATCATTAGTAAAAATGTAATTAGGAATGCGGAGGAATACAAACGCGTTTTCACAAACGACTCCGAAAAATTACGAAAACACACCCACGTGATCGCATCGACGTGAGGATCGTGAATACGAGATCCGTTCCGGAATTTGAGCTACAGAAATACAAGTTTTAGGCCAAAATGTTTAGAAAGCGGGTTTGCGGGTTCTAGGCTGAAACGATATCCGAAAATTACGAAATTAATGTGGGGAGCCCTAAATGATCATGGGAGGCTACCATAGAAGTTTGAAAACATTTTGAATATGTTTGAATGGAAAATAAATTCGTCAAAACAAAACGGTAATTTTGGGAGATGAATTTTAACAGAAATGTTTCAGGCATTTGAGGAAAACTGAAATTGCTGAAATATAATATAATTGTTGTAAACCATGGCGGCTACGGAACCCCGTAGCCCTGTATTTATAGTAATAGGGTTACATAATGGGTGGAGTTCAATTTTCTTCCAGTTGTTAAATTGATTTCCCAGTGTTATCCCAAAAATCCGCATTAAGTTCGACTTCAATGAAGTTGATATTCATCTAGGAGGGTTAGTCCCGATGAATAAGTTCCACTGCGGCATTTTGAGGGTGGTATGAGGGTAAGTAAAAGCCCAACCAATATCCTAGTAATGTAATATGTCCGTTGTGATTAATAATAATCTGGACTACGGTTGGATAACAGGGTTTTGATTATGACCATTTTAAGAGGATATATAGATGAGTACTCTAAGGTACATCATCAGCCATATATATGGAGTGTAGGGAGTCAATGGCATCCTCTATTTAGGAGTATTCAGGATGACAAGTCATTTACAGTAAAATAAAATGCGTAAAAGGCACATATATACTGCAAGAGAATACTACTAATAATTATGTTAGAGCAACAAGTTTCATAGTATGATGTGGGTTCTAGAAAGTATACGTCCACAATTGTGCTCATTTGAGACTCATATTATGACAACAGATCAAATTTATTTTCAAAATTTATTTATCCTCGGGAAGTAGCGAATTATACATACTGTCAATTTGACTTTCGTCGTTTAGACTAGATATGTATATATTTTTATATGGCATACTTTAATGCCCATTAATTTTGCAAAAAGCATTATGGGTCTTTTCAGAACTTCTGGTCTGATATTGGGTTGCCATTGCATACTCCATATCGAGATACATCATATCTTCCCTTTCTTATTTTTATTCAAGACTTCCCCTGTTTTCAGTCTTCCTTATTGTCGTTTATAAGGAAGAATGATTATTGGTCTTTTAAAGTAGACTTATTCAAGGGAAATGAGTTAGTTTCTATATTTCCACTTTCTAATTTATGAGAGACTTTTAAAAGTCTATTTGAAAACTCAAGTATGGTTTTCAGGCCATTTTTATTGAGTCATTCAAGTATTGTGTGGATATAGGATCATACTCTAGGGGAAACAATTACGTGGGTACGAATTTTATAATTTCTCACTTATCTATTAAGCCACGACTTCGGGCGTACGCTTAAAAAATAAGGTTAGATTCAAGAATCATACCTTGTAAAGTGAGATTACTCAAAGGAGTTTGGCGGTGTTATGACAACTGCTGGTGTCAATATCGGTTTATACAGACCGTGGATCTGAGAGATCTATTCACCGCGAAATGCGTATTTCTAAAAGAAATCGCATAAATGTTTTTCGTATAAGCCATCGTACTTGTTAATATTTATTAGTGTGAAAGGGTGTTGACTTTTGATTTGATTTTGAACTTCAGGTTCATTTTGGTTTTGAACTCCAGGTTCATTTTGTCAACTAGGATATGGTGTTAAAATTTATTGAAATCAATATTGGTTTGTTGTCATGAAATATTGTCATGTCATGAGCATATCATACAAATAATATAAATCCAGTAAAATAAAAGGTTGTGCTCAATTAACCAGAATGGAAACAATTATGATGTATACATATGCTATTTATATTCTGCAGGTATATAAATAATTTTATCTCAGACATATATTTATGCTACAGGCATTAAAAATACATCAAAAAAGATTTTAGCATGCTAAATAAAATGTTTATTACAGAACATTAAATATGCGACGGGCATATAATTTTCTACGCATGCATTTATAGTGTTTAAGTGGAAATTCATGCTAGAGGCAACGAAAATATACATCACATCGTGGAAAAATGCGGCAGGCATTTAATATCATAGCAGACGATCAACACAGACAATTAATCATCACAGGCATTTTATAATGGAAATGAAAATTTTTCGTTTAATAATTATTGGACCACTAGGCAACGTCATACACCGTTAGGTTAGTTAACTAACGGCAGAGCGGTCGCAGGATCTTCCTAATTATTAAACATAAATAATCAGATAATCCGGATAAAATGCGATGAATAAAAATTGTGTAATTTAACAGATTTTGACGAAAACGAAATCGTAATTAAATCTGAAAAAGATTTGAAAATCGAAAAAAATTTCGGGGTCAAACCCTAGTTAGGGTTTTTGGTCGCGCGGATTGCCGCTTCAGGCGGCTAGGGTTTCCGGGCATGAGCGCGCACCGGGGGGGTCCGATACGAGCGGCTGCCGGGGGGTGGGGCCCGCCGCGGCCGGCGGCGGGGCCCGCCGCTGCGGGCGGCGTGGGTGGGCCCGCCGGCGGGCGGCGGGGCCCGCCGCTGCGGGCGGCGGGGCCCGCCGCTGCGGGGGCGGGGCCCGCCGCTGCGGGCGGCGGGGCCCGCCGCTGCGGGCGGCGGGGCCCGCCGCTGCGGGCGGTGGGGTTGGGGGCCCGCCGCTGCGGGCGGCGGGGCCCGCCGCTGCGGGCGGCGGGGCCCGCCGCGGGGTTGGGGCCCGCCGCTGCCGGCGGCGGGGTTGGGGCCCGCCGCTGCCGGCGGCGGGATCAGTCGGCCGCTGGCGCGGCGGGGACGGCCCGCCGCTGCCGGCGGCGGGATCAGTCCGCCGCTGGCGCGGCGGGGACGGCCCGCCGCTGCCGGCGGCGGGGTCACCCGCCGCTGCCGGCGGCGGGGACGACCCGTCGCTGGAGCGGCGGGATCTGCCCGCCGTGGCCAGCGGCGGGGACTGCCCGCCGCGGCCGGCGGCGGGGACGACCCGCCGCTGGAGCGGCGGGATCTACCCGCCGCGGCCGGCGGCGGGGACGACCCGCCGCTGGAGCGGCGGGATCTGCCCGCCGTGGCCAGCGGCGGGGTCGCCCGCCGCTGCCAGCGGCGGGGACGACCCGCCGCTGGAGCGGCGGGATCTGCCCGCCGTGGCCAGCGGCGGGGTCGCCCGCCGCTGCCGGCGGCGGGGACGACCCGCCGTGGCCAGCGGCGGGGTCGCCCGCCGCTGCCGGCGGCGGGGACGACCCGCCGTGGCCAGCGGCGGGGGACGCCCGCCGCTGCGGCGGCGGCGTGGGGACGACCCGCCGCTGCCGGCGGCGGGGACGACCCGCCGCTGGAGCGGCGGGATCTGCCCGCCGTGGCCAGCGGCGGGGTCACCCGCCGCTGGAGCGGCGGGATCTGCCCGCCGTGGCCAGCGGCGGGGTCGCCCGCCGCTGCCGGCGGCGGGGACGACCCGCCGCTGGAGCGGCGGGATCTGCCCGCCGTGGCCAGCGGCGGGGACTGCCCGCCGCTGGAGCGGCGGGATCTGCCCGCCGCGGCGGGATCTGCCCGCCGCGGGGACGGCCAGCGGCGGGATCTGCCCGCCGCGGCCAGCGGCGGGATCTGCCCGCCGTGGCCAGCGGCGGGGTCACCCGTCGCTGGAGCGGCGGGATCTGCCCGCCGTGGCCAGCGGCGGGGTCGCCCGCCGCTGCCGGCGGTGGGGACGACCCGCCGCTGGAGCGGCGGGATCTTCCCGCCGCGGCCAGCGGCGGGGTCGCCCGCCGCTGCCGGCGGCGGGGTCGCCCGCCGCTTCCGGCGGCGGGGTAGCCCGCCGCTTCCGGCGGCGGGGTCGCTCGCCGCAGCGAGCGGCGGCGATAGCCGCTCGCCGCTTCGAGCGGCGGCGGCGGCGCGGGATCTAGGGGGGTTCGCGTTCCGGCGAGAAAATCCCCTAGGGTTTCATGGTTTTTGGGGATAAAAATCTAATTTTTAGTGGAAAAAATCTATTTTTAATCTCCAAAAAAACGTTTTTATTGTAAAAATTTGATTTTTAAACAATAAAAACCTTGGTTTTCATTAAACAATTGATCCAAGAATTTTGGATCTAGACATATGCGCATATGAAATTTTAGATCTAGGGTTTTAGGGTTACCTCTAGATCCTACCCGCCGGATCTAGCGACGTTCGGTGAAGGAAGCCCGTTCGCGTCGCGTCCGTCCGTCACGTCCGTCCGTCGACAGGGGTTCGGCTTAGCTTTGAGCGTGCTGATAACGTGTTGTAAACCATGGCGGCTACGGAACCCCGTAGCCCTGTATTTATAGTAATAGGGTTACATAATGGGTGGATACCCACTAACGGGTTGGGCCTCCAAAGCCCGTTTATAACAATAATAAGTCTAGTATTTCAAAATATTTTTGTAAGAATTTTTGAAATCAGTTAAAACTCCTGATCAACCATTACAAAATACATTTAAAATGAAATTACGTTAAATACTTAATTTAAATGTATTGGAAAAATACAGGCCGTTACACATACAAATTGATAAATATTCAAACTGATACGTACAAAAACTGATGCATATTCGAACTGATGCATTCAAACTGATACATATACAATTCACCACATGCAAACTGATATATTAAGTTTTACCTTCACTATTAAAAAATATGTACACATATACATAACATCCAAAGTAAGAAAAACATTTCAATATATAATTATAGTATAAACTCAAACAATACAATAGAACATATTTATATTGGATCATTACCCAGATCTATAGTATCCAGTGTGCTTACAGTGCCACTGACTATTTCCTTGAATTTATCCATCCTATCGGTATACCTCTCCATCCATCCATTTGCCACAACATAATGGTATTGGACCCAATTTATTGCAACTGGTGGGACATGACATCATTGGACAAGATGAATCTGTACCAAGTGATTATTATTAACAATACCCATGGTGATGTGTCCACAGGGCTTAAATGGGTCTGGAGCTATTTTAAAGGAAAAAAGTTAGGTACTATAACTTGGACAGAAGATGTAGAACAGAGTTATAATAACTTGCTATGAGATGTCGAACTTCTGGGATGGTCATCCAATATTGGCTCGGGGGTTTGTCCTCCATATATGCAATTACCACTTTTGTTGCTTTTACATGTTCTTTCCCATAACTCTTTTGTACAGATCATAGTGTGTATTCAACTCATATAGTAAATCTGATCTGACCATCTTCCAATTGTCCTCTCCCATGCTAAGTAGAGCAACTACAGCCTTGTAACCACAGTTACCATCTGCTTAACATCGATGACGTTCCGTATATATTTAGTGATGGCTTCTGGAAATTTGATCGCGCCCCGGCGTACACGTCCCGAGGCGACGGTTGTAGTTTTACCGCAAGCGCACGGTATAGCGGCGAGCGGGTATCGAACACAGGGAGGACGAATGACCGTGCTTGCTCCTAATCAACCTGGCTATTCAGAGGGATAATTGCCTTGGGCGATCCTGTCACAATCGTCAGACAAAAGTGCGAAATATCAAATCAAATAGAAAACGCCTAGGGAATGGGGAATCCCCACTACTCACCGTATTTTACAATTGTGGTTCGCCGGTATCGAAATCGCTAGGATGAGAATTTGGATGAACTAGTTGCAACTAAATGTGGAACCAGGCTCACGCTCTCGCGCTGTTGCCGGTCTATAGCTATCCTAGGTTTGGGTCCAATCTCTTGCAAACCCTAGCCTAGGGAAGCTAGCATTAGGATCAACATCATCGTCCAATTGCGCACCGAGCCCAATCTCTTGCAAACTCGGTCCACAATCTAGATTGGGATAGTTCCTACTCGTCCAATCTCTTGCAAACGGGTATCGGCACGGAATTGCAACCGGAGATCCTAGCATCGGTCCAATTTCTTGCAAACCGATACTTCGAAAATCCGACTCCAACCCAATTCGGATTTCTAGGGCTTCCTATCGAATTGGGATCCAATCTCTTGCAAATCCCAATTGATGTGAATACCTAGCTATCCGTAGTAATTCGATCCCAATCTAATCCCCAATAACAATCCTAGCTCAATTTCTACCAATTCAACACAAATACGAAATTGGGCTTGTAGGGTTCATCCCCACGCCCCAAGACGTGGAGACTACTCACTAATCATAGCAATAGCACAATAATTGGCAATGAAATAGACAATGGAATTCATTACAGCAATGATATACACAATAAAAATAGAGTTTTTGTGGAAGAGAAGTGCAAACCAATGTAGATCTTCAATCAACCCAACAAAAATCCAAGTTTTTCTCTTCTCCAATCACAATTAATAAAGCTAAAAAGTAGACTCAAAAAGCTGCAAAAAATCTGAGAGGTGGCTCCCTAAACTAGGGTAAAAACAGAGCTTAAATAGCCCCAAAAATCGTCTAAAAATCCTGACCAAAATGCCCCTGCACAGCCTGTTTTCCGCAAATTTCGCTACAGGCTGCGCATCGCACTCGGCCGAGTGACAAAAGTCGCTCGGCCGAGTGAAAACCCTGTCAATTTTCCAGTAAGTCGGGGGCTTCAGGGGTCTTCAGTTCGGGGGCGGCTCGGCCGAGCGAGTTGTCGTCACTCGGCCGATGGCTTCACTTCACTCGGGCGGACGGGATTTGCCACTCGGCCGAGTGGGTCTTCTGAAGCTCAGATGGCCGAAAAACAGTAACTTCGATCTTTTTGAGGGCCTTCGTCTGGGCGCCACTCGGGCGGACGTGGTATCGTCACTCGGCCGATGTGGTCTCCGTCGCTCGGCCGAGTACACATGGAAGTCGTGTCTGAACGGGTCGGCCGAGCAGTGTCTCGCTGGTCGGCCGAGTGGCTCCTCCACTCGGCCGAGTGGGACACAAAAAATGCCCAAACTGGTCGTTTTGGCCTCCTCGTCGCTCCGGCGACGTCCATTCTTCTTCCGCTCCTCTCCAACAGCAAAATACCCCTCGGGGAGGTCGTCGGTGGCCGTCTATCGTGAGCGCATCTCATGATCACTCCAAATCGCGCCAAATCACCTGAAATGCGACAAAAACAACAAAGCGTGAAAAGCATCGCAATATCGTCGATATATCGTGAAAAACATGATTTGGGCGATCTAAATGGCATGCAAACATGCGGAAAAAGGTGTAAAATAAGGAGTGATCAAAATCCCCCAAGCTTGCCTCTTACTCGTCCTCGAGGAAGATAAGTAAAAAGCGAACCCGGTGGATTCGAAAAACGAAAACGGCGAAAAACGAAAAAAAAATGAAAGAAGAAGAAGGAAAACCAAACGAAAATAAAGAAAGAAAGAAAGAAAGATAGGATGCTAGATCATTTTCTCAGTACGTGGGTTTCACCTACTCTTATAGCATGCACCGAGTGAGAGATACATGTCAAAGAATCTCATTTTGATATCATAGTAGAATAGTGCAAGTAGAAAATAGAAAACCCACGAACAACGGTATAATCATGAAAAACGGAATGATTTTAAAATTAACATCGCCTGAATCATCTAAAGCGGTATACAAATCTCAGATCACACACTTTTCAATTGAACGCTTTCTATCTGGAGTATAAGAGTATCACATCATAGAATAGAGAGAATAGAAAAGTATGGATTTCATGAAATGAATGCTAGGCTTAGATTTCTGGATTTCGTAAAGCTGGAAACAATCTCACCGAGTATAGAATATTACTTAGCCTAGGTTGTCGTGCAATGTCAAGTAGTCGCTCTCTCACACATCAATGGATCTCCTCCCCCAAGCTTATCTATAAGCGTGGTGGCACAAAAATATTTACATCCCCATTTTTATATAGCTCCAAAGGCAAAGAAGGGAAAGAAGAAAGAAAGTAAGCGAGATGGGATCTTTTATTGAGGATTTTTCCTCTTTTCTCTTTTTTTCTTTTTTCCTTTTTTTTTCTTTTTCTTTTGCAATAAGCAACATATATACAATGATCCCAACTCAGAGAGAGGTAATGATATACAAGAATGTTTTTCTCTCTTTTATTCTTCTCCTCTCTTTTTTTTTATTTTTTTTATTTTTATTTTTTTGAAATAAGAGATTTGGAGCTAGGAATTAATAGCGGGGAAGTGCCATAAAATAGAATCACTAAGAGGAGATTCACCAATGATTTTAAAAGTAGAGAAGTGATGTTCAAGATTTGTGGAGAAAGAAATAAATATAACTCTCAGCTCACTCTATAAGACATGCACGACAACTTCAGCAGGGTAATCTAATCTACTCAGTTTCGATCACAAAAAAGCTAACTAATCCAGATATATCTTAGCTAATCATCATTCAATCATCCGGAAGTGAAGTGTACAATTCATGCATATATAAGTGATAAAGGAAAAGAAGTCAGTACTCCAGATATAGGCATTCAATGCGTGAATCTTGGTGTGTTTTCTGTGATAGCATACATATGAATATTCAGGCTCAGCTAATAATAAAATTTCATCCATTTTCATGAGGAAAAAATGTGGGTTACTATTTCTAAATGTAAAGCAAGTCATAGCATATGATATCAGAAATGAAATCTAAGACACGACAAATATAGCATGCATATAGAATAAGCTAACTCCACGTAGACATCATCACAGAAAATTCATCTCTAGCATGAGATGAAAAAGAAATAAAGATAAAGTAAAATAGAACTATGCAATGCGGCACACAGGAAAATAAGAAAAACGTGATGCATGGCAAGATAAACGAAAAATAATGAAAAATAAGTGCAAAAGTGAAAAACGGTGTGAAAAACTGAAAATAAAGGTGGCTAAACGAAAAAAGGAAAGTGAGGACTCACTCCCCCAAGCTAAACGGCACAGTGTCCTCAATGTGCAAGGTGTGGCACACCGAGAGACAAGAAGTGTGAGGGGCTAGTGAGGATGCATGCATGGAAAATGAAAATAAAAAGAAAGAAATGAAAAAAAATATGATGCGGACATGATGCATGCACGGACAGGAGTGATATGAAAATAAATATAGTACCAAAAACGCTCCCTCTCTCCCAAAAAGATATATATAGATGTGATCAAAATGAGAATCCCAAGTAGATATGATATGATATGCTCATAAAGATATGATCAAAAATATAATCCCAAAAATAGTGAGGGGGAGGGGGGGTGGACAAAAGTGCATCAGGACCCAGCAGAGACGGGCAGCACAACGGCAGGAATGGATAAAGGCATCAAGAGTGCCTAAGAAGGCGGTGCCGCGCCGTCTCCGTCCTGAGGCAGAGGTGGTGGTGGTGGTGGTGTGGGATGCTGAGCTGGGGTGGAAGCGGAAGCAGGTCTAGTGTGTGTGGAAGTGTGTGTGGGAACCTGCTGGGTGGGCGGGGGTACGCGCGGAAGACGCTCCAGCACCTGTGTAAGGCAGTAGTGGATCTGGGGTATCAGGTCGAAGCGTCCAGCCATCGCAGAGACGGTGGAGGACAGGGTCCTAAGGTCTCCTCTAAGACCACTCACCGCCAACTCAAGAGCGCGTATGCTCTGCAGTGTAGTGTCGGGCGGGGGTGGTGCAGAGGGACGCACCGGTCTAGGCTGCGCAGGGTGAGGCTGGCGTACGCTTGTGGAGTATGTAACGGGCTCAGCAGGGAATGGGACAAAAGGTGCCGCGCCTGGAAAAGTGGGCCTGGCCTCGGTGTGAGGCCGGGACACCGGCTGGCGAGAAGTGGAGGCAGCGGCAGCAAAGGAGGCGTGCAAAAGAGGCAACGAGGTGGCCAAAGAGGTCTGTGGCACAGAAGTGTGGACAGACGCCACGACACTCTCGGAGAAGACGGCGGCAGTGGAGACAGAGGAATCTCCCGCAGGGGCAGAAGTGTGCGGTCCAAAAGGTGTAACCCCAGCGGAGATCATGCTAACCATGGTCTCCACGACCGCGGTGAACGAGGGCTCTCCACTCTCAACAAAGGTCTGCGGGCGCTGGGGGAGAGCGGAGCAAAGGGGCTCCACGGACAGAGGGCCGGAGGTGGCAGCGGGAGTGGTGGGGACAGCCTCGGAAGTGGTGACAGTGGTGGAAGTGGGCTCAGCAAAAGTACTCTCGACACAGGCAGATGTGGGGACAGAAGTGTCAACAGCAGTGGAAATGTCAGGAACAGGCGGAGAGGCCACAGGGTCGACGGGGTGGGCAGCAGGCTCGGCAGGGTGTGCAGCAGGGTCTGCGGGAGCAGCCTGGGCAGCGTGGGCAGCATGGGCCTGCTCGGCGTGGGCCTCGAGCACGTAGGCGGCGGGGATGAGGACATCCATCGCCGGAATCTAGTCAACGTGGGCTGGTGCAATCAGAGTCCGAGCAGGGCTCAGGAGAATCATATAATCGGCCCCATAGGGGCCGTGCAACCAGACCCAGTGACGCTCACCATGCGGACGCAGCATCTTCATCCGGGCCATAACGTCTATCGACAAGGAAGTGGGGCCCGGAACGCGTCGCAGGTCGTCGGGTAGGTCCTCGCCGGTCATCATGGTAAGCAAGGTGATCAGACCGCCGCAGCATATCGGTGAGCGAGCGCCCACCGACACAATGATACGGTCTAGAAACCAAGCCGCAATGTCGATCATGACGGCGGGGACAAGCTCGAGTCCATCCCTAGACAGAGCTCTGGGACGTGTCATCGCGTAGAGCATGTAAAGCTCTGGCGTAGACATCGTGCCCGGCTCATATCTGGCCAAAAAGGTAGTCGCCATGAGGCGCTGGGCAATGCGTAGGCAGGGGTGGACTATGGCCGAGGCCTTGGCCCTACTAGGGTCAAAGGCAGCGTGGTGGCCTGTGATCCGGGCCCAGAAGGCGCCGGCGTCGAAAGAAGGTGGGGGGATGTGGGTAGGGCCGTAACCGCGATCGGCTCCGGGGACTGCGGGCCAAGAGAAAAACGCTCTCATCTTATCGAGAGTGACCTGGCACTCTCGATCCATGAACCGGAATGAGCATCCCTCATCGGTCCGGGCGATCGAACTCAAAACCTCAAGTGTCGGACGGGTAAAAGTATCCGCCGACACTTGAAGGAAGTCGCGCCAACCCACGTTGTCGTACAACGTGAGTATCCCCTCGAGTACCCCCAGGCGTCCTAGGTCAGCGAGGTGCGCAAACCTGGAGGGTACGATTGAGCGCTGGGAGATACGCTCGAAGACGGCGCGGTGTGCGTCGTCTCGGAACGTAATCCCGAGCGGCCCGACCAGTGGAGCCGGTGGTGGTGGCTGTGGATCGGCAGGGAGAGGCTGTGCGGGCTGTGGGTGCGCTGCAGGCTGTGCGGGGTGTGCGGGGCCTGTAGGCTGTGCGGGGTGTGCGGGGGAAGGAGGAGGAGACTCTTCCGCCTCGTGGGCGGGGCCGGCGTCATCCGACCTCTTCCGCTTAGCGGAAGGTCTCCTCGTCCGAGGCCGTGTCCGGGGCGGCATATCGGCCCCGAGCGCGCCGAAAAGTGTAAAGTGCGGCGTGTGCACAAAGAGTGGAAAGAGTTTACCCAAACACGCCGCGAGTGCTAAGCAGTGGAAGCGTGCGAAGTCCGCGCCTCCACGAAGTCCTGAGCAGCCCGTAGAAGCTCCCCTGGCCTCCCATAAGCTCCAAAAAACAACCTGCGCATGGAAAAGTGATATCAGCGAGTAATAGTCAAAATGTATGGAGCAATAGGGGTATAAGAGATAGATATGGGAATTGATTCGGGTTAGGGGTTCGATTAATACACGGATCCTCAAAAACTACGCAAAAAGAGAAGAAAATGGTGAAAATAAGCGAACCGGAGGTGATCGGAGACGGGGCTGCCGGCGGTGACTCGGGCGGGGTGCGGCGACGGTCGGCCGGCGGTGGCAGGCCGAGCGGCGGCACGCGCGGGCGAGTGGCTGTTGGGCGAGGCGAGATCGGGCGAGGGGAAGCTGAGGGGGCGCGGGCGAAGGGGTTTTTTCGTTTTCGAAAACTGCGCCCCCCCTTGGCTTTATATTAAAAAGTTACGACTCGGCCGAGTGACGTGATCACTCGGCCGAGCGAGGCAAATAAAAATTTCTCCCCGATATCGATTCGGTCGAGTGGCTTTGCCAGGCTCGGCCGAGTGGAGTAAGTCCATTCGGCCGAGTGACTCAAGCTACTCGGCATGACTCGCCCAAGGAGGGTATCCGTTTCACTCGGCCGAGTGAATATATATACTCGGCCGAGTAGCAGTTATAATGAAATGAGGAAAATAGACAGAGAGTTGGGTACAGCAGACTTCCCTCGTTCGTGAGCGGCTCGGCCGGACGAACTTCTGTACTCGGCCGAGTGACTAGTATACTCGGCCGAGTGAGCCTTGCATTCTGCTGTTTGTCTTCGTTTAGGCTCTAAACTCCGTCTTTCTTCCTCCAGTCGATTTCATGCTCCTCCTAAGCGTCGAACGCCTTCTTAGGGCGCTCCTCATCGTCTCGTTCAACCTCCTCATGATGATCTACCTATCTCCTCTCCTGTCAAGAAAAATAGGACCCGTTATCACAAAATATTTGGTCGGATGACTCAAAACACTAAAAACCTCTAAAACGAAAATAAAGAAAAAGCAAAAATAAAGCAAAAACCGTCGGGTTGCCTCCCGACAAGCGCTCGTTTTAGGTCGTGAGCTCGACCCCCTATAATTTTCAATCAATGCGGGATGTTTGGTGCATATGAGATGCACCCGTCAAACTTTCCGGGGAGCGCGCTTGGATTCGAACGTGGCGGTGTAGCGTTCTCCCGCGGTAGTCTCCTATCTCGAATAGTGTTGGGGGGAGGCTCCCCCAAGCTAGCATTTGCCCCGGCCAACGGCTTGACCGGCGGTGCCGATTTCCGTGCCGGCGGAGCTTTCTTTGGAGACTTTGATTTCGAGAGCTTGCAGAGCTCTCGAATCCTTGCGACATCAGCGTCGCCTTCATCTTCATCAGCGGAGAAGTCAGGGGAGTCATCATTAATCTTTTCATCTTGGCCTAAATCCGGGCCTTCATCAAATTCTTCATCAAAAAGGGCACCAATTGAGTGAGGAATCGCCTCCTCTATCACCTCATCAAGGAGGTCCATATAATCGAGCTCCTCATGGTAAGGCATGTGCTTCATTGCCTTGGGAATGTGGAGCTCCACCTTGATGTTTCCGACGTTTAAGGTTAAGGTACCTTCGCGCACGTCGACGATGACTCCGGCGGTGGCGAGGAATGGGCGCCCAAGTATCAATGAGGTGTCTCCCTCCTCCTTAATGTCCATGATGACGAAGTCACATGGCAAGCATATTCCACCCGGGACTTGAAGTGGGATGTCTTCGGCAATCCCCACCGGCCTTGTTATCCGTCCATCGGCTAATTGAATGCGCATGTCGGTGGGTTTCAACTTTGTCCCGGTGTTAAGCTTTAAGAACATGGAGAGGGGCATGAGACTCACACTAGCCCCAAGATCGACCAACGCCTTTTGAAGAGGCACGCCGCCCAACGTGCAAGGAATCCGAAAACTCCCCGGATCTTTAAATTTTGCCGGCTCCTTTTCTCTCTTGGTGAACCAAGAGCCCTCCTCGGCTAGCATGATCTTCTCCTTCCTCTTTCTCCCCGAAATCAAGTCCTTCAAGAATTTGGCATATGTGGGGATCTCGATGATGGCGTCAAGGAAGGGAATATTTAGGCTAACTCCTCTTAGATACTCGAGGAATTTCGCTAGCCTTTTCTCCATTTTCGCTTTCGCTAGTCTTTGGGGGAATGGGACCGGTGGCATGAAGCGCCTCTCCTCAATTAATAGCTCCGCCCTAGATTTCTCCTTGTCTTGTGGCTCCTTCTCCTTTTCAATCTCGACTATCGGCTCAACCGGCTCCAAACTTTCCTCCACGGCCTCCTCAATAGGAATCATGGCGGGGGTGGTGTCCTTCCCGCCTCTAGTAGTGACGGCAACTACGGCGTTGATGTGGCCCGTGTTGCCCCGTGGGTTTTGCTCCGGTTGCGCCGGCAATCTTTGAGTGTTCCGGTTGAGCAACGCTAATTGCTCCGATATTTGAGCCACTACGGTATTGAGAGATTCTTGCCCCGCCTTCAAAGTAGCATTCACCTTATTTTGCTCGACCATGAACGCCTCCACTCTAGTTTCGAAATCGGATCGTTGTGGAGCTTGTGGAGGGTTTTGGTTTTGATTCCTCCACCCTTGATTGTATCCAGGAGGCCTATAAGGTGGGACTTGTTGCTTTGGTTGGAAGTTTTGTTGTGTAGGTCCCCTCGGCGGATAGTATTGTTGTTGGGGTGGTGGTGGTCGAGCTTGATTAGGCGGTTGTTGTGGCGGGTTCAAAGCTCCTTCATTGTTGGCGTAGGAGAATCCCGGGTGATTTCTTGCGGCCGGATTGGACCAATAACCTTGGTTCCCCGCAACATATTGCACTTGCTCCAAGGATCCTTCTCCTTGCTCTCCTCCCGAATACATGGCTTGAGATTGGTCTTGCCAATCACTCATTTGGCTTGCCGGCGCGGAGGTGGAAGGGCTTCCTTGGGGCTCCGTGATGAATTTCTCCAATCTCTCCACCACCTTGTGGAGAGAATCAAATTTGCTCGTAAACTCCGCTACGGCCTTTGCCTCGTAGATGCTAGTCGGCTTTAAGGAGGACGTAGAGTGTCCTCGCTCATCGCCCCATTGTTGGTTATTAGAGGCCATCTCCTCAATTAGGGCCGTAGCTTCCTCGGGAGTCTTTGACAAGATTGCACCATTCGCCGCGGCATCAATAATTTGTTTGGTCCCCGGTTGGAGACCGTTGTAGAAGCTATGCACTAACTCCCAATCTTCTATACTGTGGTGCGGGCACTGGTGCTGCAAATCCTTAAATCGCTCCCAAGCTTCATAGAGCGTCTCATGTGGTCCTTGCTTGAAGGACATGAGAGCGCTCCGGATCTTCACCGTCTTGGATGGTGGATAGAATTTATCAATGAATACATCCGCCAACCCGTCCCAAGAGGTGAAAACTCCGTCAGCTTGCGTCCTCAGCCAATAGAGCGCTTTGTCCTTTAGCGTGAAGGGGAAGAGGCGCAGTCTGATGGCATCGATCGGGACCCCCGGCATTTGGAAAGTGGCGCACTTCGACAAGAATGATTGGATGTGGTAGTGGGGGTTCTCGTGAGCGTTCCCATGAAATGGGTCTTGTTGCATCAAAACCACCAATCCCGTCTTTAGCTCGAAGTTCTTGTCCGCCGCCAACTCCGGCACGGCGATGGATGACGTAGTAGAAGAGGTCTTAGGCCGAAGCCTATCGCGAATAGAAATTATTCTCGCCATTCTCTCCGCCAATTCTTCGGGAGTTTCCCGGTTGGTCATAAACCGCCCTTCCGGATATTGTCTCCTTTCCGCTCTGAGTCTCCGCGCGGTACGTTCGATCTCGGGATCGAATAATAAGGCTTCGGGGTCCGCCGTAGATCTCGTGTACATGCACAGGGAAAACAGAGTTTCAAAGAGATGATTAGTACAGTGGAAGGGTTAGGTAAGAATAGCAAAGGAAATAATAATGGTAAAAGAAATAAAATAAAAAGAAAATAAAAGAAAGAAATAGCTAAGGTGAAAAAGAATCAAACGCAATCGCCTCCCCGGCAACGGCGCCAAAAACTTGATCGCGCCCCGGCGTACACGTCCCGAGGCGACGGTTGTAGTTTTACCGCAAGCGCACGGTATAGCGGCAAGCGGGTATCGAACACAGGGAGGACGAATGACCGTGCTTGCTCCTAATCAACCTGGCTATTCAGAGGGATAATTGCCTTGGGCGATCCTGTCACAGTCGTCAGACAAAAGTGCGAAATATCAAATCAAATAGAAAACGCCTAGGGAATGGGGAATCCCCACTACTCACCGTATTTCACAATTGTGGTTCGCCGGTATCGAAATCGCTAGGATGAGAATTTGGATGAACTAGTTGCAACTAAATGTGGAACCATGCTCACGCTCTCGCGCTGTTGCCGGTCTATAGCTATCCTAGGTTTGGGTCCAATCTCTTGCAAACCCTAGCCTAGGGAAGCTAGCATTAGGATCAACATCATCGTCCAATTGCGCACCGAGCCCAATCTCTTGCAAACTCGGTCCACAATCTAGATTGGGATAGTTCCTACCCGTCCAATCTCTTGCAAACGGGTATCGGCACGGAATTGCAACCGGAGATCCTAGCATCGGTCCAATTTCTTGCAAACCGATACTTCGAAAATCCGACTCCAACCCAATTCGGATTTCTAGGGCTTCCTATCGAATTGGGATCCAATCTCTTGCAAATCCCAATTGATGTGAATACCTAGCTATCCGTAGTAATTCGATCCCAATCTAATCCCCAATAACAATCCTAGCTCAATTTCTACCAATTCAACACAAATACGAAATTGGGCTTGTAGGGTTCATCCCCACGCCCCAAGACGTGGAGACTACTCACTAATCATAGCAATAGCACAATAATTGGCAATGAAATAGACAATGGAATTCATTACAGCAATGATATACACAATAAAAATAGAGTTTTTGTGGAAGAGAAGTGCAAACCAATGTAGATCTTCAATCAACCCAACAAAAATCCAAGTTTTTATCTTCTCCAATCACAATTAATAAAGCTAAAAAGTAGACTCAAAAAGCTGCAAAAAATCTGAGAGGTGGCTCCCTAAACTAGGGTAAAAACAGAGCTTAAATAGCCCCAAAAATCGTCTAAAAATCCTGACCAAAATGCCCCTGCACAGCCTGTTTTCCGCAAATTTCGCTACAGGCTGCGCATCGCACTCGGCCGAGTGACAAAAGTCGCTCGGCCGAGTGAAAACCCTGTCAATTTTCCAGTAAGTCGGGGGCTTCAGGGGTCTTCAGTTCGGGGGCGGCTCGGCCGAGCGAGTTGTCGTCACTCGGCCGATGGCTTCACTTCACTCGGGCGGACGGGATTTGCCACTCGGCCGAGTGGGTCTTCTGAAGCTCAGATGGCCGAAAAACAGTAACTTCGATCTTTTTGAGGGCCTTCGTCTGGGCGCCACTCGGGCGGACGTGGTATCGTCACTCGGCCGATGTGGTCTCCGTCGCTCGGCCGAGTACACATGGAAGTCGTGTCTGAACGGGTCGGCCGAGCAGTGTCTCGCTGGTCGGCCGAGTGGCTCCTCCACTCGGCCGAGTGGGACACAAAAAATGCCCAAACTGGTCGTTTTGGCCTCCTCGTCGCTCCGGCGACGTCCATTCTTCTTCCGCTCCTCTCCAACAGCAAAATACCCCTCGGGGAGGTCGTCGGTGGCCGTCTATCGTGAGCGCATCTCATGATCACTCCAAATCGCGCCAAATCACCTGAAATGCGACAAAAACAACAAAGCGTGAAAAGCATCGCAATATCGTCGATATATCGTGAAAAACATGATTTGGGCGATCTAAATGGCATGCAAACATGCGGAAAAAGGTGTAAAATAAGGAGTGATCAAAATTCCCCAATAAAAGGTATGCCACCTTCTACATTTAAAGCTAAAGCTAAAGCATTTGCAGCTATAGTTGCAACGGCAGCAGCAACTGTAGATAAATTTTTAGAGGCCCGTTTGACAATTTATTCCTATCTCGTAGCTGGAGCTGGACCTGGAGCTGAAGATGTAACTGAAGCTGAAGATGAAGCTGCATGGGACCTTTTGACCCTCTGTGACCGTCTCCAATGGCCACGTACCAATCTTATTTTTTTCCAATGAGCCTTCAATTGGAGTGGGTGCAGAGTAAATAAGTTCAGAGGCTAAGATATGCTTAAAATGAGAAGGGTCTAGTGTGGTAGATGTATCTTCAGATTTCAAATTCTTCCCCTTTTTTCTCCTACCAGTCACATTGACCTTAACCTCCAGCTCTGTAATCAAATTTGTCTTTGGTGGTAGATAGCTACTTCAACTTTATTAACAGCTCCATTTTCCTAGTCCAATCAAGCTATTCATAATACTTGTATATGCGCTCTAATTCAGCCTTTATAAGCACTTCATCTTCAAATTTCAATTCATTCTTAGGCTCCATGTCTAGCTCTTCCAATGAGCATTTACAACATTTAAGGGAATGATGCGATTTTTCCTTTTGAATTGGCCAAATCGCATGGGCACATGGTACTCCATATATTCTTCTTGGTAGACAGTCACATGCACTTTGGTATGTCCCAATAGATTCAGACTGAGCAGCTTGCAGAAAAATTATATTCATCACGGTAGAGGAGGTAAATCATATCAGCTCTTTGAATAAGTGTCCCATCATTTTATGTTGCACCAAGATCTTAGATTTCTCGAATGAGGCCTTGATCTCGATATGCTACAACTCTAATAAAGCATGAATGGTTGACCAAGAAGAGGAAAAACTGCACGCCGATGTACACAAGTGCCGTTTAAGCTTAGCATGTGCACTCTCCACTCTATTGGTAGTCACATTGCCAAAGTGAAGATTGCTATCTGTCCATATAGAAATGATCTTCTCCTTATACTTTTCTAGCCAAGATGTCTTCACATAGTTTAAGGTCTTTGGATAAGCGCTAAAATTTTTCTCTATTTCCTTCAGTTTTACAGTATAGTCCACGTCCTTATGTGTCAGGACCAATAAATTCCAGCTAAAGATGAAAGCTTGCCTTTTTTCATTATCTTCAAAATATTTCATGCAATTGGCCAAGATATCGATCTGTGTCATCTACATAATTGGTGTTGTGCCAATGGAAATACATGGCCAATGTCATTCACAAGTGCAAGCTCTCGATCTGTCAAAATAACATGTGGCATCATGTATCCATCTAGTAATGATCTCAACTTCTCTAATGCCCACATGTAGCAATCATCCTTTTCGGCCTCCAAGTACCAAAATGTAGCTGCGAACGTCATATCTGTGGAGTAACCCCAACAATCTGCAACAATGTTAGTCGGTATCGGTTGGTCTTATACGTGCAGTCCATAATCAGAATTTCTGAAAATCTCCGTAATAAATCTACCGACAGCCGGTGTGCCCACAACAAATTCCTCACAACCATTGTCTCTTCATCCACTTCATGATATTCAATGTAATTATGCTCATTCAAGGACTTCAGTAGATGCTTTGAGTTCTCCCGACCATTTCCATTGCTTTCATCCTCTGTCTGACATTATATATATATTAATTATAGTGGAAGTGGTCACATCCTTTTCCTTCAGATATTTCAAGATTGCTTTTGGCATCACCAAGCTATAAGACAAGTCTCTCAACGTGTCCATTGTAAGGACTGTCTGTACCTTGCAATACTAACAACACACACTCTAGGGGTGAGGAGGGTGAATAAAGTAATGGCAATAATCATGAAATTAAAAATTAAACTAGCAAATGCAGAATTATAAGTGTAATAGGAATTTAAACAACATAATCAAGAAAACATGGGATGGAAAGGCGCATGTAAAGACTTCATCAGGCATCAGTCACATGGGATGGAAAGTAGCTGAGAAATGACAATATTCGCACTTGTGCATTCAGACAACTAATGAACAAAGTCCAGGCGCCTGAAGAAAGATAGGCGCCTGAAAAATGTATATCAGTCGGCTACCACACTAGATGGTTTGGTGCTTAAGTTTGATAGGTTACGCATTTTGGCACACATGCGACTTCTGAACAATTGTCAGGCGACTGATGGTTGACATGTGCATGTCAGATTAACTTCAATCGCCTGCACCAAATGCTCAAGAAAGAGTCAAGAAATTATTGACTTGAGCTATGCATAACAGTCGACTGTAGAAGGCTGGCCAGGCACCTGGTGATCACCAGTCGCCTGTCATGCCTTCACCAGTCGCCTGTTGGAAGACCAGAGGCTCCAATTGGCATTCATGGCATGTGGAACCTATTGGGTTGGATTCTATAACGATCCTAAGGTTCACTAAGATGGTTAATACATATGCATGAATGAGTAGACCATCTATCAAGGCATTACAAAGTCCTAGACTCAAAACGAGAAAGCAAGTAATAGAAATTACATGGATTACATTTTGCTTCTCCTAGAGTCTAAGTCTTCAAGCTCTTGATGCCTTGATGCTCCTCATCATCTTCCAAGCTTTGGCACCTCTTGATGAGCTTCCCTTCATCAAGTTCCAAGTTTTGGCAATGGTCCTCTTGATGTCCTTCCTTGCACACCAAGCATTTAGTCTCCAATACACAATTCTTCAATTGATAAACATGAAACTAAAACATAGAGAGTCATTAGCAACAATATAATGTTGTGATCATCATCAAAGCAATTTTGGTCTAAAACACCAATACCTAACTGTTAGTACACGGATACAGACCTGACTTGGGTAGTTGCAAACCCGACCCATTTATCATCCGCAACCCATTACCCCCGCATTCTAAGCAGGCAACGACTGATTCAGTCGAACGGGTCAGGCGACCGTTCGACTTGCACCAACATTCAAGGAGGAGCTAATGGGGCCGAGTAAATGGCAGCTGTTAGCTTGAATTCCATAGAAGATCGTGCCCTAATCAATGAGGGCGGTTACTCGTCATCAAAAGAGAGCTGCATATAAATAGGTCGACGGACAAAGGTAAAGAGATCCATCTTCAAGGTACGAGTGCTGACAAATAGAACTCTATCTTCTTATTTCATCACTCCATATATGTGCTTGCGTCGTTAGTTTAGAGACGAACCTCCGTGGGTCGATCTCAGCTACACCAAGCTCCCTCTCTTCCTTAAGTTTCCTACTAAATTAAGCATCAGAGGGGATTTAGGTTGGAACCCAGATCTGACCCCCTAACGACTCCCTGTGGTGCAGATCGACGATCACCATCCAATGCCCAAGGTCGATATCAGGATCGTCAACCTTGAACGACCTATCAAACAGTCGTTCTTAGGTCGATCAACGGTCGTACCATCATCAACCATCAACCACCGACCCCGGTTCCCCCACCCGAGGGTCCCACTCCAAAGGCTGACTAGGCTCCAGCTCAGTGCTTCGAGTCTCTGTCAGCTTGACAACTGTACCGGTCAATTTTGGCCTAAACAGTTTGGCGCCGTCTGTGGGAAACCACGAGTTGACATCCCCCTCGATGAACCACTCGACCATGCCGACTCACCCAACCTTATCCTCCAAGGTTTCTGCGAGATCCCCCAATGTCGGGATCACCAACATGCTAACGGGAGCTCCTCCACACCTGGGACTACCAACCTCTTTCCAAAGTTCCTTGCTGGAAGATTGATGACAGTTTCCATAGGGCAAATGTAACGGCCGCTTTTCGACCGTTAGTATTTTGCGCGTACTTCCTCTTTTGTACGCAGATTTTTTTGCCTCTTCTTGGATTCGGACTATGCGATGTGATATGTCGTTGTGACCGTATGGAAGAGTAGTTATTTGTGGGATTTTTAGTGAACGTAATTTCACGGGTCGTTCTCCCACAAATCAGCTTTGATTGTAGAGACGTAGTAACTTTAGAATTTGACGCCGGATCGTTTTATTTTTGGGTCGTTTTCTGTGAACCCAACGCGTTATCGATCACTGTACCCTCGAGCCTCTCGTCGTCACGGTCGTCCCAATATTTTTTTCGTAATTTTCGAATACCGTTTGCTTGGCCTAACCCACTTATCAAAATCAAAACCCAATTAGCCTGAACCCAAATTCAAATTTCAAAAATTAATCAAATCCCTAAGAATCCCTCATACGTATCATGAGGAGATTTCTGGGTCTACCCTCACCTAGGTTTTCCCCACTTTGCACACCCCTCACTCACCCTCTCTCCTAGTCATCAATTATTTATACCTCCTTTTAAGACCCATATAGTAATTAACCTTCTATATCAAACAAACCCAAACGCAAGCCCTAGGAAAAACCACACAACAGCCATCAGCCGCCATTTTCCATCCCTTCCTTGCGCGTTCTCCATCGCTGTCGACGACCACCGGCCACCCCTGAACGCTGGCCACCTTCCCTACTCTTCCTCTCTCCTCTCTCTCCCCCTTTAAAACCCCACCAAAAACCCCATCAAAACCCCCATGGCCAAAACCTAGCAGCCTGTCCCATAAACCGGCGGCCACCTGATCACTCCATATTTTACACCTTTTTTCTGCATGTTTGCATGCCGTTTTGATCGCTCATATTGTGTTTTTCACGATTATTTGACAATATTGCGATGCTTTTCACTATTTCTTGTTTTTGTCATATTTCAGGAAATATGGAGCGATTCGGAGCGATTTTGAGATCAAGTGGTTCGCAAGCGCTAAGGAGTGTCACCCGCGGCTCATTTGAGGGCCATTCAGCGATGGAAGATGAGTGGAAGAAGAAGGAACTTCATAGGAGCGACGAGGAGGAGAAACGTAGAAGATTGGGCATTTACAACATGTCACTCGGTCGAGTGGAGCACTCACTCGGCCGAACAAGAAGCCCCACTCGACCGACCAGAACGGATACGCACACAGAGCTAATTTCGGCGTATACTCGGCCGAACGAAGAAATCCCACTCGGCCGAATGAGAAATCTCACTCGCCCGAGTGGTACAGAGAAATTGTCCAGAAAAAGTCCGAAGTTACTGTATTTTTTGAAGATGTTGTCGAAAGTCACTCGGCCGAACGATAAAGCCACTCGACCGAACAGATAAGTATACTCGGCCGAGTCACTTCCGAAGGCAGACCCTGAGACCCCCTGACTTACTGTTTTCTTACAGGGTCTGTCACTCGACCGAGTGACAATGTCACTCGGCCGAGTGAGCCGCTCCGCCTGCTGCGTAAGTTGCGATTTCTGGGCTGCGCAGGGGAAGTTTGGTCACGATTTTCTGGGCGATTTTAGGGGGTATTTAAACCCAGTTTTTGCCCTAGTTAGAAGAGTTTTTGGCAGCCTTTTTCAGAGCTTTTCAGAACTTTTTAGATTAATTAGATTTAGGCTTTCTTTTTGGAGTTTTAAAGGCTACTCTATTTGGATTCTCATTGGATATCATTGGATCTTCATTGGTTTGTCTATTTCCTATCAAAAACTCAATTTTTATTTGTTATTTCTCTATTGCAATGAATTCTCTTGATATTATTATTGATTTTTCTGAGAATTTCATGATGAATAGTGAGTAGTGCCATCGTCTTAGGGCGTAGGGATGAACCCTATGGACCATATTTCTAAATTGTGATGAATTTGTGAAATTGTTGCTAGAATTGATTAGGGTTAGGTTGCGATTGATTAATTACGGATAGCTAGGGATTCATATCGATTGGGATTTGCAAGAGATTGGGTCCCAATTGATAGGAAGGCCTAGATATTCGATTTAGATTGACAATTGGATCTCTCTAGACTTGGTTTGCAAGAGATTAGGCCAAAGATAGGATTTTTAATTGTGAATCTATACCCATATCCGTTTGCAAGAGATTGGACGGATAGGAACTATCGCAACCTAGGTCGTAGCTCGAGTTTGCACGAGAGTGGGCTCGAGACACAATTGAACGATGATGTCGTTCTTCACGCTAGCGGCTTAGGCTAGGGTTTGCAAGAGATTGGGCCCTATCCAAGGTTTGCTATAGACCGGCAATAGCTCGAGAGCGTGAGCTTGGTTCTACATTTAGTTACGACTAGTTCACCCACATTCAAGCTTAGCAATGATGAAATATGAATCACAATGATGAGAGGCGGTCCGTAGCGGGGATTCCCTACCCCTAGACGTTTCATTAATTTGATATTTCCTCTTGACATTCGCACGATTGTGATCGTTCACACCAACCGATTCTCGATCCTCTTGATAGCTAGGTGATTGGAAGGAGACACTGTCATTTGTCCTCCCTGAGTTCGATACCCGCTCGCCGCTACACCGTGCGCTTGCGGTAAGACTACAGCATCGTTTTTCCCGGTTGTGTGTACTCCCGGGGCTACAATCACCACCCCTCTTTTCCGGCCACCCCGCTGCCGCACGATCGTCGCCGACCACCCCTCGACATCCCCACTTCTCCCTCTACAACCCATCATCCCTCCTCCCTCCCCTATCACCCTTAAAATCCCCAAGAAAATCGCTTTTAAACCCAGTTTTTTCCTGAACAGCCGCCTGTCAGAATTGCTCATGGCCAGCGCCTCTGGCCCACTCCGGCAGCCAACTCCACCTCCATCCGACTCTCCTCGAGCCACTCTATCACCTGTAACCCTCCTCCCTCTCTTCTCTCATCTCTCCCTCCTAAAAAACCCCATCAAACTCAGCCCTAACGGCAGTTTTGGACAGACTTGCGTCTGTAACTTTGACACCGGTGCCCGTCGCCAGCCTACCACTGCCGGTGACCACTCCACCACCATCACATCCCCCTCGACCCCCTTTACCTACTTCAAGTCTCCTTTGCCCCCTCTGGTCGCCGCATCCCCGCTGCGATGCAAAACAGCGACCCGTTGAGCAAACCTGTCCTTTCCGACTTCTCAGGGCCGGCTGGCCGCCGCGTGCAGTGGCCATCGACCACCCACCAGGTCAAGCAACCCCCCATCGACCTCCTTCAATCCCCAGCAGCCCCATTTGCTCCTAGAAGTTCATGCATGTCGCCGATCTCGCTGTTTTCTGACGTCGCAGTCGCCGCCGTGAAGACTCGTTGCGCTACCTGCAACGGGAGAGATCCGACGTCGTGCTCGCTGTTCTTGCCTACCGCTTGCTGTCCGTACGTGTCTCGCTGTGCTACTCGTGGTTGAGACATTGTCGACGACGCAGATCGATCGCCATTCAGACTCTACATCCATTCTATGATCAAACACCGAAGAGGTTAGCCCCCTAATGTGTAGTAAGAACACACACTGTAGCGAATCAAAAACCTAATCTAAAAATCGTCAACAATAATTAAATTTCATTTCTGCTCCTTCAAAATGTTGCTAAATCTTAGACATCGACGAAAGGACTTGAATATCTGTGCACATAGGATGGATCATCTATTAGGCTGAACCAAACCAAAAACATGACTTTGACAGCTAGGATAGCACCGTGAACCTAGAAATGAACTCTAATAGGAATGATGAAAAACGCGTCCTGACATCGCCGTTGACTCGTTTCAGACGGACCCTCCCCGACGTACCGCTTCGACGAGACGCTCCGGACAAACGACCCACTCGCCACCACAGGCAAGTGTGCCCACTTGTACAGTTTTGGCCACGTTTAGGCCTTTGACAACCTTAAACTGTTAAAATACAAACAAGAGAAACAGACGTGAAATGATAGCGTCTGGGACACCCTACGGCAGCCAGACTTGAAGACGAAGTATTGGCACAACAACAACAACTGACACCCTAGGTATTTATCTGTGCGTGCGTGCGTGTGGACACCCTAGAATAACAGCTCAACTCAACTCTCTCTTAACTTGTCATGTCATGTCATTCGTGTTTGAATCGTGTAGAACAACCTTGCATTCACCTAGCAGGGTGAGTGGTCCTCGTATAATCTTGTATTGTCTTGTTTTGAGCACTCAGGGTGGAGGTAGGTTGAGCATTCCCTTAGATTGGAGGGTTTGGCCACCCACAAACCAAAAGGTGTGAATCTCTCTTGTCACACTCAGTCTTGACTTGTCTCGAGTCATGTACTAGGTTGAGCGTTCTCTCAGTACAGACCGAAAGGCGTGAACCTTAGTGACACACTTCTTGTCTTGTCATGTCCCGTGTACTTGGGTTGAGCGTTCCCTCGGTACAGATCGAAAGGCATGAACCTTAGTGACACACTTCTTGTCTTGTCTTGTCCCATGTACTTGGGTTGAGCGTTCCATCGGTACAGACCAAAAGGCGTGAACCTTAGTGACACACGTTCTTGTTTTGTCTTGTCCCGTGTACTTGGGTTAAGCATTCCCTCGGTACAGACCGAAAGGCGTGAACCTTCGTGACACTCGCTTTATTTCTTGTCTTGTCCTGTCTAGTCCATTCTTGTAGCCAGTAGCACACGCTACGACTACTGCTTGTACCGTTTACTTTCAGTGTTGTCTTACTTTTGCTCTTGTCTAGATAGGTCATGTTGTTGCACCGTTAAAATGTAAAGAACCAGTAAAATGTTGTCTTTAAATATTATTATACACCTTGTTGTGGAGTCGTCTCACCTTTACTTGCAGACTCCGCCTGACGTACAACCACTTTCTCTTGGTGTTTGTACGTCAGGTACCGAGCCAGAACTAGTTGACTGGGAGCTGGTGCCAGAGGACATGGAGCAGGAGTTCGTTTGCTGACCAGGAGTACGATCCAGACTATGATCAGACTTAGAGGTTCTCAGTTGCTGATTTCAGAGGTCTCTGCTTTCTAGTTTGGGTGCGTAGCACCGCTTTTCCTTTTTGTCTAGGTTGGGTGCGTCACACCAGTAGTTTCCTTTTTCTGTAGTTGTAGCCATGCGGGGCATTCTTTTTAGACTTGTTCTTCTGGATATTTCATATTAATAAAATGAATCCATCTTTCTTTTTTGTATTTTTGTTGGTTCGAAATTTTAATCTACAAGGACCTGTTTATCTCTGGAGTACCTCACAGACGCTTATTGGGTCTGAGTTTCACAGCTCCGACCCATGCGGACCTTCGCCACGTTCTCGCTCCATTCGTTTTGGAAAGCAGGGCGTGACAGGTTTTAGTGGTGGCCCATGCAGGTCATACAAAAAGTTCGGAACGATAAAAGTACCGCATTCATCTTATATCCAGATTATCATGTACAAGACTAATTTGGGTTTTCCTTGTCAATTGGATGGCAGGAAGACGCAATACCCGAGCCGGGAGTTCAGTTAATGGAGTTCCGGGAGACCAGGGCGGTGAATTCCATCAGTTGTTGGCCTCATGAGGGAGATGCTGGACGTTCAGCATCAATTGGTTCAGCAGTCCCATCAGGCTGCCCTAGCCGTCTAGGCTCCATCACCGCCACCTGCCATGAGAGCTGCTCCTGGAGTGAAGCAGTTCAATGAGTTGCAGCCGAAGACATTTTCTGGGAAGGAAGGAGCACTAGGTGCTGATGAGTAGATACAGAGCACAGAATAGAAGCAGGTAGCTGCTAAGATTCCTGAGGATACCAGAGTGGAGATAGCCAAGATGTAGCTGACTGAGAATGCTAGAAACTGGTGGCGCATTGAGGAGAGGCGCCTGGAGAAGCCAGTCGAATGGAGGACATTCAGGTCTATGTTCGAGGAGAAGTTTTTCCCCAAGGCTGCGAAGAGAGAGCTTCTAGATCGATTTGTGAATTTGAAGTAGGGGAATATGTCTGTGGATGAGTATGAAGCAGAGTTTAAGATGCTGAGCCGCTTCGCTCCGCATATGGCCAAAAGGAGAAGAAGCGAGCTGATCGCTTTTGCTAGGGACTGCACCCCAAGATTCAGGCTTCCATGACTTTGGCAGACTTGCTCACTATGGAAGCTGTGCTGAATGCTGCCAGGAATCATGAGATTGTGGCGCGTCTACCTGATCCTTCTGATGATGGAGAAAAGCGACTGATGGAGCAACATAGGCCTTCTGCTAGGTCTACAGTGGGACCAGTTCAGTCAGTGCCTTTCAAGAGGCTAGGAGCACCTACACAGAGCCAGGCCAGAGAGCGATGTCTTTTCTATGGTAAGCTGGGACATCGTCAGAACGATTGTAGAAAGAGGCTGGGTTTGTGTCTGGCATGTAGAGCCACCACACACGTCACTAGAGATTGCCCGAGGTATCGCCATGTGGAGGGCGGAGCACCAGCCCCACTATCGAGTACAATGCCTGCCCCTACTCAGAGAGGAGCTGTTATCCGTGGGGCATATGCTATGACAGCAGTGGATGGCGTCAATGCAGGTAACTCCATAGTTTTAGTCTTTTATATTATAGTATAGCTCATTTTTGTGTGCATGTGATTGAAATAGAAGTTTTTTTAAAAAATCAAATCTTTAATGTTTCGAGACTAATCCAACAAGATCATAACCCACTATCTTTCCCCATCTAGTACAACAACTTCACCTGTTTTTCCCACATGTTTTTTTATAAAAAAATTTGTTATTGGTCTTAATCATTCTCTTCTTTTCTTTCCCTCTTCGGAAGTGTTAATTTCATTATTGTCATATTGTTTGAACTGGCTATTATTATTATGTGATTATATTTATGGATAGGTGTAGCTAGATAGAATTATGATTAGTAGATTTTGTCGAACACAGGAAATTTCGATTACCCCATTTTTTTGTATTAATAAATAGAATGATGAGTTTAGAACCTATAATTGATATTCGGATGATACCCATGAGTAGCAGATTCATAGAGAATTCCTGGTGAATGAAATTGTACGTAAGAGGAAGAGTACATCATAGATTTGAGATTTAGACGGGTAGCAGATAAGAATAGCTATGAAGGTATAATATGATTTATAGTGACGAATGGATGATGAGTAGACGGATTTAATATTGGTTGGGATTAGATATAGTGAGTAAGGATAAGATGTGATTTTGATAGTTCAATTATTTGGCGGATAAATTTATGGGACGATATGACGAAGAATGTATTGAGGACAAGGTGATTGTTGATTTGTGAAAGGTGTTACAAGATAGAAAAAGTTTTTGTCTTAGATTGGTGATTGGCTAGAACATCATTTTAGCGATTGATTAATATTGGGAAGAGATTGAGAAATTTAAAGATGATATTGAGCGATGATGTTTAGTGAAGTGGTGTGGTATGAGAAGATGATTATTATTTTTATGAGAACTTGGAGTTGGAAATTTGAATGGCAGTGACGGGTCTATAGTTAAGTGTTAGAATGTGAGTTTAGTCGTAGCATTATCAAGTGAAAAGACGAGAAATGATAAATTGTTGTGGAATGCTTGTTGAAGTTGTAGGATTAGCGATCATTATGTGGAATATGGGAGTTGCGAGTATAAGGATATATAGATATTATTTTTATTAGTATAAGAGATTCCGAGGGCGGAATCATTTCTAAGGTAGGTAGAATGCAACGGCCGATTTTCGACCGTTAGTATTTTGCGCGTACTTCCTCTTTTGTACGCGTATTTATTTATTTTTTGACTCTTCTCGGATCCGGACTATGTGATGTGATATGTCGTTGTGACCGTATGGAAGAGTAGTTATTTGTGGGATTTTTAGTGAACGTAATTTCACTGGTCGTTCTCCCACAAATCATCTTTGATTGTAGAGACATAGTAACTTTAGACTTCGATGCCGGATCTTTTTATTTTTGGTTCATTTTTTGTGAATCCAACACACGATTGATCATCGTACCCTCGAGTCTCTCGTCGTCACGGTTGTCTCGATATTTTTTTCGTAATTTTCGGACACCGTTTGCTTGGCCTAACCCGCTAATCAAAATCAAAGCCCAATTAGCCTGAACCCAAATTCAAATTTCAAAAATTTATCAAATTCCTAATAATCCCTCATCCGTATTATGAGGAGATTTCTGGGTCTACCCTCACCTAGGTTTTCCCCACTTTGCACACCCCCTCACTCACCCTCTCTCCTAGTCATCAATTATTTATACCACCTTTTAAGACCCATATAGCAATTAACCTTCTATATATGGGTGGCAAACGGATCGGGTGGGTTCGGGTTCGGGTCGGGCCATATTTGACCCGACCCGGATAGGGGTAAACCCTAACCCGACCGGGATTGAATCCGGGTCGGGTTCGAGTGACCCGAAAAATTTCTGGGTCGGGTTCGGGTTAACCCGTCGGGTTAAGATTTGACTTATACACAACTGCTTCTTTTTCGATATCCAGCTATTTATTAAGAGCCACCAGCAATTTATTTATTAAGTGTTGCATTATTTCCAGCAGCTCGTCGCTTAAACCGCACTGATGACAGCAAAGAAGTATAATTAACGTTACCATTTTATTAACGAAAGTAATAAAATTGTAACGCCCAGCTCCCCGGGATACCCAATAAGTACGAGTCCGTATTGGAAATTCCCAAAGAGGCGGGTGCTACGAAAGAAAACAAACAAACAACACACTAGGCAGGTCCACTGCGCACTGCTGGGATAGTACCTGTAGCATACCAGATGTCTCAGAAACACAAAGAGACAACAATCCAAACATTGATATACATATATATACACACACAAACTGTTTACACAACATCTCTGAACGAGTCTCATATACAATATAACAACCTACATCTTGCCAAGAGCAAATACACACCGCCAGTCCTCTCACACACTCACACCACTCTCTACTCCAACCTACTGGACTAGTGGGCCTTCAACTCCATGATCCAACACCTGAAAAATATCAACGGGGACACGTCACATCGTGACCCAGTAGGATGTCCAAACCCAACTCACATGGTGCACAAAAATGCAATGCCCTAAGTAACAAACTAGAAACTAACTCATGGCATGTCACGGCAATGGCATACGAAAATGTAAATGGTGTCATTAACAAAACACGTACCTGCGGCAAGAGGATAGCCTGCAAAACAAAGTGAGTACGACATATAATGGTGAACCTCATTATTAAGAAACTGAACTTATCGTTGCAACATTTGGACTACACCATATATTACGAGCTTTAGGCCATTAGCATTCTTAGCAAATTAAAGCAATCCCTAACCACTCATAACAACTCTAATAACCAGCATGTTAGTTAAATGGGAAACATTGTCAAGCATTAGTAAATTTAGCCTACCTTCCAAGGAGATAATTAATCCTTGACAAAATCAAATAAATGAACATCTAGCATAAGTGGGTAATGATGTAATCATGCTACACATAGATTTTCACAGAATACTAACTTTAAATAAGAATACCAAGAAAGGTTCCATCTTTTGCATAGTTGGGCCAATGTACTTAAGGAAAGAACTATCTCTTCATTTATATTTTGGATGACTACATTTTCCTTTAAACATGGAAAACGTGAGAGAAGTGGCAAGTAGGATTTGTGTAGCATTCCTAGCTTAAGTTTTCTAATACTACGGATGTCATGAAAATACTTAAAAATTCGGCAGAGTCTCTCTTGTATTTATCAAGTTTCCAAATACAACATAAATAGTATTTCAAAGGAAACATGACATAATCATAACTCCCAACCACACCACCAACACCACCAACACCACCAACACCACTATAGACATCAACATAACCTTTCCAACTTCTAAATGAGAGCCATTCATTTAAGCAATGTAACAACGGAGAACAACTTCGTTTACTCCATGTAACAAAATGAGATCTATTCCATTTACCCAATGAAACCAAAATGAGATTAAGTTCATAAAGGGAGCAATTTCATCTTCTCGTGAAATGAGGAAAATGATAAAGCTTCCATGTTACAAAATGAGAGCACTTTGCATAATTATTGGAACAAATTATTCAAGCAACATGGAACATAATCATTGCATCAAATAATTCAAATTAGCATCCCAATTCAACCACGAATGCTCCATGGTAACAAGGATGTTAAGATTTCTAACATTCCATAATACTTCCAACAGCCCAACATTTCCTAATAGCAATAATGATATCACCAATACCAACATCAATATCAGGAATATCCCTACTAGCAATACAACAAAATAACAATATTTACTAACTAACAACCCACACTTTCCAACATACCACCATTCAAGCACCAAATACATCCATGGCAACATTCATTCTTTAACTGTTAACCATCACATCCAAACAACCACAAATCACCCAAAAATGCTAAATGATGCCATGATGCATATAATGCTCAAGTAATGTGATGCAATGCAATACAATGCAATGTGATCCCATGAATGAGCCAGCGTGCAAGTGTATCGTGATTTCTACTCCGATATCAACATGAAGCCACCTAATGGATCAAGAGGTGGCCAACGGCGTGTTCACCTGCCTCCTACCACGGCACTTTGTCCATGCCCGTGCACTCCACCTCGTGTCCTAATCACATCATTTCACCATCATTCCATATTCCACATAAAAACCAATAACACATTGCCAATCTCCCCTTCTCGATTCATTTCATATGAATCTCATTATTATACCAAGCAAAATTGAAATAAAAGCTTCCAACTTTCCAAAAGGGGGACAATTGCACAAAAAGAGAACAATTTAACATAATTAATGGAATGAGACAACCAAGACGACATGAACTAAAACCATAGCATCAAATAATCTCAACACCTCATTTAAGTTCAACACAACAAGAAGTGGAAAGTTAAAGCCTCCAACAATTCAACAAACAACAACTCAATATGACATGATGGTCCATGTAAATAATGGGGTCATATTTCATTCACATTTCATAAAGCTTTCCATTTTATTTTCTTTTCATAACTTTTCCTTACCATCACGTTACCAAGGCACTAGGGAGCACCAACATCCTAGGCCGAATTGATGGGTAGCTTCAAGCCCCCAATTATATCACTTAATCATGGTCAATATCACCATTCAACTCATTATTACAAAATTTCCATTTTCATGCAAGGGGAAACTTAATAAAAGTTTCCAACATCCCCAAATGATAGCCAAGATGAGATCGATTTCATATCAACAACAACTCCACGAGTCAATATGAGGGCAATGTTACAAATATAATGAAGCAAGGCATTCCATTTCATACAATTAAGGTCAACATTTTAACCCTATACCATAACTACCATTCCATTTCATATTGCATAATTTCATTCTCAATTCACAACTTGCCTTCAACTAAAACATCTTCATGGCCCTAGGGCTCTTCAAACCCTAGACCGAATTTCAAGGGTGGCCTCAAGCCCCAATTTTAAACACAAATCCATACCCAATTGCACATCCAAATTCATTGTTCACATACTTCACATTAGTCACACAAAGGAAGTTGAATCAAAGACATCCAACATGCAAAATGAGAACTATTGCACGTAATTAGTAAAACAAAATATTCAAGAGCCCATCGTTATCACATATTCTTGGCCAATTACACATCTTAATTTATTGTTCCCACATTTCGCAATGTTCATACAAGGAAAGGAAATGAGTAATAAACTTCCAACATTTCAAAATGGAAGCAACTTCTCATAATTAGCGAACAATCGCCCAAGAGCATTATCAATGTAAACATAGCAAATTGTGGCATTATATAATTCATTACACCGTGACATAGCAACTATCCATAGCCAATTTCACATAAGCATTTCATTATCAAATAATCCATAGTACCATACACAGAAATTAAGTAGTAAGGCTACCAACAATCAAACGAGAGCAATTTTGCAAATTCATTGAAGCAAGGCACTCAAGATCAACATGGGACATATTTGTATCATCAATTAATTCCAACATCATCCCAATTCAAATTAGAATGCACCATATCAAAAATTTGCCACAAACCCTAAAAATGCAACTTTGATCTCAAGATGAAAATGAATGAAACATATGAGTATGGTTGGAATCCTACCTCTTGTAGGGACTCAAATCCTCTTCCAATTAGATGAAATCCCCCATTGCTCTCAAGCTCAAGCCCTAATTCGAAATTCCCCATGAATCACCCTTTTCAAGCTCCAAACCCTAACTCCTCTTGATCCCAAACTCCCACAACTACAAGCTCATCACTAGGGTTTCCAAAGAAGGATGAGATATGAAGTTTGAGATTGAAAAAATAGATAAAAAAAGCACAGTAAATTTCGGCCAGAACTAGATTTGGGTTTTGGGGGATTGTTTTGGCCATGGTGTTGAGAGAAATTGGAGAAGATGGAAGAGTAGATGATGGGAATGGGTTAGGACTTTACTTCTTCTCCTCGTCCTCTTCTTTTCTTCTTCTTTTTCCCATTCTTTTCTCTCCATTTCTCCCAGAAATTCCGCAGCAAGGGGGGCTATATTCGGCCTGGGCATGGGTGAACGGGGGAGAGGAGGAGGGAAACAAGGAAATTACAAGTTTGCCATTCTCAATCACATTCATTTCTGGAATTTGCAGGACAGTCCCAAATAGGAGCAGCTAACTCAATATTTTTGAACTACACTTAAAATTTACTCCTCTTATGAGTTGTAGATATAGGTGTTATGCATTCACATATAAATTTTCATGATGTTTCACCAAGTATTCAATTTAATACAGAATTTACGGCGAAGGATATATGTGCTGAAATTGTGCTGGAAAGTAAAACAGAAACTGTCCTGTCTTGAGGACCAGATTGCTCCTAAATTCGGACAGATTCAGGAAAAATGAAAAGCTACATAGTTGTAGGGCTTGAAGTTAACTTTCCAACGAGACCAAGAACATACCATTTCGTTAAGAATTGAGGGACTGATCGCCGTTCCCGTAACATGTGTCAAAGCTGAGGAAAAACAGACATGCTGATTTCACAAAATTCATATCCCAATTTATAATCCGAATTTGGAAAATTGGTCAACATGAAAGTTGGAGATAATAGTCCCAAGTTTATTTCGTAAAATTTTCAGGACATTCGTAGTTCTAAATTAGGAGAAATTATCAACACTTTAAGCATGTACTTCTGCCCAAATTCCCAGCAACTCCAAAGTAGCAAGCAAGCAAGCAACATGTTGATACTTGAGGCAAAATAAATCCAAAACATAGCATCAATTAAATTCAACACTTCCTATAAATTCATTCGCATAATTCTCATTTCCATATACAAGAAAGTTGAATGAATGATAGCTTCCAACATACGAAAAGAGAGCAATTCCACAAAATAGATTAAACCAACAATCAAAACAATGGGATGAAACCAACAATCAAACCATCTTCTCTCATCTAATAGTCTAGCCCACCTATGGAAGCCCAATCAACAGTAACTAACAATAATCCAAACCCAACTCTAGCTACCAAAATAACTAAGGCCTTAACAATAGTAATAATAATATCAATCAACATCATCAATAATAAAAATACCAATACCCAAAAATAATAACTACTTCACAAAAATAACAACCAAACATCAATAATACCAATGTCATTCATTAATAACTATCACAACATCATCAATAATCATGAACATACCGCTGTACTACACATACTCACCAGCTAGAATCGCCAGGCACGCTAATGAACACTAATAGCACGCTAACAATAATATCAATTTACTATCCAACCACACACATTCACTCATATATCCAAAGCATATCATAGTCACCTTAGAGCCATACATGTAGGAAATCACTATACACACAACAAAATTACTATACGCACACACACAAACAGCATTTTACACATATGTGCATTACAAAAATTAACTAAAAAGTTGTATGTAAAGGGAATTGAATCCAAGACCTCTTCAAGAAGAGGACAACAATTCAAATTGTATAAGCACAACTCCCCTTGCAACTGTGTATTGAATTATCATATAAATTTATATATATATATATATATATATATATATATATATATATATATATATATATATATATATATATATATATAGAAAGTAAACCGGGTCAAATTCGGGTCATTTGGGTTGACATGCCAAACCCATACCCGACCCGGATTTTATCCGGGTCGGATCGGGTCAACCCGAATCCTACTTGACTCGGATTGGCCCCTACGCATACCCAGTTAAGGATGCCGGGTTCGGGTCAGGTCGGGTCGGGCTCATTTTGCCACCCCTACTTCTATATCAAACAAACCCAAACGCAAGCCCTAGGCAAAACCGCACAACACCCATCAGCCACCATTTTCCATCCATTCCTTGCGCGTTCTCCATCGCCGCCAGTGACTATCGGCCACCCCAGAACGTCGGCCACCTTCCCTACTCTTCCTCTCTCCTCTCTCTCTCTCCCCTTAAAACCCACCAAAAACCCCATAAAATCCCCCATGGCCGAAACCTAGCAGCCTGCCCCATAAACCGGCGGCCACCCCTCTTTTTCGGCCACCCTGCAGCCGCACGACTGCCATCGACCACCCATCGACATCCCCACTTCTCCCTCTACTACCCATCATCCCTCCTCCCTCCTCTATCACCCTCAAAATCCCCAAGCAAACTGCTCTTAAACCCAGTTTTGCCTGAACCGTCGCCTGCCAGTATTGCTCAGGCCCGGCCGCCTCCGGTGGCCAACTCCACCTCCATCCGACTCCCCTCGAGCCCCTCTATCACCTGCAACCCTCCTCCCTCTCTTCTCTCATCTCTCCCTCCTCAAAAACCCCATCAAACTCAGCCCTAAAAGCAGTTTTGGACAGACTTGCGTCTGTAACTTCGACACCGGCGCCCGTCGCCGTCTGACCACCGCCGGTAACCATTCCACCACCATCAGGTCCCCCTCGACCCCCTTTACCTACTGCAAGTCTCCTTTGCCCCCTCTGGTCTCCGCATCTCCACTGCGATGCAAAACAGCGACCCGTTGCGCAAATCTGTCCTTTCCGACTTCTCACGGCCGGCCATCACCATGCGCAGCCATCATCGACCGCCCACCAGGTCGAGTGACCCCCCATCAACCTCATTCAATCCCCGACAGCCCCTTTGCTCCTAGGAGTTCACACACATCACCGATCTCGTGTGTTTTTCGACGTCGCAGCCGCCGCCGTGAAGATTCGTTGCGCTACCTGCAAAGTGAGTGATCCGATGCCGTGCTCACTGTTCTCGCCTACCGCTCGCTGTCTGTACGTGTCTTGTTGTGCTACTCGTAGTTGAGACATTGTCGACGATGCAGATCGATCACCGTTCAGACTCTACGTCTATTCTACGATTAAACACTGAAGAGGTTAGCCCCCCTAACGTGTAGTAAGAACCCACATTGTAGCAAATCAAAAACCTAATCTAAAAATCGTCAACAATAATTAAATTTCATTTCTGCTCCTTCAAAATGTTGCTAAATCTTAGACATCGACGAAAGGACTTGAATATCTGTGCACATAGGATAGATCGTCGATTAGGCTGAACTAAAACAAAAACGTGATTTTGACTGCTAGGATAGCCCCATTGAAACTAGAAATGAACTCTAATAGGAATGATGAAAAACGCGTCCTGACATCACCGTTGAATCGTTTCAGACGGACCCTCCCCGACGTGCCGCTTCGACGAGACGCTCCGGATAGAGGACCCACTCGCCACCGCAGGCAAGTGTGCCCACTTGTACAGTTTTGGCCACGTTTAGGCCTTTGACAACCTTAAACTGTTAAAATACAAACAAGAGAACCAGACGTGAAATGATAGCGTCTGGGACACCCTACGACAGCTAGACTTGATGATGAAGTATTGGCACAACAACAACAACTGACACCCTAGGTTTTTATCTGTGTGTGCGTGCGTGTGGACACCCTAGAATAACAGCTCAACTCAACTCTCTCTTAACTTGTCATGTCATGTCATTCATGTTTGAATCATGTAGAACAACCTTGCATTCACCTAGCAGGGGTCCTCGTACAATCTAGTATTGTCTTGTTTTGAGCACTCGGGGGGAGGTAGGTTGAGGTTCCCTCGGCTTGGAGGGTTTGTCCACCTACAAACCGAAAGGCGTGAATCTCTCTTGTCACCCTCAGTCTTGTCTTGTCTCGATCGTGTACTAGGTTGAGCATTCCCTCAGTACAGAACGAAAGGCGTGAACCTTAGTGACACACTTCTTGTCTTGTCTTGTCCAGTGTACTTGGGTTGAGCATTCCCTCGGTACAGACCGAAAGGCGTGAACCTTAGTGACACACTTCTTGTCTTGTCTTGTCCCGTGTACTTGGGTTGAGCGTTCCATCGGTACAGATCAAAAGGCGTGAACCTTAGTGACACACATTCTTGTCTTGTCTTGTCCTGTGTACTTGGGTTGAGCATTCCCTCGGTACAGACTGAAAGGCATAAACCTTCGTGACACTCGCTTTACTTTTTGTCTTGTCATGTCTAGTCCAGTCTTGTAGCCGGTAGCACACGCTACGACTACTGCTTGTACCGTTTACTTTCAGTGTTGTCTTACTTTTGCTCTTATCTAGATAGGTCATGCTATTGCACCGTTAAAATATAAAGACCTATTGCACCGTTAAAATGTAAAGAACCAGTAAAATGTTGTCTTTAAATATTATTATACACCTTGCTATGAAGTTGTCTCACCTTTACTTGTAGACTCCGCCTGACGTACAACCATTTTCTCTTGGTGTTTGTATGTCAGGTACCGAGCCAGAACTAGTTGACCAGGAGCCGGTGCCAGAGGACGTGGAGTAGGAGTTCGTTGCTGACCAGGAGTACGATCCAGACGAGGATCAGACTTAGAGGTTCTCAATTGCCGATTTCAGAGGTCTCTGCTTTCTAGTTTGGGTGCGTAGCACCGCTTTTCCTTTTTGTCTAGGTTGGGTGTGTCGCACCATTAGTTTCCTTTTTCTGTAGTTGTAGCCATGCGGGGCATTCTTTTTAGACTTGTACTTCTGGATATTTCATATTAATAAAATGAATGCATCTTTCTTTTCCGTACTTTTGTTGTTTCGAAATTTTAATCTACAAGGACCTGTTTATCTCTGGAGTACCTCACAGATGCTTATTGGGTCTGAGTTTCACAGCTTCGACCCATACAGACCTTCGTCACGTTCTCGTTCCCTTCATTTTGGAAAGCGGGGCGTGACAGTGAAAGCACCCCAGTTACTCAATACATCCTATCTCTTTCTCAGACAAAGATCTGGAAGTGGTGGAGCTATCGCGCGATGATGATGTGGTTATCACGGCCTCGATCAGAGAGATCATCGTGAAAAGGTAACTTGTTGACACCGAAAGCTCGTGCGACATACTCTTCTTCACTACACTGGAGAGGATGAAAATATCATTCGAAGAGTTGACGCCTTGCACAGGACCTTTGGTAGGGTTCACCGGGCACTCCGTCCCGATAGCAAGCATCGTCACCTCACCAGTGACCCTCGGTATATACCCTTAATAAATCACTCACCTAACCAACTTTGTGGCAATAAAGATCAACTTGGCATACTACAAGATCATTGGAAGGCCGCTGCTAAATGTCATAGAAGCGGTGGTCACGACCTTCCACCAGATGATCAAATTCCAGACCCCCGAGGGGATCGGAATAGGCAAGAGGGAACCTGGAGTGTACGAGTCGATAGTTTGTCTACACAAGCTGGGAGCGGGGCCGAAATAATCGTCCAAATCTCCGGGGGCGACATATTCAAATATGCCCACCACTCCGACTGACTCGAGCCATGGGGACGAGAGTAGTCTAACTAGCCAGCGACTCTAGCCTCGACGTTCGTCAACTGAACGGGGCCTTCGAGACTCGCGACGACTCAGTATAGAGTTGCATGCAAATGGCTAAAGCATCTCACCACATTCACGCACGTGAAAATCCACCACGTGTCGGGGTCGAAGATTCATCAAGCTGACACCCTGTCAAAGCTTGTTTTGTCCGCGACCTAGAACACTGGGGAAAATCCGACCAAGGGATTCATTGTATATGACGATGGACGCGGTATGGCATCTTCCCCCACCTTAAATGCCTAGCCCTGCAAGAAGTGCACCACGTGATCCGAGAGATCCGCGAGGGCGGTTGCGAGAACCATTACGGAGGAAAGTCTATAGCCCTGAAGGCCGTGAGACAGGGATAGTTCGGCCCAGAAATTCTTGTAGATCAAATCCTTGGCATATTACAGTCGTACAGAACGCCCCTGAAACCACGACAGGAGAAACACCCTTCACACCGACCTACAGATGCAAGGCCGTCGTCCCCATCAAGGCCAATGAGCGACCACCTCATCTCCAATGCTACGACTAAGAAAGAAACTCGGGGGGCCTACAACGAAATCTGCGAACAGGTGTTGGAGACCCTCTTTGAACAGAAGGGGCGTATGGCACGCTACTCGAAAGCTTGCAGACACAATCCTTGAGCTGGGAAAGATCTCTGCGAGATGGGAGGAGCCCCACACAGTAAACGATGTACTCGGTCCTACCACCTACCAGCTTGCCACTTTGGACGAGATGAGCTTCCTCATCCTTGGAACGCAGAACATTTACGAAAGTGCTAACAGTGGTTATACTAAAAAGGTAGATCGACCGTTCACTTTGTATCATATGCATGATCACTATAAATGCGAAGTGGATCATTCCTCGACATCAGCCGTAACGACCTTCGTCATTACAACTCAACGCACGCCATCAGTAGAAAAAGTTCGGACCTTCGTCGGCCATAAGTCGAAGGGGCGATGCCCCTTTCCACCGAACGACCTTCGTCAGCCGTAAGTCGACGGGGCCATGCCCTTTGCCACCGAACGACTTCCATCGGCCATAAGCCGAAGGGGCCATGCCCCTCGCCACTGAACGACCTCTATCGACCGTAAGTCAAAGGGTCCACGCCCCTTCCCACCGAAACGACCTCCGTCAACCGTAAGTTGAAGGATCCACTCCCCTCATCGAACGACCTTCGTTGACCGTAAGTCGAAGGGGCCATGCCCCTCGCCACCGAAGGACATTCGTCGACCGGAAGTCGAAGGGGCCATGCCCCTCGCCACCGAATGACTTCCGTCGGCCGTAAGCCGAAGGAGCCATGCCCCTCGCCACTGAACGACCTTCATCGACCGTAAGTAGAAGGGTCCATGCCTCTCGCCACCAAACGTCCTTCGTCGGATGTAAGGGCCATGCTCATTGCTACTATATGTCCAAAGGAGCGTGATTTATGGTGAAGACACCTAACCTATCCATGACATAACTTGCTTAAAGATTTCTATGTTCTTTCAAGTTAGGTCGTCGAAGGGCCATACACACACAACAAATATAAATTTTTTGATAAAGAAATAAAGCTGCAAAAGGTTCATTCTTCATCGATTTCAAATCGAAAAAATTACAAAATTAAGGGTTATACAGGGACTGCCTAAAACCTAGGAGGGAGGGGGAGCGCTCCCTAACACCAAAACATTGGCAAAGGCCACCACCACCTTCGTGATTTTAGCAGTCCGTTCGGCCTTCTCCTTCACGACAGCCTCCTCGAGCCCTACAACTCTGGCTTGAAGCTCGGCCTTCTCCACCTTGCTAGCCTCCGACCACCTCTCAAAGTCGAAGACTCTGGTCCGAAGCTCGACCGTCTCCTTCTTGAAGGCATCAATCTCCTCTTCAAGCCGAGCCCTCTCCGTCCGCCATTGGAGCTCAGCAGACTTGTGAACGTCCGATAGTGACGAAAGGCTATCCTTAGCTGCTGTCGCCTCCCACTCAACCACCGATTTGTCAGCAAGGATCTTCCCTAGGGCATCTTCTGCCTCCTTTGCCCATACCTCAGAGAGGAGGGCTCTTCGCTTTGCGTCTGCCACCCGCCAACCTCCATCGATCAAGTTGACGACCTGGTGACGTAACGAAGCCCCGAGAACGGACATCTGCAAATAAAACGAAGTTGGACATCGACCAGGTGGGGTACTAAAAAATAGAGGCTTGGACGGCATACATGGTACCCACTCCTAACGAAGAAGTTGGCCATCCGCTCAAGGTCCAGCTTATGCAAGAACTCCGAATCCTTGGGGAGGATTGACTTCTCCACCACCCTAGCCGTCGTCTCGAAGTCTGCCAGGGCCGACTCCTCCTTACCGACGGTGAAGGGGGGCCGGTGAAGCTCACCTTCGATCGGCCCCAAAGTCCGAATTGAGAGCCGATCGAGCATGAGCGCTTGATCAAACTCCCCCTAAATTGGGCCAACTAATGGGATGGGCGATACGATGTCCCCCAACGACCACATATCCATGAGGGGCGTCACGGGGCCCTGGGGCATTGACAGAGTCTCCACCGCCTCAGGAGTCTTGATGGGAACAACCCCCTCACCTTTCTTCATGGGGTCCTCTCCACCCACACGCCTCCTCTTCGGAGACCCCTCCTCCTTGCAAGAGGACGTCTCCTTCTTCTGACCGACTCCCCCAGTCGGCTCGACGACATCAGCAGAGTCGACGCCCATCACCACTGGCACCGCTCCGACCACGACGGAAGCTAGAGGAGCATGAGGCCGCGTATGAGCCTGGCTAGAGACCTCCCTCGAAGAGGCTCGAGGAGGGGGCTTGGGCGTCCACCAGGTCTCTCTCCCTTCGGAGGAGGAGCTCGGGTGGACGGGAAGGGGGACCGAGAATCCGACCCCTCGACACGTGCGCTCGATCGATTGCTCCGGGCGCCAGACCTCTCGGTCATCTTTTTCTTCTTCCTCTGCTCCCTCTAGACCCAGTCCAGGATGGACTCGTCGCTGCGTCAATTGTCGTTGGTCATATCTGTAGACAACGAAGATAATTAATGTGAGTAACAAAGATAAAGACATCGATCCGGAATACCTCATCCGAGCACCATAGAAGGATCTTTATCGTTCGATCATCCAGCAAGTAATGAATCAACCTATCGTGTCCAGATCGATCCAACAGAGTCTTCACTGCCTCGGCCTCGATCGACGACAACCTGGCTCTGACTTGCTCCAGGGACAGACGAGACTCCCTCGCAAGCTCGGGGTTTGGGGAACTCCAGCCATTAAGTAACGGAAACTGGGAGGTTGGGTAGTGATACCACACTCAACGAGGGTCGACGACTATCCTAAAGAAGTTTTCAAACAATCCGAGGGTCGGACAAACTCCACAAAGCTCACACATCTCGATGAAACCCACCAGGGGAGGGAAGGAGTAAGGAGCAAGTCTACAGAGAGAAAGCTCCGAGGAGCACAAACTCTCGATAATGAAAGGGTGAAGGGGGAATCGAAGTCCTAGGCGGAAAGATTTAAGATACACCCCAACCTCCTTCTTTCAAGGGAAACACACCCTCTCATCCAGATCAAGCACCCTAAACCTAAAGGGTTCGCAGAGACAACCTCACCAAACCTCGGTAGGTAGGTCAAGGGAGAACCTAGGGGCCATGTCTAAGATAGCTCTAAGTGCCTTCGACTTCCAATGCCTTCAACGAATGGAAAGGTTGGGCTCAACCCAAATTGCTTTCCCTTTTCTGGGGACTTCCACAGGGCGAGGGGGTCGAAGGCGCTCCGCCAGCTCCTCAGGGGTCAGCACCTTAAGCACCACCGAAGCAAACATGCATGACCAACCCATTAAGAGAGTCAAGATCGAAGAAAATAGATACCTTGGGAAAGAACATGAGATCTCTGAAAGAAGCAACGATGGAAGCAAGCAGGCGAAGCAAGGAAGAAGACGATGCTAGAAAATTTCAGCCTTTCTCTTCTAAATCTCTCTTAAATGTTAAGAAACTCAATCGCCAAGCCAGCAAGCCCCCGATGCACGCCACGTGTCCATAGTCGGCCACCAGAAGCGGCTGAGATCGCTCCAAAGGCAAAGGGGTTTAGACGGCACATATCAAATCAAATATTTTGAAATCCGTGCACATTTAAGAAAACTACACATCATTTGGTCCCAGTCAGCGCGACTCCTGAGGCATAAATAATGGGGGCCATTGTTAGTACACGGATACGAACCCGACTTGGGTATTTGCAAACCCGACCCATTTATCATCTGCGACCCGTTACCCCTGCACTCTAAGCAGGCAACGACTGAGTCACTCGAACGGGTCAGGCGACCGTTCGACTGGCGCTAAAATTCAAGGATGAGTTAATGTGGCTGAGTAAATGACAGCCGTTAGTTCGAATCCCAGAGAAGATCGTGCCCTAATCAATGAGAGGCGGTTACTCCTCATCAAAGGAGAGCTGCGTATAAATAGGTCGACGGACAAAGGTAAAGAGATCCATCTTCAAGATACGAGTGCCGACACTTAGGACTCTATCGTCTAATTTCATTACTCCATATACACGCTTGCGTCGTTAGCCTAAGACGAACCTATGTGGGTCGATCTCAGCTACACCAATCTCCCTCTCTTCCTTAAGTTCCCAACTAAATTAAGTATCGGAGGGGATTTGGGTCGAACCCAGATCCGACCCCCCTAACGACTCCCTGTAGTGTAGATCGACGATCGCCATCCAATGCCCAAGGTCGATATCAGGCTCTTCAACCTCGAACGACCTATCAGACGGTCGTTCTTAGGTCGATCAACGGTCGTACCATCATCAACCATTAACCATCGAAACCGGTTCGCCCAATCGAGGGTCCCACTCCAAAGGCTGATTAGGCTCCAGCTCAGCACTTCGAGTCTCCGTCAGCTTGACAACTGAACTGGTCAATTTTGGCCTTAACACTAACAATCTCCCCCTTTTTGACGATGACACACATTATGTAAAACATAAAGAATTAAAGCACAATGCTAATGAGCTCCCCTACTTATATGCACTAATTGAAAATAGATAAACCAATTGTAACACAATAGTGACAAATAATAGGCATGGATTACATAAACATATCTAACTTGTCTTTCTTCCCCATATATGAGTATCCTCTCCACATACATCATATATGATGATTTACATAATCCATATCTCTCTCACCCTTGTCATTGTCAAAAAGATAGACATCATACATATAAGAAATAACTCTTGTCATTGACTCCCTTTAAAATTGTGAAACTCCAAGAGAATAAGAGATGTATGATACCTAATTGTAAATTTTAAGTGGATATCAATAACTATCCCATGCTCCCTTAGATCATAGAAAGTGTCAAAATGTGGACTCATATGATCAATACCAATTGTAAAAGAAATAAATCTTTACCAATTGAAAGTAATAATTGGAGCCATGGGCCTAAATTGTATTAATGCATAGATATATGTCATGCCTTGCTCTCCCAATACGGAGAGACGTAGCTGTCGAGGCCGCCGTAGTATTCAGACACTGTGCTACGAGCCCTTCTATCTAAATACTACAAGGCATTTTATTTTTTGTGGTTAAATTAATTAAGCAGGCCACTGCAACAACATTGGAATAATACGACAAAAGAAAAGAAAGAGCTCCAACAGAATTTAAAATTCGCAGTATTGAAAGAAAACAAAACCAAACTGTACATTACATTATATTAACAAGTACATACACATACATCAGCTGTACAAGGGGATACAAAAGTGGGGGTGCAACAAAAAGAGAAACCCCAACCCAGAAAAGAACAAAAAGAGTGTTCACACCCGGTACAATACACCCTCTAGTCAAACCCCAAAAAGTCCAACTGGACAAAAACGCCCACATGCTCTACCTCTGAACTGGTACCGGTCTCTGCCTTCGGAACCTGCACAGGCTGCTCGGGTCCCACACCTGAAACCACAAGGGGACACGTCAATGCGTGACCCAGTAGAAACTCCTAACAATCTAGTAGGATCCATTTTAGAACTGGTCCTTCTAACTAAATATCTATATGCAGGTAACACAACGTCCACAGAAACTAATGCAAAAATTAAGAGAACAATACATAAGTGCTGGAAATTAAAAAACTAAGAATAAAATTAAGGATTAAGTTAGTTAAAATTAAACAGTTAGTTCTGATTTGGAAACCCAAGTAAACCATATGATGCTAAGGAGCCAGACTTCATCCTGGGTGGTTGAAAGTGGTACCTCAACCAGCGACACGGGCACTGGAGGGGCATCTCGTAACTTCTTACCCGAACAGGGCAAGGTATGGGAGTGGGACAAATCTCGGTTTTTCATGGGACAAACGGAGAAAACCATCAATTACCGCATGGTGCATCACGAGTACACCACCGGCCTCTCTAACTCTAGTCAACTCTCCTTCATGGGCGTGACAAGCGAGTGAGAATCTATCATACGTCTGCTCCTTAACTCCTAAAATTTACCTGCGTTTTCCCCAAACCCAAAATCAGGAACACTAACCTACCTCAAGGTAGACCGAGATATTCCAGGTTATTACGCTTGGGTGCTCACTCTCAAATTATGGAATGGTTCCGTTATTTCATTCATTTCTGCGGTCTCATTACCACATTCACATCTTTCCATTTCTTGGAAGTAATGACAATAACTATTAATAACAACAAACAAATTATCATTACTAACAAGTATGTGTCCATCTAACAACATTTAAAGAAGTATAACATGAAATGTGCACCAATATGGTAATCACTCAATAGTCCAGACTCTGTTTTTGTTAATTGATAGTCACATACTGAGCAGATATGTCACAAATTTTACATATAATATGGCATTTTCATCTTAGTGAAAGTTGTAGATATGGGTGTTGGGGTTTCGCTGATAAATTTTCAAGCATAATTACAAACAATGTGATTTATGGTGATTTATTTGGTGAAACATGTCAAATCCGTGTTCAGGCAGAATCTGTGTGCTTTAAACATCACAGTTTTAAGACATATTACATGTAGTTTACAAATTGTGACCTAGGTGAAAGTTGTAAATTGAGATGTTATCTTTACAGATTGACCATGAACACTCAATTTGCATAACTACAAAGAAAATAGTGGCCTTTGTAGCAACCTGGGTCTGAACATGACTGAATTTGACATGTAGAAAAGATATAATTTTTATCCATATTACAGTTCGAATTTGAAAAATACTTCACCATGAAAGTTGTAGCTAATAACCGAATACCCTTGTCATATAAATTTTAGTTCAATCTCAATTCTAATTTAGGACATAAAAGCAAAACAAGGAGCATGAGAATCTGTCTCAAATTCTAGCAACATCAAAATGGAGAACTAATGTCATTAAACAAGGATTAACTTAATATATCATGCATGAAATGCAATAGAACCTAGGTGGAGATGGAATCCTACTAAAATATTAGAAATTTTATCTTATTATGTCCTTCAAAAAAAACTTTGTCCCTTCTTAGTCATTGAAGAACTTTAGCTTCTCTACTCCTCCAAAGCCTTCTCTTCTTCAACTCAAAGCTCCCAATATTTACTACAAGATGGATTTTTTTGATGGTGGAAAGGGGAGGAGAGTAAGGCAGTGGAAGGGTGAACTGGTGGAAAGGGGGGGAGCAAGGTCATGCAAAGGAGGATGAAAAACACCCAAGGGAAAATTCGGCCAGAATTTTGGGGAGAGAGGGAGAGAGAGATGAGTGAATGATCGATTTTGTTTTCCTTTTTGGGTTTCAATTTTTTGGTTATGATTTCCTTTTTTCTTTTTCTTTTCTTGTTCATTTTCTTTTTAGAAAAATCCTCCTCCTTCCACCTCATTCCCTCTAATCCTCTTCATGTGGCATGTGTAAAAAGTTAGGTGAGAATGAAGCATGTCATGCCACCGCTTAGGGTTAGGTGTCAAGCATACCTTTTTTGGTTTTTCATTTTCATTTTAAAAGAAAATACACATTCCAATACCATATGTCATACCATATACCAATACACATACATGTATTTCTTACCATATACTTCATTTATTAATCTTAATTGGTGAGTTAAAATCATTTAAAAATAATTTCTTCACCAAATTAATTAAGGAAAAATTTGTAGATACTCCCAAAAATTATACGTACGCATCTACGGTCAAAATACGTATCAATACACATACATTAATGTTAGGGTCATTACGTCCTACCCTCTTAAAATAAATTCTGTCCTCGGAATTTCAAAATAAGGGAGAAAAACATTCTATACATCACATCACCTTATATAACAAAATTACATCAAACAAACAGGTGAGGGTACTTCTCTCTCATCTCATCCTCGATTTCCCAGGTGTAATCTCATGGTGACTCTCGGTGCCACATAACCCTCACTAGATTGATAGATTTCTTCCTCAGCATCTTTTGTCTTCTGTCCAAAATAGCCACAGGTTGCTGATCGTACGTCAAGTCTGGTCGCAATTCAATCTCTGAGAAGTTTATGAGTCTTCTGCCCTAGCTTCCAGATTAGAGATCCCCTACACACAACTTGAAAATTCTGGCTTGATAAAAGAAATTTTGCCAATGGGCCATTACAAATCAAAATGGGAAAAACTTGCACAAAAAGCAAAACGACAAGGATACACTCTAAGAAGATGGGGTTATGGGAGCTTCAGGAGGTGCTCCTGCAGTGCTCTAGGCTCAGGGACGGGGATATCTTCAGTGGTGTCTTCATCCTCATCCGAGATCATTTCGAGCTGATTAAAATTGATCACAGAGTTAGGGAATTTCTGCTCAATCTCCTTTTTGCACTTGATGAAACCATCATGAAACATGTTTACAATCTCAGGGGTGACACCTTCCTCCTCGTACTTCTCGATAGCCTTGGACATGACCTTCTTTGGGTCGACCTCCTTTAGTTTTGCAATTCTAGCACGGCGGTCATTTCTATCTTTCTTCCACCTCTCCTTTCTGCTTGATAGTTCCTCTTCGACCTTCTTCTTTAAAGAAGAAAATACCTGGACACTCTCTTCAGCAACCAACAGAGCCAGCTTGGCAGCCGACCATGTACCCTTCTCTTCGGCTATTGCTTCCTCTAAACCTCTTGCTTGGGACTTGAGGTCCACAACTTGAGGTGTAAGGGCGGTTACATGGGATGCAAGCTCAGATGCCTTAAGCAATGCCACTTTTAGCTCAACCCTTGCATCCTCTGCAACTTTCTCAGCATCTATCATCCTTTGGTGCTCCTGAGCAAGGTCACCTTGGCGCTAGCCATCAGCATCGAGCAGTGATACAACTCGATGGCTACCAAGGACATCTACATACGAGGAAAAGGTCAAATACATCACTTAGCAAAAATCAAAGAAATTGGAATGGAGGAGAAAGCCGACATGCTGACTGTGCCAGACCATGAAGTTGGCCTGTCTCCTCGGATCGATCTTTTGCATGAAAAACTGATCCCTCGGAAGAACACAGTTCTCTGCTAGCCGATTTAACACGCCTATAATCCGTGAAGACTGATTCGTCAGCCCCTGCTTTGTGAGTAGGCTTGAAAATCTTATCCTTGGGACATTCCAAATTGATAGGGGTGGACTTATACACAGGCAAAACCCAGGCTTACTCCTACTCAAGGGAAGTCAAGCCGACCAACGACTTAGGGGGAGGAGACCCCACATGGCCTTAAGTCTGCAATCTCCAAAGTTACATCTAAAGCTGCAATATCATCCATGGGGGCCGAGGTGAGAAGGATATAATCTCCTTTCTTCCTTATCTTCTCAACATGCTTAGGGCAAGCTAGAAGACACTCCTTTCTATTATTATGACTCGCATCCACTTTGGCTGAACTCTCCCCAACTCTAGGTAAGCTCTTAGCTGTAGGGATTGAGCTCTCAATAATCTTGGCTGAGCTCTCAATAGCATTGGTCGGGCTCTCAATGGTCTTGGTCGAACCATCTTCAGCTTTGGTCAATCTCCCAAAATGATGAATCGACCTCTGTTCATCCTTCGCAACTGGATGAGCTAATGGGTGTCCAGATGAGCTGCCCACAAACTTCTTAAACCTGCGGTGGAGAAGTTCCCTCATCTCACGAGTCCTGTTGAATTCTTGCTCAGTCATCTCTGTAAAAAAAGAAGATTAGGGTGAGCAAATATAAGGGCAGAATCTAAAAATTGACCTTACCAGGAGCCCACATGACGCTCTTCAATAGTTGGTCATTCAACAAGTTATTAATTAGCATCTCTTCGGTTGGTAAAGACAACACAAACTCAGATGCCTTGGATTTATCCTTAGAAATGTCTAATTCTGACGACGCAAATGAGCCAAGGTGACCCCAATGGGTGAGGAAGGTCGCCTCAGCCGAGAAGGTAATAAAAACAAAAGTATTCCTCCAATCAGGAATTTTTCTCAGGAGATTCATGGTGAGATTCCTATTCCTCATGGTAGTAATATAATACCACATGCCTTGAGGAGCAAGATTCACTTGGAAGAAGAAAATGAAAAGCGAAAAGGTTGGCTCCACTCTGTGTAACAAGCAGAACATAATGAAGTTGACCAAAGAAGCAATAGAATTGTGCATCAATTGACAAAGATAAAGTTCTAGGAAATTCAAAACTTCAAGAATAAAGGGAGGAAGGGGAAAGTGGAGTCCATGCTGAAAAATCGTAGAATATACCCGACCTCATGATTCTTGGAGAAACATACCCTTTCGTTATTTAAAGGTGCCCAACCCCCTTAAGGATGGAAGATATATTCGGTCTTGATCCTATTGAAACAGAAATCGAAAATTTTAGCGGGCATATCTAAGATTTCTATGGGAACATCAAATGTATCATCTCCAGCTCGTAAGATTGAAGCCCTCAAATCAGCAGGGTCGATGCAAACGCCCTTTCCTTTCTCAGGACATGCTAGGGCTCCAGGGCTGGGTGGCTTCTCGCACTTCATCAAGACAAGGAAGCTAATCTAATCGAAGAACAACCCCAGTCAAATCTCTAGCTCTAACCATCTCAACCAAAAAGTTATCGAGTAAGATAGAGGTTGATAGGAGGGGCAAACTACCTTAATTAGGGTGGCAACAAGATCAAGCAATGAAGGCAAGAACAGAGTGGCACAATTTCTTCAGAAAGCAACAGAGATGTTCTCTTCAACCCTCAGTCCCAATTTATACAAGGATGCATTTCCTTCAAGACAAGCTCAATCGTCCGATCTAGAATGTGCGTCAACATCTCGAAGCATCAACTTTTCAAATTCTGTGCTCTTTGGGAATGCAAACCCTAGGGCATATAGCTCTAATGACCAACATTAAATGCATCGTCTCAACTATTGTGCAGTCCAATCCCCATTGATGGTTTTTGAGAAAGCATATATATGGCTTTTTCAGCATCTAACCCAATGCTTAGCAGACATGGAAGCAGTGGAAGAAGAAAAATAAATCATAAAACACTTTTATGAAGACGCCTTATGGAAAGGAAGATCCTTTGTAGGATCTTTTACTATCTAAGTAGAATGGAGAACCTATCTTGCAAAGATGGATCTAACTAATTCTGCTATTAAAAATAAAGCATAAATGCATACCTTAATTTTTTGTAGTCGCAAAAACTTTCCCTTAGGACTACACCTTGAATCGATCCAACACCTCATCAAGAGGTGACCACTTTCTCCAGAAATTTTCATCTTAGTTGAATCCATGCTTCAGGCAATGGAGTAGATCCAAACTTTCTTTAAGTTTGCTAGAAATCGAAAGAAAGTAAAGAGGAAAAGAGAAAAAATTTGGTCTCCTTTAGATTTAGGTTTGCTCACTTTAATTTAGGATGAGCACCCTTGATCTAGGCTTGGTGTAAGTTTAGGAGGAAGATGTGCTCCCTCTTTATAGGGAGAGTTGAGCCTTCAGAGGAGGATCACATCTGATGTGGCAATAAAAACAGAATTCAAATTGACTCAACATTTTCATCTTTCGAGAACTAAACTTTGAGCAATTAATTTTTTTCTCTCTGTTAAGCCTATGAATTAAAATGATATATATTATTTCGAATAGAATTAAATGAAAATTGCAAATAAATAAACAGTGCTCGAGGTCCTTTGACTGTTCAAACAACGACTCAAAAATCGTAAAAAACACCCCAAAACACAGTCCACAGACTGTGCAGTCCACTGGCCTCACCGCGAGCCCTACCAGCAGGTCGGATGCACTCGCTGGGCATGCTCGCCTGTCGAGCGGGTCGGGCACCTGCCCACTCGGGCGGGCTAGCCTGAATTGGCCGATGAACAGGATGGCCCTTAGCACTCCGACAGGATTTTTGACCTGGACTCGAGCCTAAGTGCTGTGTTGGGCTTGCCCAATGTCTGGGCTCAAGCCTAGGTACCTGGCTAGTGCCTGGGCTCAAGCCCATGCGGGCCTGGGTCAAACCCAGGGTGTCTGGAGTCGAGCATAAAGCCTGGGCTAACCCCCAGGTTCACCCAGGCTGATGCCTGCGTGTGCTTGAGTCCATTTTATGGACGTTAGCCCATATTGGGACCCTGTTTCAGATTTTCTATGCTTTTGAATGGCTCGATTTTCACGTCACATCATATGTGACCAAAATCCTTTTCGGAACAATTTGCGACCGTATTGATTCCTATGCATCATATGCATTTTCCTCTTATTACTTGAACACGGATCTCAGTCTATGGGAGCCCTTACAGCCTGACCCTACTACAAGTGTGAATTATAGCACCTGACGTCAGTGACTATGAGCAGCAATTGTCGTACTTGGTTCGGTATCATCATTACATGGTCTGCCCCTTGACATAAACATTGTCGGGACTACACTTGGCTATGTCAGTAATGAAATCTGCAGTTTTAATCCCTTCGTCAAAACTATGCCACTGCAAAGCCTAGTGTATGGGTGACTGTCAACCCCTAATAGCTTCGTGATCGATCATCATCATTTGTTCTTATCATATCTTTGTTGGATCATATCCAATACACATCGGCCAAGGAATTTGCTAAGGACTGTTCTGATTCCATGACATTAACTCCCCACATACAGGAGTGAAGAATCCCCTCATGGCCACTACTTCCCTCGTACGCTTTAAGTGGAACCCAACCTAAGACCTTTCACCAGGCACTGCCTTGAATCTAGGTCAGAGATCTAGTGACACCATCCACGCACAGGCTCGTACAATGGCCTTGAATCAAAGGACCAGCTTGCCTATCATTACTTGAGGGAAACCATTGACGGTTTTGTATATGCTATCCATGTAGAAACTCTCGTTGGGTCGTTTAGTGAACTTATTCTCTAATGAGCACCTGTGTCTTGACTCCGATATCGCTAAATTGAACGATCATAAGATTATCGCCAACAACACTTGGTGAAGACAGAGCATCCAATAGTCTATCTGATGGATCGATGCCTTTTCTCAATGCATATATGACCACGAATAGTTTTAGACTTATGCTACTAGCGATCGAAACACTTCTCCATAATTGTGATCCTCATCTCGGTACATATTCAACCTTGCCCTAAGTTTCAGAACTTTATCTAAGTATAGAATGCAGATAAACATTATAACTATACTCAACATACTTTCACTTTGTTCTCCGGTGCCTCCTACCGTTCCACTCTTGGGTGGTGGTGCCTCACGCCGGCGAGACCAGATCTCCGGTGCCTCCCCTTGTTCTCGCGGGTGGTGATCGCGGGTGATCACAGGTGGTGCCTTTTGCCGGTGAGACTAGATCTCTGATGCCTCCCCCTGTTTCTCTTGAGAGTTTTGATCATAGGTGGATCTCCACGGATCCGACACTCCTCAGATATGATCGCGATGGATCTCATCAGATCTAATCACGACTTTCAGTACTCCTCAGATCCGATCCAGATCTGCACTCCTCATATCTGATCGAGGATTTGCATCATCGCATGTGGTGGTGGCTCCCACCGGTGAGACCACCGTGGGCATTGAGACAACGTGGGCACTCCTCATTGATGTTCCTCATTTCCAAATCCGGTGGTCCTCAAGCATCATGTGCATCCGATTAGATCAGGTACTCCGAAAATTAGGCTACATTGGCGCTTCAACTGATTTCTGGATCTGATCATTGCCAGGTAGTCCGACACAGACGTGGGTGGTCTACGTCGTCGAGGTTGGTGTCTTGCCGGATGCGGGCCTATTGTGCAGTCAGATCTGATTGCTGCTGTTGATTGAGGATGAACAATTGCATCAATGCTTCCAATCCGTATCACTGGTGCAATGACTTCTGCTTAAAGAGGATGTTGTCGACTACTACAGAATCAGACGGGGTTGGGGGTGTATGGAAGGTTGTTCAAAGGCAGGTTGGGAAGTCTCTGGCTAGATCCACCTCCTCTACAAAAGAGAAATTGGATGAGCCAATACACAAGGGTGGAAAACAACGTGCTCATTTGTCTTGATCAGATCTGAATCAACTCCAAGCCAAATGCAGGGCGAGACCAAATATTCCTCTCCATTTCAGCAAGGTGACTCCATCGGCCTCCTGGAGAGATATTTGCTTAGGAATCAGATCTAGCAACCCCAGTCGCAAACTTTCGTTCATAGCCCCTGTATTGGGAGGTAATGGTGCGCCAGCAGGGCTAATAATTGACCATCATATTTCGACCACCACAAGACATTGGGATAACACACTCATCGGCCACATTGTCGACGATCACCCGTTCTACTACCAAGTGAGAGCTTGTGTTAGCCACTTATGGAAGATGAAGGTGGGCCTACAAGTGTTCTCCCGTGAAAACGGGTTCTTCTACTTCAAATTTGAGCGGTCTAAAGATTGTGAAAATGTACTACAGGGAGGCCCGTGGCTCTTCGACGGTCGTCTAATAGTTCTATGACGCTGGACCCCTAAGCTCAAGCTTGAGCAAGATCTCCTCTACTGCGTTCCAGTTTGGGTGAGATTTCCGAATCTTTCTCTCAATCTTTGTTCGCCTGAGATTCTGAACATCATCTCCAGTTTGGTTGGTGACCCTATTTGCATGGATCATGCGACATCCAACCTTGAGTGGCTTGAGTTTGCCCGTTGCTTCATTGATGTCGACGCCCCATTGATGCTCCTAAGAAAGGTCAACCTACTATTTGAAGATGGATCTTCACTTGCTGTTGCGATTGAGTATGAGGGTGAGCCTCCGTAGTGTACTAAGTGTTTGTCGTTTAGGCATACTACCATTCAGTGCCTACTGGTGACACTGGGGGGGTTCTGGTCACTCTATGGAGACCGAAAATGATGGGATGGATGCCACAGAGGGTGGGGGAGTGCAAGCAAAGTAGGGTGATGGTGGACTTGTCCCTAAGGGGTCTATGGTTGACTTGATTATCGTTGGTGGTACTGGGATGGTAGATGATGGAGTTAGAGACACTGTTGTTGTTAATCCTAAGCCTATTGACCCTGATGAGGATATATACAAAGTAAAGGGAGTTGATTGTGGGGTGGAGGTTCTAACAGATGCGGTTAAGGAGGAAGATTTGGATGAAGAGCACTGGCCTAAGCTCTCTCGACCTTCCTCGTCTGGGGAAGCTTCATGTTCTTCGATTCCACTTATTCGGGATGATGTTGGGGGGTGGCCTCTACCACTGGTGACTATTTGCATGCTGCTATGGCAACGTTGGATTCAGTATCGGCTCCTCACTCTGAAGATCACCCAGTTCTACCGGGGACGGCTGTGACTGCTCATTCTTATCCTTCGCTTCTCGACGACTCTTGCGATGACGACGATCTGCCACCCTTTTCCCTTGTTACCAACAATCCCGTATGGGAGCATCTAGTTGCTGCTTCTGTGAAGAAGAAGTCATTCCAGGTGTCACTTCCTTCTCGCAGGAGCTCTCGGCTCAGGGTAGGGCGAGTCTCGCATGAGTTCATGTCCTAAACCTCCTGTGTTTCTTGGAGTAGGGTGGATGGATGGTCTGTTTGTTTTTATGTGTGGGTTGTAGTTGGAATTAGCTAGCTTTGGGGTTTCTGTGGTTCTAGGTTTTTGGGTGATCTTCACTCTTTTCCCCTAGTCCCCATGTACTCTAAATTCTGCCTAACAGCTTGAATCTTTCGATTATTTTTATGAAATCAATTCCCTTTCAAAAAAGCATACTTTTGTTTTGAAAAAGATGTCCCAATTATAAATAATTGGCCTCGAGAGCAAACATTTCCCAACAGTCACATCCACCAACTCAACCACCATATTAGGCGAGCTCAGAAGATGGAGGCCATTGATACAACCTTAGGCCGGCCCTGGGACCGCCGAGCCAGTTATCTCTGGTATGGCCCACAACTCAAGCCCATCACTCCAGAAGCCCTCAGGTGCGGCCTATCACCTTCTCATTTAAAGTGACAGCTCGACTGACCATTAGGTTACTTTAGTTGATGGCTCTGCCCATTAACTAGGAGGTCAATTGTTGACTGTTAACTCGTCATCAACACTGACAGCTCAGGCCAATACAATAAAGCGCCTCCAATGCTTAGCCGTTACATGAACAATGGCACTTCAAAAGAATATCACTTATAAACAGTCTCTCGAACAATGAGAGACGAGGAAAATCTTTGAGAACCAACACCCAGGTATTCTAATACTTTATATTTGATCCACCTAACTCTACTTCTCCTCCATAGTTCGTACAGAGAACTAGCAGCCGACCTTCGAACATGTCAAACATAGTTCTATCGAGCCTTTTCAAGTCATCTACTGAATAAATCATCAGAGGGGATTAGGCCAGACACCAGATCTGACCCCTTGATAAGCTCCCTATGTTGTAGATAACTGGAAGAGAGCTTGGATCCGACCCTCAAAGCTCGGATTAGAGTCCCTTCAGTCAGAGGATAGCTCGTCCAGCATCCAGACAGTTGTCCACGTCTTCCACGTCAACATCTACATCTGGACCATTTCTCAATAACTTCTATGGGGAGAAAACACAATGAAACAGTGATTAAATTAGTTTCCCTTATGAACGAAAACTGAAGTCCAATCGTATTTTCATTAGGGTGAGATGGATGCAATTGGAAAGTGTAAAAGTTAATAAAATCAAGAAGAAGGTAAAATTAATTTTAGAAAATTGATGCACCTGCCAGGAGTTGAACCCGGATTATTTTCTTATAAAGAAAGTCTTAGGCCAGTGAGCTACAGGCACTATGGTGATTAAAGAAACATAAATTGAAGTCCAATGGTTTTTTCAATAGGGTGAGATTGATGCATTATGAAAGAGTAAAATTTAATAAAATCAAGACAAATGTGGATGCAAATTAAGTTGCAAAAAATTGATTTGTAAGCCAGGAGTTGAACCTAGAGCATTTTCTTTTAACAAAATTTTTGACCAGTAAGCTTTAGGTGCGATGGTGATTAAATTAGTTTCTTTTATGAACTTAAATTGAAGTCCACTGGCTTATTCTTAAGGGTGAGATAGACGCATTAGGAAAGTGTAAAAGTTAATAAATCAAGAAGAAGGGGGATGCAAATTAATTTTTGAAAAACTGATGCGCCTACTAGGAATTAAAGCAGAAGCATTTATTATAAAGAATGTCTTAGACCAGTGAGCTATAGGAGCTGTGGTGATAAAATTAGTTTCTTTTATGAACTTAAATTGAAGTCAACTAGTTTTTTCATTAGGATGATGCATTAGGTAAGTGTAAAAATTAGTAGAATCAAGGAGGAGGATGAAAATTAATAATTGGCCTCGAGGGCATACATTTCCCAACAGTCACATCACCCAACTCAACCACCACATCGGATGAGCTCAAAAGATGGAGTCCATTGATACAACCTTAGGCCGGACCAGGGACCGCCTAGCCATTTATCTCCGGTAAGGTCCACACCTTGAGCCCATCACACCAAAAGCCATCAGGTGCGGCCTATCACCTTCCATTTAAAGTGACAGCTCGACTGACCGTTGGGTTCCTTTAGTTAATGGTTCTGCCCGTTAACTAGGAGGTCAATAATTGACCATTAACTAGTCAGCAATACAGACATCTTAGGCCAATACAATAAATCGCCTTCAATGCTTAGCCGTTACCTGAACAGTGGCACTCCAAAAGAATATCACTTATAAATAGTCTCTCGAACAATGAGAGACGGGGAAAATTTCTGAGAACCAACAATCAAGCATTCTTATACTCTATATCTGAACCACCTAACTCTACTTCTCCTCCATAGTTCGTACAGAGAACTAGTAGCCGACCTTCGAACATGTCGGACATAGTTCCACCGAGCCTTTTCACATCATCTACTGAATAAATAATCGGAAAGACTAGGTCAGAAACCAGATCTGCCCCCTTGATGAGCTCCCTGTATTGCAGATAGCTGGAAGCGAGCTTGGAAGCTCAGATTGGAGTCCCTTCAGTCAGAGGATAGCTCGTCCAGCATCTAGACAGTTGTCCACGTCTTCCACGTAAGCAGCTACATCTGGACCATTTCTCAATAACTTTTATCGTGAGAAAACACAATGAAACAATGATTAAATTAGTTTCCGTTATGAACGAAAATTGAAGTCCAATGGTCTTTTAATTATTGTGAGATGGATGCAATAGGAAAGTGTAAAAGCTAATAAAATCAAGAAGAAGGTGGATGCAAGTTAATTTTAAAAAAATTAATGCGCCTGCCGGGAGTTGAACCCGGAGTATTTTCTTATAAAGAAAGTCTTAGGCCAGTGAGCTACAGGCGCTGTGTGATTAAAGACGCTTCTTTTATGAACATAAATTGAAATCCACTGGTTTTTTCAATAGGATGAAATAGATGCATTTGGAAAGAATAAAATTTAATAATATCAAAATGAATGTGGATGCAAATTAATTTTCAAAAATTGATGGGCATGCCAGGAGTTGAACCTAGAGCATTTTCTTTTCACGAAAGTCTTAGACCAGAGACCTACAGGTGCAGTGGTGATTAAAGTTTCTTTTATGAGCTTAAATTAACGTCCAATGGCTTATTCCTTAGGGTGAGACTGATGCATTAGAAAAGTGTAAAAGTTAATAAACCAAGAAGAACGTGGATGCAAATTAATTTACGAAAAACAGATGCGCCTAGTTGAAGTTAAACCCCAATCATTTCTTATGAAGAAAGTCTTAGACCAGTGAGCTACAAGAGGAGCTGTGGTAATTAAATTAGTTTCTTTTATGAACCTAAATTGAAGTCCAGTAGTTTTTTCATTAGGGTGAGATGCATGCTTTAGGAAAGTGTAAAAATTAATAGAATCAAGAAGAAGGAGGATGCAAATTAATAATTGGCCTCGAGGGCATACATTTCCCAACGGTCACATCCCCCAACTCAACCACCACATCGGGTGAGCTCGAAAGATGAAGGCCATTGATACAACATTAGGCTGGCCTAGGGACCGCCTAGCCATTTATCTCCGGTAAGGCCCACAACATGAGCCCATCACTCCAGAAGCCCTCAGGTGCGGCCTATCACCTTCTCATTTAAAGTGAAAGCTCGACTGACCATTGGGTTAATTTAGTTAATGGCTTTGCCCGTTAATTAGGAGGTCAATGATTGACCGTTAACTCATCGTCAATACCGATATCTTAGGTTAATACAATAATGTGCCATCAATGCTTAGCCGTTACCTGAACAATGGCACTCCAAAAGAATATAACTTATAAATTGTCTCTCGAACAATGAGAGACGGGGCAAATCTCTGAGAACCAACACTCATGTATTCTTATACTCTATATCTGATCCACCTAACTCTACTTATCCTCCATAGTTCGTGTAGAGAACTAGGAACCGACCTCTGAACATGTCGGATATAGTTCCACCGAGCTTTTCAAGTCATCTACTGAATATACCATCAGAGGGATTAGGTGGGACACAAAATCTGACCCATTGACGAGCTCCCTGTATTACAGATAGCTGTAAGAAAACTTGGTTCCGACCCTCAAAGCTCAGATCAGAGTCCCTTCAGTTAGGGGATAGCTCGTCTAGCATCCAGACAGTTGTCCACATCTTCCATGTCAGCAGCTACATCTGGACCATTTCTCAATAACTTCAATGGTTAGAAAACACAATGAAACATTGATTAAATTAGTTTCCTATATGAACGAAAATTGAAGTCAGATGGTATTTTCATTAGGGTGAGAAGGATGCAATAGGAAAGAGGAAAAGTTAATAATATCAAGAAGAAGGTGGATGCAAATTAATTTTAAAAAAAATTGATGCGCCTGCTAGGAGTTGAACCCGGATTATATTCTTATAAAGAAAGTCTTAGGCCAGTGAGCTACAGGGGCTGTGTGATTAAAGAAACATAAATTGAAGTCCAATGGTTTTTTCAATAGGGTGAGATTGATGAATTAGGAAATAGTAAAATTTAATAAAATCAAGACGAATGTGGATGCAAATTAATTTACAAAAAATTGATGTACGAGCTAGGAGCTGAACCTAGAGCATTTTCTTTTAACGAAAGTTTTAGACCAATGAGTTACAGGTGCGGTGGTGATTAAATTAGTTTCTTTTATGAACTTAAATTGAAGTCCAATGGCTTATTCCTAAGGGTGAGACAGACGCATTAGGAAAGTGTAAAAGTTAATAAATCAAGAAGAATGTGGATGCAAATTAATTTACGAAAAACTGATGCGCCTACTAGGCGTTGAAGCAGAAGCATTTATTATAAAGAATGTCTTAGACCAGTGAGCTACAGGAGCTATGGTGATAAAATTAGTTTCAATGAACATAAATTGAAGTCAACTAGTTTTTTCATTAGGGTGAGATGCTTGCATTAGGAAAGTGTAAAAATTAGTAGAATCAAGAAGGAGGATGAAAATTAATAATTGGCCTCGAGGGCATACATTTCCCAACAGTCACATCACCCAACTCAACCACACATTGGGTGAGCTCGAAAGATGGAATCCCTTGATACAAACTTAGGCCGGACCAGGGACCGCATAGCCATTTATCTCCGGTAAGGTCCACAACTTGAGCCCATCACTCCAAAAGCCATCAGGTGCGGCCTATCACATTCTCGTTTAAAGTGACAGCTCTACTGACCGTTGGGTTCCTTTAGTTAATGGTTCTGCCTATTAACTAGGAGGTCAATAATTGATCGTTAACTAGTCAGCAATACGGACATCTTAGGACAATACAATAAAGCGCCTTCAATGCTTAGCCATTACATGAACAATGGCACTCCAAAAGAATATCACTAATAAATTGTCTCTCGAACAATGAGAGACGGGGAAAATTTCTGAGAACCAACAATCAGGCATTCTTATACTCTATATCTAACTCTACTTCTCCTCCATAGTTCATACAGAGAACTAGCAGCCGACCTCCGAACTGTCGGACATAGTTCCACCGAAACTTTTCACGTCAACTGCTGAATAAAGAATCAGAGAGATTAGGTCGGAAACCAGATGTGACCCCTTGACAAGCTCCATGTATTGCAGATAGCTGGAAGAGAGCTTGGATCCGACCCTCAAAGCTCGAATAAGAGTCCCTTCAGTCATATGATAGCTCATCCAACATCCAAACAGTTGTCCACGTCTTCCACGTAAGCAGCTACTTCTGGACCATTTCTCAATAACTTCTATCGTGAGAAAACACAATGAAACAATGATTAAATTAGTTTCCGTTATCAACGAAAATTGAAGTCCATTGGTCTTTTCATTGTTGTGAGATGGATGCAATAGGAAAGTGTAAAAGATAATAAAATCAAGAGAAGGTGGATGCAAATTAATTTTAAAAAAATTCATGCGCCTGCCAGGAGTTGAACCCGGAGTATTTTCTTATAAAGAAAGTCTTAGGCCAGTGAGCTACAGGCGCTGTGTGATTAAAGAAACTTCTTTTATGAACATAAATTGAAGTCCACTGGTTTTTTCAATATGATGAAATCGACGCATTTGGAAAGAATAAAATTTGATAAAATCAAAACGAATGTGGAAGCAAATTAATTTTCAAAAAATTGATGTGCATGCCAGGAGTTGAACCTATAGCCTTTTCTTTTAACGAAAGTCTTAGACCAGAGACCTACAAGTGCGGTGGTGATTAAATTAGTTTCTTTTATAAGCTTAAATTGTCGTCCAATGGCTTATTCCTTAGGGTGAGACGGACGCATTAGAAAAGTGTAAAAGTTAATAAATCAAGTAGAAGGTGGATGCAAATTAATTTACGAAAAATAGATGCGCCAAGTAGGAGTTAAACCCCGAGCATTTCTTATAAAGAAAGTCTTAGACCAGTGAGCTACAGGGGTTGTGGTGATTAAATTAGTTTCTTTTATGAACTTAAATTGAAGTCCACTAGTTTTTCATTAGGGTGAGATGCAAGCTTTATGAAAGTGTAAAAATTAATAGAATCAAGAAGAAGGAAGATGCAAATTAATAATTTGCCTCGAGGGCATACATTTCCCAATAGTGACATCCCCCAACTCAACCACCACATCGGGTGAACTCCGAAGATGGAGGCCATTAATACAACATTGGGCTGGCCCATGGACTGCCTAGCCATTTATCTCCGGTAAGGCCCACAACATGAGCCCATCACTCCAGAAGCCCTCAGGTGCGGCCTGTCACCTTCTCATTTAAAGTGACAGCTCGACTTATCGTTGGGTTCATTTAGTTAATGGGTATGCCTGTTAACTAGGATGTCAATGATTCACCGTTAACTCATCATCAATACCGGCAGCTAGGCCAACATAATAAAGCGCCTTCAATGCTTAGCCGTTAGCTGAGTAATGACACTCCAAAAGAATATCTCTTATAAATAGTCTATCGAACAATGAGAGACGGGGAAAATCTCTGAGAACCAACACTCAGGTATTCTTATACTCTATATCTGATCCACCTAACTCTACTTCTCCTCTATAGTTCAAACAGAGAACTAGCAGCCGACCACCAAACATGTCGGACATAGTTCCACCGAGCCATTTCAAGTCATCTACTGAATAAACCACCAGAGGGATTAGGTCGGACACCAAATCCGACCCATTGACGAGCTCCTTATATTGCATATAGCTGTAAGGGAGCTAAAGCTCAGATTAGAGTCCCTTCAGTTAATAGATAGCTCATCTAGCATCCAGACAGTTGTCCATGTCTTCCACGTTAGCAGCTACATCTGGACCATTTCTCAATAACTTCAAAGTGAAGAAAACAAAATGAAACAATGATTAAATTAGTTTCACATCTGAACGAAAATTGAAGTCCAATGGTCTTTTCATTAGGGTGAGATGGATGCAATAGGAAAGTGTAAAAGTTAATACAAGAAGGTGGAAGCAAATGAATTTTAAAAAAATTGATGTGCCTGTCGGGAGTTGAACATGGAGTACTTTGTTATAAAGAAAGTCTTAGGCCAGTGAGCTACAGGCTCTGTGTGATGAAAGAAACTTCTTTTACAAACTTAAATTGAAGTCCACTGGTTTTTTCATTAGGATGAAATTGATGCATTTGGAAAGAGTAAAATTTAATAAAATCAAGATGAATGTGGATGCAAATTAATTTTCAAAAAATTGATGTGCATGCCAGGAGTTGAACCTACTGCATTTTCTTTTAACGAAAGTCTTAGATCAGTGACCTACACGTGCAGTGGTGATTAAATTAGTTTCATTTATGAGCTTAAATTGACGTCCAATGGCTTATTTCTTAGGGTGCGATGGATGCATTAGGAAAGTGTAAAAGTTAATAAATCAAGATGAAGGTGGATGCAAATTAATTTACGAAATACCGATGCGCCTAATAGGAGTTAAACCCCAAGCATTTCTTATGAAGAAAGTCTTAGACCAGTGAGCTACATGAGCTGTGGTGATTAAATTAGTTTCTTTTATGAACTTAAATTGAAGTCCACTAGTTTTTTCATTAGGGTGAGATGCATGCTTTAGGAAAGTGTAAAAATAAATAGAATCAAGAGCGAGGAGGATGCAAATTAATAATTGGCCTCGAGGGCATATATTTCCCAACAGTCATATCCCCCAACTCAACCACCACATCGGGTGAGCTCGAAAGATGGAGGCCATTGATACAACATTAGGCCGGCCCAGGGACCGCCTAGCCATTTATTTCTGGTAAGGCCCACAACATGAGCCCATCACTCCAAAAGCCCTCAGGTGCGGCATATCACCTTCTCATTTAAAGTGACAGCTCCACTGATCGTTGGGTTCATTTATTTAATGGGTCTACCCGTTAAATAGGAGGTCAATGATTGACCGTTAACTCGTCGTCAATATCGACAGCTTTGGCCAAAACAATAAAGCGCCTTCAATGCTTAGCCATTACCTGAACAATGGCACTCCAAAAGAATATCACTTATAAATAGTCTCTCGAACAATGAGAGACAGGGCAAATCTCTGAGAACCAACACTCAGGTATTCTTATACTCTATATCTAATCCACATAACTCTACTTATCCTCTATAGTTAGTACAGAGAACTAGCAGCCGACCTCTGAACATGTCGGACATAGTTCCACCGAGCCTTTTCAAGTTATGTACTGAATAAACCATCTTAGGGATTAGGTCAGGCACCAGATCTGACCCATTGATGAGCTCCCAGTATTACAAATAGCTGTAAGAGATCTTGGATCTGACCCTCAAAGTTCATATCAGAGTCCCTTCAGTCAGGGGATATCTCGTCCAACGTCCAGACAGTTGTCCATGTCTTCCATGTTAGCAGCTACATCTGGACCATTTCTCAATAACTTCAAAGTGAAGAAAACACAATGAAGCAGTGATTAAATTTGTTTCCTATATGAACGAAAATTGAAGTCCAATGGTCTTTTCATTAGGGTGAGATGGATGCAATAGGAAATATAAAAGTTAATAAAATCAAGAAGAAAATGGTTGCAAATTAATTTTAAAAAAATTGATGCGCCTACCGGGAGTGGAACCCGAAGTATTTTCTTATAAAGGAAGTCTTAGGCCGGTGAGCTACATGCGCTGTGGTGATTAAAGAAGTTTCTTATATGCACATAAATTGAAATCTAATGGCTTTTTCCAATAGGGTGAGATTAATGCATTAGAAAAGAGTAAAATTTAATAAAATCATAACGAATGTGGATGCAAATTAATACTAAAAAAATTGATGCGCAAGCAAGAAGTTTACTCTAGAGAATTTTCTTTTAACGAAAGTCTTAGACCAGTGAGTTACAAGTGCGATGGTGATTAAATTAGTTTCTTTTATGAACTTAAATTGAAGTCCAATAGTTTATTCCTTAGGGTGAGACGGATGCATTAGGAAAGTGTAAAAGTAAATAAATCAAGAAGAATTGGATGCAAATTAATTTACGAAAAACTGATGTGTCTACTAGGAGTTAAACCTGAAGCATTTCTTATAAAGAAAGTCTTAGACTAATGAGCTACAAGAGCAGTGGTGATTAAATTAGTATATTTTATGAACTTAAATTGAAGTCCACTAGTTTTTTCATTAAGGTGAGATGCATGCATTATGGAAGTGTAAAAATTAATAGAATCAAGAAGGAGGATGCAAACTTATGATTGGCCTCGGGTGCATACATTTCCCAATAATCACATCCCCCAGCTCAACCACCACATCGAGTGAGCTCAGAAGATGGAGTCCATTGATACAACCTTAGGCCAGCCTAGGGACCTCCTAGTTATTTATCTCCGATAAGGCCCACAACTTGAGCCCAATACTCCAGAAGCCCTTAGATTCGGCCTGTCACCTTCTCATTTAAAGTGACAACTCGACTGACCGTTGGGTTCCTTAAGTTAATGGATTTGCCGGTTAACTAGGCAATCAATGATTAACCATTAACTCGTCATCAATATTGACAGCCCATGCCAATACAATAAAGCGCCTTCAATGCCTAGCAGTTACCTGAACAATGGAACTCCAAAAGTATATCACGTATAAATAGTCTCTCGAACAATGAGAGTCGGGGCAAATCTCTGAGTACCAACAGTCATGTATTCTTATACTCTATATCTGATCCACCTAACTCTACTTCTTCTCCATAGTTCGTATAGAGAAGTATCAGCCGACCTCCAAACATGTCGGACATAGTTCCACCAAGCCTTTTCAAGTCATTTTCTGAATAAAGAATCGGAGGGATTAAGTCGGAAGCCAGATCTGACCCCTTGACGAGCTCCCTGTATTGTAAATAGCTAGAAGCGATCTTGGATCCGACCCTCAAAGCTCGGATCGGAGTCCCTTCAGTCAGAGATAGTTCATCTAGCATCCAGACAGTTGTCCACGTCTTCCATGTCAGCAACTACATCTGGACCATTTCTCAATAAATTCTATGGCGAGAAAACACAATGAAACAGTGATTAAATTAGTCTCCCTTAAGAAGGGAAATTGAAGTCCAATGGTCTTTTCATTAGGGTGAGATGGATGCAATAGGAAAGTGTAAAAGTTAATAAAATCAAGAAGAAGGTGGATGCAAATTAATTTTAAATAAAATTGATGCGCCTGCCGGGAGTTGAACCCAGAGTATTTTCTTATAAAGAAAGTCTTAGGCCAGTGAGCTACATGCGCTGTGGTGATTAAAGAAGTTTCTTTTTTGAACATAAGTTGAAATCCAATGGGTTTTTCAATCGAGTGAGATTGATGCAGTAGGAAAGTGTAAAATTTAATAAAATCAAGACGAATGTGGATGCAAATTAATTTACAAAAAATTGATGTGCATGCCAGGAGTTGAACAAATAGCATTTTCTTTTAACGAACGTCTTAGACCAGTGAGTTACAGTTGTGGTGGTGATTAAATTAGTTTCTTTTATTAACTTAAATTGAAGTCCAATAGTTTATTCCTTAGGGTGAGCCGGACGCATTAGGAAAGTGTAAAAGTTAATACATCAAGAAGAAGGTGGATGCAAATTATTTTACGAAAAACTGATGCGCATACTAGGAGTTAATCCCGGAGCATTTATTATAAAGAAAGTCTTAGACCAGTGAGCTACAGGAGCTATGGTGATTAAATTAGTTTCTTTTAAGAACTTAAATTGAAGGCCACTAGTTTTTTCATTAGGGTGAGATGCATGTTTTAGGAAAGTGTAAAAATTAATAGAATCAATAAGAAGGATGATGCAAATTAATTATTGGCCTCGAGGGCATACATTTTCCAACAGCCACATCCCTCAACTCAACCACCACATCGGGTGAGCTCAGAAGATGGAGGCCATTGATACAACCTTATGCCGACCCAGGGACCGCCTATGCATTTATCTCCGGTAAGGCCCACAATATGAGCCCACCACTCCAGAAGCCCTCAGGTGCTGCCTATCACCTTCTTATTTAAAGTGATAGCTCGACTCACTGTTGGGTTCTTTTAGGTAATGGATCTACCCGTTAACTAGGAGGTCAATGATTGACTATTAACTCGTCATCAATACCGACAGCTCAGGGCAATACAATAAAGCGCCTTCAATACTTAACCATTACCTGAACAATGGCACTCCAAAAGAATACCACTTATAAAAAGTCTCTCGAACAATGAGAGTCGGTGCAAATCCCTGTATTGAGATAGCTGGAAGGGAGCTTGGATCCAACCCTCAAAGCTCGAATCGGAGCCACTTCAGTCAGAGGATAGCTCGTCCAGCATCTAGATAGTTGTCCACGTCTTCCACCTCAGCAGCTACATCTGGACCATTTCTCATAACTTCTATGGTGAGAAAATACAACGAAACAGTGATTTAATTAGTTCCCCTTCTGAACGAAAATTGAAGTCCAATGGTCTTTTCATTAGGGTGAGATGGATGAAATAGGAAAATGTAAAAGTTAATAAAATCAAGAAGAAGGTGGATGCAAATTAATTTTAAATAAATTGATGCGCCTGCCGGGAGTAGGACTCGGAGTATTTTCTTATATTTTCTTATACAGAAAGTCTTAGGCCAGTGAGCTACATGCGTTGTAGTGATTAAAGTAGTTTCTTTTATGAACATAAATTGAGTCCAATCATTTTTCAATAAGGTGAGATTGATGCATTAGGAAAGAGTAAAATTTAATAAAATCAAGATGAATGTGGATGCAAATTAATTTACAAAATAACTGATGTGAGGAGTTGAACTTAGAGCATTTTCTTTTAACGAAAGTCTCAGACCAGTGAGCTATAGGAGCAATGACAATTAAATTAGTTTCTTTTATGAACTTAAATTGAAGTCCAATGGTTCATTCCTTAGGGTGAGACGAACGCATTAGGAAAGTGTAAAAGTTAATAAATCAAGAAGAAGGTGGATGCAAATTAATTTACGAAAAACTGATGCACCTACTAGGAGTTAAACATGTAGCATTTATTATAATGAAAGTCTTAAACCAGTGCGCTACAGGAGCTGTGGTGATTAAATTACTTTCTTTTATGAACTTTAATTGAAGTCAACTAGTTTTTTCATTAGGGTGAGATGCATGCATTAGAAAAGTGTAAAAATTAATAGAATCAATAAGAAGGATGATGCAAATTAATTTATAAAAACTTTGTATGATTGCCGGGAGTTGAACCCGGAGAATTTTCTTCTAAAGATAGACTTATACTAGTGAGCTACATGCACTAGTGATTAAATTATTTTCTTTTATGAACTTAAATTGAAGTCCAATGGTTTTTTCATAAGGGTGAGATGGATGCATTAGGACAGTGTAAAAGTTAATAAAATCAAGAAGAAGGTGGATGAAAATTAATTTACAAAAAATATGAGCATTTTCTTATAAATTAAGTCTTAGACTAGTGAGCTATTGGTACTATGGTGATTAGTTTCTTTTGTGAACTTAAATAGTGGTCCAATGGTTTTTTTCATTAGGGTGAGATGGATGCATTAGGAACGTGTAAAAGTTAATAAAATCAAGAAAAAGGTGGATGCAAATTAATTTACAAAAAATTGATGTGCCATCAGGGAGTTGAACCCGATGCATTTTCTTATTAAGAAAGCTTAACCAGTGAGCTACAGGCGTTATGCTAATTTAATTAGTTTCTTTAATTAACTTAAATTGAAGACCATTGGGGTTTTTATTAGGGTGAGATGAAAGCAGTAGGAAAGTGTAGAAGCTAATAAAATCAAGAAGAAGGTGGATGAAATTAATCTACAAAAAATTGTCGCACCTATAAAGAGTTGAACCCTTGGAAATTTCTTATAAAGAAAGACTTAGACCAGTGAGCTACAGGCGATATGGTGATTAAATTATTTTCTTTATGAACTTAAATTGAAGTCCAATGAATTTTTTCATTAGGGTGAGACGGATGCATTAGGAAAGTGTAAAAGATAATAAAATCAAGAAGAAGTGGATGCAAATTAATTTACAAAAAATTGACGTGCATATCGGAAGTTGAACACTAAGCAATTTCTTATAAAGAAATTCTTAAACTTGTGAGCTACAGGCGCTATTGAAATTAATTTAGTATCTTTTATGAACATAAATTAAAGTCCAATGGTTTTGTCATTAGGGCAGATGAACGCATTAGGGAAGTGTAAAAGTTAATAAAATCAAGAAGAAGGATGATGCAAATTAATTTACAGAGTGTCTACCTGGGAGTTGATCCCGAAGTATTTTCTTATAAAGAAAGTTTTAGACCAGTGAGCTACAGGCGCTATGGTGAGTAAACTAGTTTCTTTTGAAGTCCAATGGTTTTGTCATTAGGGTGAGATGGATACATTAGGAAAGTGTAAAAGTTAATATAATCAAGAGGAAGGTGGATGCAAATTAATCTATAAAAAATTGATGTGTCGGTCGGTAGTTGAACCTGGAGCGTTTTGGTATAAATGAAATATAGACCTGTGAGCTGCTGGTGATGTGGTGATTAAATTGGTTTCTTTATGAACTTAAATTAAAGGCCATTAATTTTTCGTTAGTTTAAGATGGATGCATTAAGAAAGTGTAAAAGTTAGTAAAATCTAGGAGAAGGTGGAAGCAAATTAATTTACAAAAAATTGATGCGCCTGTCGGGAGTTGAACCTGGAGAATTTTCTTATAAAGAAAGTCTTAAAAAAGTAAGCTACTAGCGATGTGGTTATTAAATTAGTTTCTTTTATTAAGTTAAATCGAATTCCAATGGTTTTTTTTATTAGGGTGAGATGGATGCATTAGGAAAGTGTAATAGTTTATAAAATCAAGAAGAAGGTGGATATATAGTAATTTACAAAAAATTGATGCATGTGCTTGGAGTTGAACACGAAGCATTTTCTTATAAAGAAAGTATTAGACCGGTGAGCTACAGGCACTGTGGAAATTAATTTAGTTTCTTTTATGAACTTAAATTGAAGTCCAATGGTTATGTCATTCGGGTCGGATGAACGCATTAGGAAAGTGTAAATGTTAATAAAAACAAGAAAAAGGTGGATGCTGTTGTGAATAGGCCCATTGGGCCCATTAGGTATCCACCCATCATTGAATACTATATATATGAAAGCAGGGGGCTCCTAACCCCTTACACCTTTTACCTTATGCTTTTCCCTTCATAACACGTTATCAGCACAAATCTGCTCGAAGGAAAAAGATGACGGCTCTCAAGGAGGAGTTCATCCCCAACGTCATTTTAAAGAAGATCTTGTTCTTCTCAATGGGGAGAGTAAAGGGCATCCTTCATCGACCATCGTCTAGATTCCATAGCTGAATCTAGAAGGTACATCCTCAATTTTTTAGATCTAGACTTGCTTTTCCTGTAGATGTGCATGTTTTAGATAACGTAGTTCATGAACACGGTAAAAATCAAATTTTTTAAGATCGGCATGTATAAAAACATTAAAAAAATTGGTTTTTTATGATCCATGGTCGCGCCCTGAAGGCGCGGCGGCCGTGCCTTCGTGCACGGCCAGGCCTAGGGCGCTGCCCGGTCGCACCTGCAGGGCGCGGCCAACCGCCACGGTGGCTGCGCCTCCGAGCGTGGCCAGCGGCCGCGGCGACCGTCGTGGGCCCCCTCTCCTTAGGGTCTTTCGAAACCCTAGCCCTTAACGGGTTATTTTAGGAGAGGCCCATTAACCCTTTCTTGGTTGTTTTTTGGCCCTAAAGCCCGAAAATTAGAATATTTTTTCCACAAAAATTTCTTTTTAAATTATTTGGGCGTCTAAAGCCCACTAATTAAAGAAATATTTAATTGTGATAAAGTTGGGTGGAAAAATAAATAAAGATACAAAATGGATCATAATTACATGTTTTTAAATTCTATTGTTAGAAATTTGAGCAAACACTTCACTTGTTATTATTTTTAAATCTATGCCTGTGATGTCATATTTCTGTGTGGTTGTATATGTATATAATAACTGCGTGGTTGTATATGTATATAATATCTGCGTGAATGTGCTATTAGACTATGTTTTTAGGGATCAGCTTGGTTTCTGACACTTTTCCCTTTTTCTGCAATTTTTTTCTTTTTAAGAGAACTTGCATGTGATGTTATAAATGTAAAAGTCAAAGCTGAAGGACCACCCCATGGAGATGAATGCGCTAGCATAAAGAGAAATGTGCTTTTCTTAAAGTTCCCAAGTTGTCATATTTTATGCACTTTTTTATTTATGGGATGTATCTTTGGACTTTTTTCTTTTTCTTTTTAGTGCACGGCTGGCTGATTCCCATAGTTCTAAATTAATTCTTTGCTTATATTAAATGTGTAGATGTTTAACTTTAATAGTCAAATAATTCATGTTATTTTTATGTTGCTAGATTGCACAGATGGTCAGACTTGCTAATGTTGATGTCTCGGTCCTGAAGGTCGATGGGTCGAACTACTTGACTTGGCAGCTGGACCTGAAGTTCCACTTGCGCTCTCATAGGTACAATCTAACACCCACAGCAAAGGTAACAATCAGTACTGTCACAGCTGAAAAGGATGCTTCTAAAGAAGCTCCTAATGCAGAAGAAGTTTTTGATATACTTAAGGCGAAAGCCATTATTTATATCAGGAAACACTTAGACTCGATCCTGAAGAACAAGTATCTTACTGTAGAGGATCCCTATGAGTTGTGGACCGCACTTGAGGAGAGGTACAGACATCAAAGGGATGTCATACTCCCTCTTGCACAGTACGAGTGGACTCACCTCCGCATACAGGATTACAAATCTGTAGTGGAGTACAACTCAGTATTATTCCGAATCACCTCATGCCTGAAGTTGTGTGGTGAGGATGTGCCTGAGAGGATACTACTTGAGAAGACATTTACGCCTTTTCATAAGAAGGACATGATCCTCATGCAACATTACCGTGAACGAAAGTTCACAAAGTACTCCGATCCGCTCTCATGCCTACTAATGGCTGAACAGAACAGAGAGTTGTTGATTGCCACTCACAATCTATGCCCTCCTAACTCTGCTCCATTTCCACCTCCTGCATAGGCACATTTCCAGTCTTCCCAGAAGAAGATGGATAAGAAGGCAAAGTTCCAGCAATGGCAAGAACTGAAGAAGCAGAAAAAGGCTACTCCTCAGGCTACTCCCCAGAACCAGAAGTTTGTGGCAAAGAAGCAACAGCGGACGCCTAATAAAGGTGGTCCTCCCAAGAAAGACTGGGATGATAAATGCTCTAGATGTAGAATAACAGACCATTGGTCCAGAAACTGCCGTACATCCAGACACCTACAGGACCTCTACCAGGCAAGTCTCAAGCCTCATGCTAAGACAAACTTGATAGATGGGGCAGTGTTACTAGCTACTGAATGGTATCTAGAAGATTTCATGAATGACAACACTTTGTAGTCATGGGCCATCTGTATCTCACTTTCTAGCAATGTATCTTATTTTATGTCTTTCTATTCCATGTTAGCTACGTTGTTTGTCAGCTTTTAAATATTAATGAAAGTACTCTCTTTTCGTAGTATTTATTTAATGCTTTTATTTTTTAGATATGGAATCTATATGCCTAGTGGACAGTGCGTCAATGCACTCTATTCTTCAGTGTATAGACTACTTTTCGAGCATTGGTAGTTATTCTGGTCAATTGAGAAAAATCTTAGGACCAGCTGACATAATAGAAGGATCAGGGAAGCAATCATTTTGCTCCCCAATAACACACCCATTAAACTTAGAGATACACTATACTCACCTAAATCAATCTGAAATCTTCTAAGTTTTAAAGATATTCGTCTAAATGGGTATCATTTAGAGACGGTCGAGGATAATAAAAAGGAATACTTGCACGTAACGTCTCTTACAAATGGTATAAAAAACCATTATGGAACGTATCAAGGGACTCTCCACGGGTCTCTACGAGATAAGTATTCACTCTCCAGAAGTATACATGACGGAGCACCTGCAGTGCCCTCAAATACCAGAATTCCAACTCTGGCATAGTAGACTGGGACACCCTGGATCTGTTATGATGTACCGCATCATAAATAGCTCAAGGGGTATAAATTTGAAGAACCTGAAGATTTTTCAAAAAGGTAACTTCCCATGTCCACCCTGTTACAAGGTTAAATTGATAACAAGACCCTCTCCACTTAAAGTGGACTTGGAGTCTCCTAGCTTTCTGGAGAGAATCCATGGTGTAGGATCATGTCAAAACAGCGTTGTTAGGATCGAATAATAAAGTCGAGACTTACGCTTGCGTACGTGGCACCATAATCTCGGAACTTCGCCCTCGGATTCGCCACAACGGTCGATACTTCGTCACGGAGGATCGAAGCAGAGTTTCACCGCCTAAATCTCTAACTAGAAGAGGATTTTAATGGAAGGGAGAAGAAGAACATAAGATGCCTTATGCAAACTTATGGCATGGAAAGTGTAAATGAATGCCTTATCCTTGGGTCCTATTTATAGGCTTTAGGGGTGGTTATTGTAGGAAATAACCAATTATAAGCTTATTAGCCTATATTAGCACATTCATTTATCCTCTTCTTCATTCACTTATCAAGTGCCTTTATGCACTTATAAAGTGACTTTTCCACTTATCGAGTGGCTTTTTCCACTTATCGAGTGGTCCTTTTCACACGAGAAAAGGTTCCCTTCGTGCACGCTTTCGTGCACGCGACATCTGAGGTCTATATACCCTCATACATCCCCTCATGGGTGTATTCATGTCGTCCATATCCAACATCTCCCACTCACACTTGAGGGGATTGTAAGGAAACATCTTTTCCTTTATCTCTTCTGTTTGTCATACCGAGAAATAGGCCGTGTGACCGTCATGCGCATAGAGTCCGCTGTTGTGCACTTATTAGAGATACACAACACTCCTCGAGGTGCAAAGTTGAGTAGATCAACGCATGCTTTACCCTAGATTATTTCTTCACATTTCTTATACTTTATATTCAACAATTGAATCCCATCTGGATTGCAATTGGCTGGCCAGCTTTGAATCTTTAAAGTCCAAATGTGAATGCGAAATTAATCTTCCTCTTCTTGCGATCCTTTCGATCTTGACTTGACTTGCTTTTCTAACATGCCCCGCCGGACTGAATTAACCATAGTCTATAAGTAACATGCTAAGATAGCAATCACCCGGTCAAATCTAAAGGAACCAATTAGAGTCCATAAGGGTAATGAACTAAGACCCATGTGGTCTTTGGGTCTCACATAATAGTAAACTTATTTACTATTCTAACCCAATGGTCAAAAATGCATACGTAGTATGAATACGTATTACAACATCGCTCCTTTCTCAGGGAGTGTATGTCTCAATGATGTTGTAAGGATGATGATCAGACACCACAATGTCTGATTTTGAGTCCCTTTTTCTACTGAAATAATCCTTTGGACTCACATCCCGCATTTAGACAGATAGGATTTCAAAATCCTCTTAGATCTTCTGTAAGCATCCATATGATGCAGATCTTTCATGCGACCATTTTGTTTAAGTCATGACTCTAAATCATCCGTCTGATGATTTTGAATTTAAACAGGTCTCATCTCTATTCTATCCGTCTGATAGAATAAGGCGGTTGCTCATGTGAGAGAGCCAACCTCAATCTGTCCGACATACTAGAAAGTATAGCTGAGATTTCTAAAATGTACACAAACATTTCTCAAGAAATTCATATGCAATGTTTGAAAAAGAACATATTCTTTTATTAAATTTGATCATTTACAGACATGGGAATTTACATTGGTACAACTCAGCTCTTACGCAATCCTTGGGATGATAAGTATTTGTAAAACACATCTCTGGGGATCGCCTTCGTGAGCGGATCCGCTATCATCTCATGCGTAGATATGTACCTTATGTCCACCTTCTTGGTCTTATCATAGTCTTTTGCAAATTTGTAGCGGATATCAATGTGTTTGGTCTTACAATGAAATTTAGGATCTTTGACATAAGCTATATATGCTTGACTGTCGCTGTGTATAGGTACAGCACTTGAGTCACTTGCATCAATTAGCCTGTCTAAGAATTTCCTAAGCCAAACAGCCTCTTGGACTGCCATGCTAAATGCTACAAACTCGGCTTCCATAGTTGAAAGTGCGATGCAGGATTGTTTCTTGCTACTCCAGGATATTGCACCAGATCCGAGTAGAAAAACATATCCTGAGGTCGATCGTCGCTCATCGAGATCACCCGCCCAATCAACATCAGTGTAGCCTTCGAGCCTCAAGGCATCTCCTTGATAGCATAAAGCAAAGTCTGCAGTTCCTTTGAGATACCGCATTATCCTCTTAACCGCTTTCCAGTGTACTTGTCCTGGGTTGGATTGGTAACGACTAACCATTCCAACGGCAAAACAGATGTCCGGTCGTGTACACATCATAGCGTACATAAGACTACCAACTGCACTGGAATATGGAACTTTTTCCATAATCTCTTTCTCCTTTTGGTTCTTAGGACATGATTTCAGACATAAATTATCGCTTTTTCTTATAGGAGTATCAATGGACTTGCAGTCCTGCATATTAAATCGTTCTAGAACCTTCTTTATATAAGTCTCCTGTGAAAGAGAAAGAAGTTTCTTCGAACGATTCTTTGAAATCTTAACTCCAAGGATATATGCGGCTTCTCCCATGTCTTTCATCTCAAAAACTGATGAAAGCCAAGCCTTGATATCCATCACAAAGCCCTTGTCATTTCCGGCTATTAAAATGTCATCTACATATAGAGACATGATAACATACTTGCTTTTAATCCTCTTGATATATATGCAGTTATCTTCATCAAGCATGGTAAAACCATTTGATAAGACAACTTCTTGAAATCGTATATACCATTGCCTCGAGGATTGTTTAAGACCATATATGGATTTAAGAAGTTTACAAACCTTATGTTCGTTTCCTTCTTTTACAAACCATGTTGGTTGTTCCATATAGATCTCCTCGTCCAATTCTCCATTGAGAAAGGCAGTCTTTACATCCATTTGATGTAATTCGAGGTCTAAGCAAGCTACCATTGCCAGAATCAGGCGAATCGAGGTAAAACAAACAACAGGTGAGAAGGTCTCTTCGTAGTCTATCCCTTCCTGTTGCGTAAAACCTTTCGCGACAAGGCGAGCTTTATATCTGTCAATAGAGCCATCAGCCTTATGCTTGATCTTGAGAACCCATTGGTTCCCAATAGCTCTACGTCCTCTGGGTAAGTCAACTAAGTCCCAGACTTGGTTAACTTTCATGGATTCTAACTCCTCTTGCATCGCTTCCATCCATTTGTCTTTAGCAGGGCAAGATACGGCCTGTTTGAAAGTAGCAGGCTCGTCATCTTCTTGTAGTAAAGTCATAAAGGTTTGTGGAAATTCATCCTCAAATCTTAGAAGAACCAACCTTGTACGACTACTACGTCGTATTTGAGATTCTTCAAGTCCTTGTTGACTCAAATTTAGATCAATTCTAATATCACTCCCACTTGAAATGTCGTTAGAATTGCTCCCACTTGGATCATTATTCCCGTATGGAATAGGATAATCGTCATTCGTATAATCCATTGGTGAAGGTTAAAACGTATTTTCGTTTTCACCAAGAATTTCTCACTCGAATGAGGTAATCCTTCTTGATCATAAATCTCAAATAGAGATAAGTCCTGACTTATCTCGCCCTGTCTTGGAAACTCGTTTTCCAAGAAAGTGACATCCCTCGACTCAAACTCAATTAGCCCACCATTGTCTTCCTGACTAAAAAAACATAACATTTGGAGTTTTTTGCGTATCGTATAAAGATACATTTCCTTCCACTTGGCCCAAGTTTGCCATACTTATGGGAGGAAATATGTGCGTAGGATGCACAACCCCAAGGTTTTAAAATGTTTAAGTCAGGAGACCTTTGGTTCCACAACTCATAAGGAGTGGAGCTAACTGATTTCGAGGGTACGCGGTTTAAAATGAAAGCGGCCGTCAATAATGCATCACCCCAAAAGGTGATTGGCAAGTTAGCTTGCGACATCATTGAACGGACCATTTCCATTAAAGTCCTATTTCTCCTTTCTGCAACACCGTTTTGTTGAGAAGTATAAGGCATAGTTACCTGATGTACTATGTCTTTTTCATCACAAAGTTCCTTAAAACTTGTTGATTGATATTCACCGCCCCTATCGGTTCGCAAGACCTTAATCTTGCGATCTAATTGATTCTTCACTAAACTCATATAGTTTTTAAAGCAAGCCATTGCTTCACTTTTGTGGGATATCAAATAGATCTGTCCGAATCGGGTGAAATCATCAATAAAAGTGATGAAATAGGACTTCCCGCGTCTTGTCTTGACATTCATCGGACCAATATGTCCGAATGGATAAGCTGTAATGGAACCTCGGCCCTTGTGCCGGTTCCAAACGGCTTGCGACAATATTTCCCCACTAGGCAATGTTCGCAGGTCGACATTTCAACCTTTGAAACATTGGATAGAAGGCCATGTTTGGCAAGTCTATCCATACGTGTTGGTCCAATATGACCAAGCCTTGCGTGCCAACAAATCACATCAGACTCATAAGTCTTAGAATTTGCAATAAGGAAATTTTCATTACATGAGGAATCATACATTGTACTCATTACAATAAATCCTTTAAATACAAACCCAGTACCAATAAGAGTATTATTACAACTTAAGTCCACCTTACAATCATGAAAAAACCAGTTATAGCCAAGACCCATTAACACGACCACAGAAATTATATTCCTTCGAATATCTGGAGCGAAGAGGACATCATGAAGTAGGAGAGTGCGACCGTTGTCCAAGACTAGCTTGCAAGTCCCAACGCCTTTCACTTCAACACGTGTGTTGTTTCCTACATAGATCCACTTCGTTCCTTGAGGTAACCGGTGATACTCCACGAAGGACCGTCTGTCCCTTGCTATGTGGTCGGTGGCACCTGAATCAATTATCCAAAATGGATTAGATTCCACAAGAAATATTGAACTAGAAACACATATGTAACTAGTATATTTACAAGTTACCTCGTCGCCTCCACTCGTACACGAACGAGCATAGTGACCGAGCTTGTTGCACTTGAAGCACTTGATCCTCTTCAAGTCTTTCTTCTTGTGTCATTTCTTGTGTCCACCCTTTTGTTTGGGTTTCTTGGTAGACTCAGGTTGCTTATTACGTTCATTGGTAGACTTCGAACGATCTTTCCTTTTCTTTCCCCCGTGTGAGGAACTAGCAACCATGTGCACTTCTCCACTTGGCTTGGCAGCCGCAAGCCGCTCTTCCTCTAATTCGAGGTGCTTGGAAATATCGCTGAAGGTCTTGATGCTCTCATTGTGAGTGAGATGCATCTTCATTTGGTCCCACACATTTGGTAGGGACCGTATGACTGCTTGGATTTGTTGCTCATTAGTGAGCACATGACCCGCATCCTTTAACTCTGAGATAAGATTCGCCATATGTCGCAGATGTTTCCCCATGGAATGATCTGGACGTTTCTTGTATGAATCAAATCTTATAGTTAAGGCGCGAAGTTTGGACACCGATGTGCCACCAAACTTTTTCTCAAGCTTGGACCATATGTCCATGGCTAAGTCATGCTCTCGGAAGATGCGCATTATGTCATCAGCCATACTGCTTAATAACGTAATGCGTGCTATCTTGTTCTTCCGAGACCAAGCATCAAAAGCTTCCTTGTCTCGTCTGTGTTGGGCCGTAGTGCCCGACTCGGGTTCAATCATTATGTTCTTTAGAGTTTCGAGCACTTCTTGCTCCTCTAAAACGTATTGTATCTTGATGGACCATAGTTTGTAATTATCGCCGTTGAGTTTTTCACCTCTGTTTAACTCAGCGACGATATTCTTTGAAGCGGAAGACATTTTACTTTTAAAATGCTACAAAAGACACAAAACCGAAGGTTTGATCAAAAACATTGCATTGAAAAATTCTTAAAATATAATTCCCATTTGAAGTGATAATAGAATATCCCATTTGGATAGTTCTAATTTCAACTCCCACTTGGAACGACATTTATAATTTGATAAGTTACTTTCGAAAAATACTGAAGATGTTACCCTTGATTCGGAAAGGTCACTTCGTTTTCAATCACCATCTAGAGTAACTTTCAATATCTCCCCATCACTTTATCAAATGTTAGTACTCTTATAGTACTTCGCAGCGGAAAAGCGTTTTTTTTAAAACGTATTTTTTTCAAAACGTATGAAAACGTATTTTTCAAAAATTGTATATTTCGACTTAGTACCCTTATGATACTAGCGAAATATTTGGCACTTCCTGGCCATTTGCCGGGAATGAGCCGTAGCCATGCCAAGGCCGGATCCCCCTGAGGGGATTTTTCTGCAAGCCATTGTCACCGGTTCTCGTATGGATCCAGGTGCTTCCCCCCGTGTGGGAGAATTTTGCCGCAGACGACTGTCGTTAGCCTCGTATGGGCTAGTCGGCACATTCGTGTTCGACCAAAGCCTTTTGCCACCCCGTATGGGCTAGTCGGCATGTTCGTGATCGACCAAGGCCTTTTACCGGATTGGTCAACCAAAACTCCTAGATTGGTCGACCAACCAATGATCTGCACTCCTCCCGGCCAGGGCCTCTGCCCTGGCCGAGGCTGGCCAAGGGCCTCTGCCCTGGCCGGCCAGGGGGCCCTGGCCCCTCGGCCAGGGCCTCTACCCTGGCCGAGGCCGGCCAGGGCCGGCCATGGCTCTGGCAGAGGCCAGGGCCGGCCAGGCTCTGCCCTGGCCTCTGCCAGGGTCGGTAGGGCCCTGGCCTCTGGCCAGGGCCGGCCAGGCCCTGGCCTGGCCGCGACCAGGGCTCTCTGGCCCTGGCCGAGGCCGGCCAGGGCCGGCCCTGGCCTGGCCAGGGCCCCCTGGCCCTGGTCGTGGCCGGCCAGTGCTGGCCTGGCCGTGGCCGGCCAGTGCCGGCCTGGCCATGGCCGGCCATGGCCCTTTGGCCATGGCCGGCCATGGCCCATATGGCCATGGTCGGCCACCCCCTTATATGGGGTTGCCGCACACCTCACCGGAGGGGTGGCCGTGGTGGTTATTGGCCGTAGCCAACCCCCTCCGCATGGGGAAGGGGGTGCATTGCCTTCATAGCCCATTTGGCCATGGTGATCATGCACCAAAAGTCATCTTCTCCGATGGAGATAAGTACCATCATCTTCCTCGATGAAGCACCCGTTCGTCGATGAAGCACCCGTTCGCCGAGAAAGTAGTTATCTTCTAATGGCCGTGTGCCAAAATGAAAAATTAACATACTTTAAAATTCGTAAACTACGCGCTCCACATGAAGAGAGTTCACATTCCCTATGAATGTAGACTCAGCATCCATAATGAGAGCGAGCTTGACGATATGAACGGTCGGTTCTTCCCGTCACGGAGAGTTCCTACCATATCCGTAATGGTAGGAGACCCTAACGTGAAAAGAACAACCGATGCGTTCTATCCGTCACGAAGCGTTCCTACCATATCCGTAATGGTAGGATACCCATTCGTGAAAAAGACAACGCCTCGTTCATCGGTTCGACGGGGCGGCGGTTTGACCGGGGCGAACCCGTATGACTCTGATACCAATGTAGGATCCTGTCAAAACAGCGTTGTTAGGATCGAATAATAAAGTCGAGACTTACGCTTGCGTACGTGTCACCGTAATCTCGGAACTTCGCCCTCGGATTCGCCACAACAGTCGATACTTCGTCACGGAGGATCGAAGCAGAGTTTCACCGCCTAAATCTCTAACTAGAAGAGGATTTTAATGGAAGAGAGAAGAAGAACATAAGATGCCTTATGCAAACTTATGGCATGGAAAGTGTAAATGAATGCCTTACCCTTGGGTCCTATTTATAGGCTTTAGGGGTGGTTATTGTAGGAAATAACCAATTATAAGCTTATTAGCCTATATTAGCACATTCATTTTCCTCTTCTTCATTCACTTATCAAGTGCCTTTATGCACTTATAAAGTGACTTTTTCCACTTATCGAGTGGCTTTTTCCACTTATCGAGTGGTCCTTTTCACACGAGAAAAGGTTCCCTTCGTGCACGCTTTCGTGCACGCGCCATCTGAGGTCCATATACCCTTATACATCCCCTCATGGGTGTATTCATGTCGTCCATATCCAACACATGGGACATTTGGGGGCCTATACACCCATTAAGTGGTCCCTTTAGGTACTTTATGGTCCTGATAGGCGTATCTACTAAGTGGTCACATATGTGTCTACTGCCCACCCGTAACTTGGCATTTTCTAAGCTTTTAGCTCAGATAATCAAGTTGTGGGCCCACTTTCCCGCTCACCAGATAAGGAAACTTTTTCTGGATAATGCGGGGGAGTTTACATCACAAGTTTTTCTAGACTATTGCTAAGCATCGGGCATTGAAGTTGAACATCCTGTAGCACATGTTCATACCCAAAATGAGTTAGCAGAATCTCTAATAAAGAGACTGCAATGGATTGCTCGTCCATACTACTTCAATCCCAGTTGCTGGTGAATGCATGAGGGCATGCAATATTGCATGCCGCATCTATAATAAAATTCAGACCTTCTGGAAGTCAGTCATCTTCTCCTATGCAATTAGCACTTGGAGTACCACCAATTGTCTCACATTTGAGAATATTTGGTTGTGCAGTATACGTCCCTATAGCACCACCACAAAGGACAAAGATGGGTCCACAACGTCGTCTAGGCATTTATGTTGGGTCTGACACACCCTCCATAATAAGATTCCTAGAACCCCTTACGGGAGACGTCTAGAAGACTGTGAATTTGATGAAACATCATTTCCAAGACTAGGCTTACAAACCAAGAAGCCTGAAGCTTCAGAGAGTATCTCTTGGGATACACAGAAATTAAGCCACTTTGATCCGCCTACGAGCCAGTGTGAGGAGGAGGTCCTGAAGATTCTCCATATCCAAAACACTGTCCATCTCTTACCGGATAAATTTACTGACAACCAGAATATTGTCAGATCACATGTTTCTGCTGTTAACACTCCAGCTAGGATTGACATACCGCAAAATAGATGCAATCCACCTGCATCAGAGATGGTTGGACCTCTTAAAAAGAGAGGACGACCATCGGGATCCAATGATCAAGTCCCTCAAAAGAGTAGGACCCTTGGCACTGGTCAAACAATACCACCACAGGATGATATTATAAGCCCTGCCCCCACCATCTCTCCCAAACTCTCAAAGAGAGGGAAAATCGGGAGAAAATGAAGTTTCGATACATTATGTACGGACTGGGGAGTATTGGGACAGAAAGAGCACTATTATAGATGACGCATTTGCGTGTAATATTGACATCAACGTCACGTACTGTGATGATGATATTGAACTACGCTATCTGACAGAATGACAAAGAAGAGATGATTGGCCAAAGTGAAAAGCGGCAATAGGAGTGGAGTTGGATTCACTCACAAAATGCACGTCTTTGGACCAATTGTCCAGACACCAAAAGGTGTAAAACCTGTGGGTTATAAATGGGTATTTGTTAGAAAAAGAAATGAACAGAATGAGATCGTTTGCTACAAAGCAAGGCTTGTAGCGTATGGTTTTACCCAACGTCCAAGGGTGGATTTTGACGCCACATACTCCCCGGTCATAGATGCAATCACCTTTCGATTCCTTATTGGCTTAACAGCTCAAAAAGGTTTGGATATGCAGCTTATGGACATCGTGACTGCATACCTATATGGAAATTTACACCGAGACTTCTTTATGAGATTGCCTGACGGTTATTCTTTGCCTGCAGCGCTAAAAGAGAGACAACGTGACGTCTACTCAGTGAAACTGCAAAGATCATTATATGATCTGAAATAATCTGGAAGGATGTGGTATAATAGACTGAGAGAATTCCTTGCAAAGCAAGGATTTGCAAATGACCCAGTCTGTCCTTGCATCTTTATTAGAGCACATGCAACAGGATTTGTCATTATAGCCGTTTATGTGGACAACTTGAACCTCATCGGATCTCCTGGAGAAATCACTGAGATTTCTAGAAGCCTTAACAGAAACTTTCGAGATGAAAGACCTCGAAAAGTCAAAATTCTGTTTAGTTCTTCAAATAGAGCATCTTAACGATGTGATCCTATTAATCAGTCAACTTATACATCGAACTTACGGAAAAAGTTCCAATCGTTAGATCATTGGATGTACATAAAGACCCCTTTCGGCCACTGGAAGAGGGGGGAGGAACTACTAGGCCCTAAAGTGCCTTATTTAAGTGCTATTGGTGCACTCCTTTACCTGGCTAACTGCACTCGCCCTGACATAAGATTTGCAGTCAACTTATTAGCCAGATATAGTGCGGCACCTACACAGCGACACTGGGCCACAGTTAAGCATCTTCTGCGCTACATACAAGGGTCCATAGACTTAGGTCTATTCTACAGGAAAGGGCAACAATAGGTTTAGTTGGTTATGCTGATGCAGGTTACAGATCTGATCCTCATACAAAGAAGTTTCAGACCGGATACATGTTCACTTATGGCGGCACTGCCATATCTTGGAGAGCTGTGAAGCAGACCATGACGACCGTCTCATCCACACATTCAGATCTTCTAGCAATCCATGAAGCAAGTAAAGAGAGCTTCTGGCTTCGTTCTGTGATCCAGCACATTCTCACCTCTACCGGCCTGAAGCCCGGTGTTCTTGAGCCTACTGCAATCTATGAAGACAATGCAGCATGAATGGCTCAGCTACAGGACGGCTATATCAAAGGCGAGAAGACGAAGGATATCTCTCCCAAGTTCTTCTGGACGCATGACCTTCAGAAGTAAAAGCATATTGAGGTATTGAAGATCCAATCGTGTAATAACTTGCCGAATTTGCTTACCAAATCCCTGCCTACTAGTATATTTGAGAAACTTGTAAGTAGGATTGGGATGAGGAGAGTGAGAAAATGTAAACTGGGTCAGGATGAGAGAACTATGAATGTATAGATACATAGGAGATTATGTATAGATTCATAGGAAATCTGCAAGCCTGAAGCTTGGTCAGATGAGGGGGAGTCAACAGTAGTGTTGTACTCTTTTCCCTTGGCTATTGCTTTTTTCCCATGGGGTTTTCCATAGTCAAGGTTTTGACGAGGAAACCCCGTTGACTCTGGATCCGGAAGTATCCACCCCTAGCCACATCCCTAAAACAGGGAAAGTTATGGAGAAACTGTTCTTTATTTAACAAGGCAGTTATCCTAACTTGGATTTTGAAGAATCCACCTCTTATTCCATGTTGGTTGGATAAGGGGAAGTGTTGTAAATAGGACCATTGGGTCCATTGGGATCCACCCATCATTGAATACTATACATATGAGGGCAGGGGCTTCTAACCCCTTACCCCTTTTACCCTACGCTTTTCCCTTCATAACAGATGCAAATTAATTTACAAAAAGCCGATGCACCCACCGGGTGTTAAACCCTGAGCATTTTATTATAAAAATAGTCTTGGACAAGTGGGTTACAGTCATACAGTGGTGATTAAATTAGTTTCTTTTATGAACTAAAATTAATGGTTTTTTCACTATGGTGAGATGGATGCATTAGGAAAGTGTAAAAGTTAATGAAAGCAAGAAGAAGGTGGATGCAAATTAATTTACAAAAAATTGATGCGCCAACCAGGAGTTGAACTTGGAGCATTTTCTAATAAAGAAAGTCTAAATCGAATTCCAATGGTTTTTTCATCGGGTGAGATCGTGATAATTAAATTAGTTTATTTTTTGAACTTAAATCAAAGACCATTGGTCTTTTCATTAGGATGAGATGGATGCAGTAGGAAAATTTAAAAATTAATAAAATCAAGAAAAAGTTGGATGCAAATTAATTTACGAAAAATTAATGCACATGTCGCGAGTTGAACACGAAGAATTTTCTTATAAAGGAAGACGTAGATCAGTAAGCTACATGCGTTGTGGTGATTAAATTATTTTCTTTTATGAACTTAAATGAAGTCCAACGGTTTTTTCCTTAGGGTGAGATGGATGCATTAAGAAGGTGTAAAAGTTAATAAAATGAAAAAGAAGGTGGATGCAAATTAATTTAGAAAAAGTTGATGCGCCAGCTGAGAGTTGAACCCGATGCATTTTCTTATAAAGACAGCTTAGACCCGTGAGCTACAGGCTGTGTGGTGATTACATTAGTTTCTTTTATGAAACTAAATTGAAGACCATTGTTTTTCGTTTGGGTGAGATGGATGCATTAGGAAAGTGTAAAAGCTAATAAAATCAAGAAAAAGGTGGATGCAAATTAACTTACACAAAATTGATGTGCATGCAGGGAGGTGAACCTGGAGCATTTTCTTATAAAGAAAGATTTAGACCAGTGAGCTACATGCGTTGTGGTGATTAAATTATTTTCTTTTATGAACTTAAATTAAAGTCCAATGGTTTTTCATTATGGTGAGATGGATGCATTAGAAAAGTGTAAATGTTAATAAAATCAAGAAGAATGTGAATGCTAATTGATTTTCAAAAAATAATGCATCTACCCATAGGAGTTGAATCAAGCGCATTTTCTTATAATGGAAGTCTTAGATATGTGAGCTAAATGCGTGCTGTGTTGACTAAGCTTGTTAACGGTTTAATATAAGTAGTTACTCTACTAATTATGCATCAAGTTTAGCCTACATAAAATTTCAAAATAGGTCGAACATTATAAACAATTTTAAAAACTAACTAAATTTTATTACAAAAAGTCGACCAACTTCTCACAACGTCAGATTTTGCATACAAATTCTCGCTGAAAAACACCCGAGATTGGCAACCACGATCAGATTGTGAACCCTTAAAATGGCCGGGTTTGCCAACCATGTCGATTTCATTATAGTAATTTTTGATAAATCCCAAAAATGATCGGGAATGGCAATCCCGGTCATTTTAATCTCAAATGACCGGGATTGCCAACACAGGTTGTTTTGTAATGTTCCACTTTACGGAGTTACGAGAAGTTGACCGGTTTTTATAATTAAATTTAAATTTGGACGGTTTTTAATATTATTTCTAATTTTTTGCTTATTTTAAACATTGGTCCTTTTAGATCCTTTAGGAGGAAAATTAACGTTAATTTTAAGGAACATTGGTCCTTTTAGATCCTTTAGGAACAGAACTTTTCATGCGAAAATCCAAAGTGGAATTCTCCTACACAACAATAGCAACTCTTGCTCCAATTCCCACTTGTAAGGTCATTTCACCTTCTCTCAGCTTCATACTGAAAGAATTTTCAAAAATTCATGAAAACATAGTCTAGAAATTGTTTGGAGAGAATGCGGAAAATACCAGAAGAATCCATGATGAGGAAGGAAGAAGAATTGGGTTTGAGTCTTCTTATTGATCGTACGAATGGAGAGAGGGAGATGAGAAGCCCTTTTCTTCTCTCTTTTGTCTTACGCACTTTTCTAAATGAGAGCATAAAAATATATAACGTATGTCCACAAGGGACCACATCCCCTTATTTATAGATTTTGCATTTTACTAATTAGCCCATCAGAAATTAGTAATTGCATCAGGAATTCCACACATTTACAAATAAGTCCCCACACTTTTTATTAATTAAATAGGACCACAAAACTTAATTTTATCATTTCAATTAGGTCCTAAATTAATTCTTTAGTAATATATATGTGACAATTAATGCAACACGTGTGCGTCCACACGTCCAAATGCAAATACAAGTTATATACAATGATATGAAGTCCATAATTCCAACAATCTCCCACTTGGACTACATTGCCATGTGTATAAATAACTCACCTTGATCACACATAAATTACTCTGTAACACTGAATGTGTGTACACAACTGCATTTAAAACATTTCGTCCATTAGTCTCACCGATACAGGAACCAAATAAGCAGTTGTTGCCAAATTTTGCGCAGCTAAACTCGCATTGATTACGTATCAATTTAACTAAATGACATAGATAGTGTGGATGCGTGGTATGGAAATTACATGCTAACTGATCTATGCATGCCTATTTCCAACTGGTCCAACTGAAAATAAACTTATGAGATCGAAGTTCAGATCATAATTATAACTGAATGAAGTGAATACTATATAAATAGTCAAATAATGTCATGACATTACAATATGTATTAAGCTGGACAAAAATAATATACTCACACTTTTCAAATGGCATCAAATGGCATCAAAATGCTCATGAAAAGCTGAAGGCGTTAATGCCTTAGTGAGCGGACCGCAACCGTATAGTTTGTCCCTATATGCTCAATATTTATTAAACGAACTTATGTTGTTATTCGAATATAGGACTGCTGCTCTATTGTAACAATATAATTTGAGTGGCCTTTCAATACTGTTGACAATTTGCAGTCCTTAAATGAAGTTTCGCAGCCATTTTGCATGATTTGATGCCCCGTAGCACGCACAGTCGACCTGTAAATCAAAAGAATCAGTTTTTACAGATTAATAAAACGATGAAAAACTACCACCTTTCGAAGGTGAGATAATCGTGATGATGGTTTTAAGTAAACAAGAATTAATACTAAAACAAGTACGGAGAATCGATATAAGAAACAATAAGAGGAGCATGTGTCGGTTGTGATTTCGTTAAGGGTTTTGTAATCGATGATTTTGAATATCTTTTATATAACTCAACGTCTCATCCGGCTAGGGCATGCGAACATGAAAAAGTATGGCGATTTCATAAAGAAGTAACCACGTATAACGTCGATTTCATAAAGAAGGTACGCACAAGTGCCCTCTTGGATCATGATACATCCTCTTGGATGGCATCACGAATGAGTCTTACTCAGATCATATTCAATTAAGCATGCACACATCTCCGATTAACATAATCAATTAGATTATACATAGAAATCGATGAAATACGTGATTATAACATGCATATAATGCGAAAAGACAACAAAATCAACGATCACATAGCCCTAACTACATCAAAACCAACACATAAGGGCACTAGCCACGCATGGAGAGAAGAAAACTCATTTTCATTATCAAATACATGATCAAGAGTTCAAAATACATGCTAAATACGTGAAATACAATGTATAAATTGAGATATCTATCACCAAAACTACTCAAAAAGCCTTGAAATTCCTTCTGCAAGACCCTCTATTCCCTGTCTCCAAAGCCCCAGAAAATCTCACGAAAATACGCACAAGAGAGCCTCCAATACGCAATGAATACGGCCAAAAACCCTAGAATATGTTTATATTGGGAGATTACGGGGTTTATAGGCTTAACGGATTCAAAACCCGTTCCATTCTCTCGCTCAAACCCAAACTCACAGCGGCGCAGTCCTCAGCTGTCCGATCCAGGCGGGATCGAACGAGGAGCCGCCACAAGTGCTTTAAGATTCGTGCCCCGCATCCGCTTCCAATTTCAGCTCAGAGACGATCTCGACCGTTGGATTAAGGATCGGACGGCCATTGTTACACCACCTCGCCCGCGAAGTTCGACTGCTCTTCGTCCGTATCAGGCTGAATTGCAACCGCACGATGCCGATCTGACGGTCCGAAGTATGCCGCGTTTCCCATTCATCTGATCCTCTCCAAATACGGGTTGGAGCCAATCTGGGCCATCGGATACGAATGGAACGATCGCACACGAGCCACGTAGCCCCTCCACCTCGCGAATTCGAATTCGAAGCAGCACCGTTTGCAGCCGTTGGATGGTCGATTGACGGTGGAGAGTTGGCCGCGTCGCCCGCTCGTTGTGGCCATAGGATAAAGGCGGGAAATGCTCTGATGCTGCCACGTGGTAGTGTCTGGTTGGTTGCGACAGTATTTCGTATTTTCGTGCATATTTCTCCATTTAAATGGTATTATGCATTCAAAAATTCATAGTAATTAGCACACATCTCAGAAAAATACAAATAAATAGTCGTTGGAATCATGAGATCGAGATCTTCATATGAAAAATACTAAAAATGCATAAATACTCAGTATATTGCTGTTTTGTGCATAAAATAAGAGTTTGCTCTAATAAATAAGGGTATTCTAAATACGAACGTATTAGAGACCAAATAAGTACCATGTGTGCACAAAATAGGGCTAAATGAGGGGTTAAATATGCAATATTCACCCCCGAATCACACCCCCAACTAGTGTTTTGCTAGTCTCTGGCAAAAAGAGCGACTAAATCGGATGTTTAGAAAAATATTAAATCCTTCCAATTGTCTAAGGCTTGGCTCAATAATGCACTTCCAATCATAATATTTACCATGAATATACACAAATATGAATGCGATCAAATCCATGTCATTTTCTCTAATCCACTTTAAATACATAACATACAAGCATCGTATTGCATGGACAAAAAATATAACACAACATCAATTCATAACTTTCTAATTTTCAAGGAGTCAGCATTATTTAAAGATCGTCTAATTCTTGGGTGTTGAGTTTGCCATATTTTTTTCCTTTCTTTTTTTGACTTAGAATGATCCATGTATCGAGCTTTCAGTTAATGACTCCTATGTCAGACGACCTTCGGGCATTAGGCTTAGAATAGCCTCTCGAACTTAATAACTCGAATCATCCAAGTTTTATTCTCTCTTGTTTGTGAGTGCTCTCCCATACATCCATCTTTCGACGCAAATCTCCATTGCTTCATGAGACACAAAGACCCGGCTACTTGATAAACTCAAGGGAACGGTGCACTTTATTCTTTTTCTCATTTTTGTTGTTGTTTTTTTCTTGGCAACTCACACCCATTCATTAGACTCACACTTCAGCTCATATTTATAGCCACATTCCTCTTCAAAAGAAAATTATTCCTATCAATCGTGTCTTTGTTAAACTTATGCATCACAACGACTTGCATGGAATTAATTCAAACCATTGAGATAGTAGTCATGAGATTTGAAACTTTTCATTACGGGGCATATTAATGGTTAATTCCATGAAGAGAAAAACAATGATTTTAAGCCATAAACAATTTTGAGAATGTCATTAATGCATAAACATCCGAAAAAGTGACACTTTAAGAGGGCTTAAATGATGGTTAAAAGATGAGTGGTGGTGGTTTATTTTCTCTCTCGTTTTAATAGAAAAGCTAAGATAATAAAAAACCTAACAAAAAGTCTAATACACTCCCCACAACTTAAAGGCAAACATTGTCCTCAATGTTGAAAAGAGTATACTAGAGGCAAAATTCCTAAAAAAATAAAAAGTGTAAAATAAAGAAAAGGAAATCTACTACTACTGAGTAAGGAAAGAACACATCGGTTTAAGTGCCACCCGAAGGTGGATCTGTAAGCTCCATGGTTGTATCCTCATGGTCCAAAGTTCTTGAATATGTTTCAGTCGTTGCCCATTGACTTTGAACTCGCTTCCATCCTTTTCTTTCACCATAATTACCTCTCCATGTGGAAAAACTTGTTTGACATGAAATGGGCCCGACCACTTGGAATGTAGCTTTCCTGGAAATATATGCAATCGTGAATTATAAAGAATAACTTTGTCCCTAAGCTTGAATTCTTTTCGTAGGATCGTATTGTCGTGCATAGCTTTTATTCGTTCCTTCATCAATTTGGCATTTTCATATGCCTCCCTTAGTAGCTCCTCAAGCTCCAAGATCTGCAATTTACGAGAATCATTCGATGAGTCATAAAGCAAATTTAAAGTTTAATAGCCAGATTTATGCTCTTATTCAACGGGGAGATGACAATTTTTTTCATAAACCAAACAGTAAGGAGACATCCCTAGAATAGTCTAGTATGCCGTCCTGTAGGCCCATAAGCTTCCGACAAGTGAAGACTCCAATCTTTGCGCGTGGGATTCACCGTTTTCTGAAGGACATTCTTGATCTTCATATTTGCAAGTTCTGCTTGTCCATTCGTTTGGGGGTGGTATGGAGTGGAAACTTTGTTCGTCACCCCAAACTTCTTCATTAGATTTGCGAAGAGCCTATTGCAAAAGTGGGATCCTCCATCACTAATAATGGCCTTTGACACTTCAAAGCGTACGAAAATATTTTCTTTCAAGAACTTTAGCACGATGGATGCGTCATTAGACCTGCAAGGAATAGCCTCCACCCATTTAGAAACATAATCAATTGCAACGAATATGAAAACATAACCAACTGAAGGTGGAAAAGGTCCTATAAAATCAATCTCCCAGCAATCAAATATTTCTATTTCTAACATGGGATTTAATGGCACCATATTTCTTTTTGTGATTTCTCCCAACTGTTGACAACACACACATGATTTACAATAAGCATATTAAACATGGTGGGCCAGAAAAATCCACTTTGTAAAATTTTTGCAATAGTTTTATGAGTAGAAAAATTTTCTCCACATATCCCATCATGGAAAAATTGTAAAACACTACTAATGTCATGATCGGGTATACATCGTAACACAATTTGGTCTCCACAATATTTAAAGAGATAAGGATAATCAAAGTAGAAAGATGTTACCTCATGTTTGAAACGTTTAAAATCAAGAGAGGAACAATGTGATGGATTTCTACCTGTCACCAAATAATTGACAATGTCCGCATACCATGGTAGAGTAGAGACGACGAAAAGTTCCTCTTCGGGGAAGGAATCTCTCAACGGTGTATCTGATGACTCTGTGCCTACCGTCATTCTAGAGAGGTGGTCTGCAACATGATTCTCCACTCCTTTTTTATCTTGTATCGCGATGTTGAACTCCTGCAAAAGAAGAACCCATCGTATAAGTCTAGGCTTTGCATCCTTTTTAGATAATAAATATTTGAGTGCAGAGTGGTCCGTATAGACGACAATAGGCGATCCCAAAATGTAGCACCTGAACTTGTCCAACGCAAATACCATCGCAAGTAATTCTTTTTCCGTTGTCGTGTAATTTCTTTGAGCATCGTTCATGGTCTTGCTTGCATAATAAATCACATAAGGAACCTTTTCTTTCTTTTGCCTAAGAACCGCCTCCACTACGTAATCACTCCCATCGCACATAATCTCGAAAGGAAGAGTCCAATCTGGAACCTACAAAATAGGCGATGAGACAAGTAAGGATTTCAGTAAAAGAATTTTGACGCTCTTGCGTCCAAATGAATTCAGTATTTGAAGTTAATAAATTGCAAAGAGGTCGAGAGATAGCGCTGAAATCCTTTATGAAGCGTCTATAAAATCCTGCATGACCCAAGAAGGAACGAATATCTCTGACGCTTTTTGGTGTTGGCAACTTCTCTATAACTTCAACTTTCGCCCTATCCATCCGAATACCTGCTTAGAAACTAAGTGACCAAGTACCAAACCTTCCATAGTCATGAAGTGGCACTTTTCCTAATTAAGTAGCAAGTTCTGTAATGCCCTACGTAGGTACTGTACAAGTACTAGAGGGGGGTGAATAGTAATTTAAAATAATTAAGAAGATAATTCCTAATTATCTTGCAATCTCAACCAACAATGCGGAAATTGTTATGAATCAACTACTGGGGGAGGAGCCCCCAGCTCTTTATTTATAGGCAATTGGGGGAATACAAATATGGGTTTACAATGATATGGGCCTATCTCTAGGATAGCCCAGAATCTCACCCAACTACGGTTAAATAACCGTTCACAAGACTCCCCCTTATCCAGCCATAGGTGTGGACTTTGCTCGTGAATGCTTCAGTATTCTGAGCGTAGAAGAGTCTCACATGGGGTGGATACTTCAGGATCCTGAGTTGGTGAGATTTGCCTCGTTAAAACCTTTAGCTATGGAAAACCCAGTGGGAAAAACCATAGTTAAGGAAAAAGAGTGCAAACGCTCTTTAACTCCCCCTGATTTGTACAAGTGACTCTACTTATGAATACTTCTGGATTCTGAGCGTCACAGAGGGGTGGATACTTCGGGATCCAGAGTTGATTTGATTTGCCTCGTTAAAACCTTGGGCTATGGAAAACCCAGTGGGAAAAATCATAGCTAAGGGAAAAGAGTACAAATTTTGTCAACTCCCCCTGATCTGTAAAAGCTCTTAGGCTTTCAGATCTCGTAGGCTTATCTCATCACTCCTATTTACAATATTCCGAAAATGTACACAGATTACAAATTTTATCACCATCAATCAGTTGCTGAATCCAGAAACTCTGGAGAGGTGTGCTAAGTTTCGTCGCCTCTGATGTGGTCTTCAGACTATATGGTCAGCTCCACAGAACCAGCCTCTATCCCAGTCGTCACCGGGATGTGATGTACCACCAGGCGCCCTCAAATACACCTTTGGTGTGATTCTGGAATGGTGAGGATCTCAGAATTGATAGGATGATGTTGCCTTCATAAGTTGCTTTGCATATTTGCAGTAGATGGCCATCCCACTGTGGGTACCCGTTCTGTGATTTATCAGTATAGGGACCGGACCTGTAACCTGCATTTGCACAAACATTGGAGGATGCTACTATAATTTGTAAGTCCAAATCTTTCGACCCTTGGAGGGAGCGCAGAAGGCTTGACTCTGGTCTAATGGCCCTATTGAGGTGCCAACTATCTCTGGCTAATGAGTTAACTGCAACTGCTATATCGGGACGCGTGCAGTTTAGCCAGGAGTGCATGATTGCACTTAGATAAAGGACTTTAGGACCAGTTATATCCTCCCCCTCTTCCAGCGATCGGAAGGGTTATTTTTGTACATCCATTAAGTATACTACCGTAGGTGTATTTTGGATGACAATGGTCCTTTTAATTTCTCCAACGCACTTCTGGGCATTTGTAACAGGATTCTACGAGCCCTGACTTCATATTTGCCTAGGTCTTTTTATTTCGTGTTTAAAAGTCAGGCTTGTTCATATAGTTCAGTTTTCTCTTCAGGAGATCCGATGAGATTTTAGTTGTCTCCAACTATGACCACTAATCCTGTTCTTTGCACAGATGCAAAGACAACCTTCAGTAGGAATCATTGACTTGTCAAATGATTCTCTTGGTTGTACATTTATTTATTATACTTATTGTTTTTCTTCATTTGAATAGACGTCCCGAAGTCTATTCAGGCATTTTAAGGAAATGCGGAAATTATCTTTACCAGATATCCACGAAGGTATGCTGTCACAACATCTAATAACATCATATCCATAATTTTCCTTCGCCAAATCGTAAGGTATTCGCTTTTGATAACTTAGGGAGATTGATGCATCATTTATGAGACATGCTCATTTGAATTTGTTCGATCCCTAGTTTCAGCGAAATTTTCCTTGGGCTATAGGTTGTACCTTATAGCATACGATTTATTTATTTTTCTTATGTGTGCAATACTTTGTTTTATCCACAGGTTTGACACCTTTTTGGTGTCAGGACTTCAGGTCTAAACATTTCACGTTTCATAAGTGAGTCCAGCTCATCTTTTATTGCCACGTTCCACATTTTGGCCAATCTCTACGTTTGCCTTCTAGCAACGGAGTGTGGAACGATAATTTACAAACATCATCGCTTTTGCGATGTATATGGCAATATGTTACGTGAATACATTTGTCGACAATTTATGTTCTATCTATCCAACACCTCCCCAGTACGTACAACATTTACTTAATTTCACTTTTTCCCGGCAATTCCTCTGCAGTGGATTCCGGGAAGGGTGAGGGTGTGGACATGAGCTCATTGTCCTGTGGTAGTATTGTCTCAAGGTCTCCAGGAGTTTCAGTCCTTGGAGCCTGGTGGTCTGCCTCTTTTCTGTTAAGGATCAGCCACTTCTGCTGCTGGTGGATTGCATCCATTCTCGGGGGTGTCAATCCTAGCTGGAGTTTTTGCAGCAGGGATGTGTGATTTGACAATCTTCCGGTTGTCAATAAATGATTCCGGTAATAGGTGAACAATGTTCTGTATGTGGGGGATCTTCGGGATCTCTTCTACACATTGTATTGTTACCGGATCATAGTGGGTCAAACTTTTTGTATCCCACGTTGTAATTTGCTTCGCGCCAGATTTTCCAGTATCTGGGCCTATTTTTGGGAAACTCGTCTCATCGAGATCACAGTCTTCAAGGTGTGCCTTAATTACGTCCCCCGTTTGGGGTTCTAGGTGTCTTATAATTGAGGGTGAGTCAAACCCTTCATATATACCTAGGAGACGTTGAGAACTTATTTTTGTCCTCTGTATTGGTGCGATGGGGATTTAAGCTGCGGACCGAAAATTCTCCGAAGAGAAATGTTCGGTGGCATTCCATATGCAAGTTGCATTGGAGACTCTGACCTCCAGAGGGTCTTATTTTCATTTACGATGTAGCATGCAGAATTTGCATGTCCCCATGCATCCCTTTGCAATCGGGATTTAATGGACGTTCAATCCATTGGAGTCTACTTTTCAATGACTCTGCCGACCCATTTTGGGTATGAACATGCGGCACTTGTATGTTCATTTTCTATTCCCGTTGCTTGGCAGTACTCTTGAAATGACTGGGAGGTATATTTCCCAACATTAACCAGACTTATTTACAACATTTTATTGTCTGGGAAATGTGCCCGCAACATTTTTATTTTTGTGCCAATAGCTTTGGAAAAGCTAAGTTGCGGGTCTGTAGTAGACACACGTACGAATATTCTGAGGATGCATTTATCAGTACAATGAAGTACCAAAATAGCCCACTAGGGGTGGTGGATTTTATCCACATCTGTCTCTTTGTATTCTTTTTGAGGAAGCTTGGAGATCCTTTTTCAACTTTTCGTGGAGATGGCCTTGTAATTAATCTTCCCTTATATTAAGGGATGCGCGGGAATTCTCCCTTCTGAAGAATCTTCTGGTTCTTCAAGTCATACCCATAGGATAAGATGCGGTGCATCATCACAAATCCAGGGTGGCCAAGTCCATCATGCCAGAGTAAAAACTCGGCTGATGTAGGGCACTTCAGGTGCTCCATTTAATTCTGCTTCCTTTCTCCGAATCTTCGTATGGTAGAGGCCTATAAGGCTCTCAAAATGTTCAAGTGTGGATTTTACTCCTTTTTCTTGAGACGTTGCATACAGTAATTTTTTTTTCATTTACATTTGCTGTTTCCAAGTGGAATCCGTTGAAACGGATGTCCTTGAAACTTAGAAAGTTTCTTTTGAAATTCGGAGGGATTAGTGCATCCTTTATTTTTGTGTCGTTTGGGGGCAACAGTGTTGCATTCCCTGGATCTTCAATATAGCCCTGATATTGGGCTCTGTATTGAGAGAATCGTACGTGTTTATTGTCTACTAATCATTTATGAGAGCAGTTTCAAAAGATGAAACATAAAGGCACATGCATATTCAGATAGACATATTCATTTATTGTCTACTAAAATTTTTCAATCAAAACAGATTGCGTAATACAAAAGCTCTCATACCGTGAGATGTTCTAAACAATTTGCTAAGATAAAAGTAAAGGCTAGTCAAGCATGTCATTATTTTCGAAGTCGTCAGCTGAAAAACTTAACTGGAGCATCAGATGTCATCTGGTTTGTTTCAGCTTTATTTTATTTTTTTTGTTCTCTTTATACAAATCCTGGAGATGTTGCGGAGTTCGGCACACTCTGGACCAGTGGCCTTTTATGCCACAATTATGGCACTGGTCTTCCCATTCCCTCTTGGGTGGGGGTGCATAATTTTTGTCATTTCTGTGCCACGTGAACTTCCGCTTACTTACGTTATTTGCTGCTGCTGTAAATTGCCCTTGGCATTTTTCTGTTGACCCCCCCCCTTCTGTGGTCTTTCTTTTCTTTTACTATCTCTCTTCTTTTTGAATGAAGAGGAATAATGAGCTACTGGTAGGGGGCAGTGCTGGGGGCGGATATTGTGAGTGGCGAGAAGAAGCTCTCTGTTTTGCTCGGCCATGAGTAAACATGACAGCAGCTCAGAATACTTGGTGAACTTGCGTTCACGGTATTGCTGCATGAGTATCGCATCTTTTTCATGGAAGGGCGTATACGTCTTTTCCAGTATGCGATTTTCTGAGACTTTCTAACCACACAACTTCAGGCGTGAGGTGATGCTAAAAGTGCTGAGTTGTACTCAGCAATGGACTTAAAGTCCTGCAGTCTCAGGTTCTCCCACTCGTATCGTGCCCTTGGGAGTATAACATCTTTCTGATGTTTATACCTGTCCTCAAGGGCAGTCCATAGCTCAAATGGATCTTCGACCGTAAGGTATTCAGCCTTTAAGGTCTTGTCCACATGGCGGCGAATATAGATGATGGCTTGTGCCTTCTCTATATCGCTAACATTTTCTTTTTCAGTCACAGCAGCGATGCGGGACTTTGCCCGCAGGTGAAACTTTACATCTAGCTGCCAGCTTAGATAGTTTCTACCTGATGCTTCCAGTACTTCGAAATCAATGCTTGCAATATTAGCCATTTATCTAGCAGAACACAAACATGCATGAATTAATAATTAATCAGAGAAAACATTTTCATGCGGAGGCAATATTTAATGAAAAACTAAATGCGTGGATCGGCCAGTCCCACAAGAAAGAGTCCAAAAGTCCACAGTCCAAATTATACAAATTTGCAGCTTTAAAAATGAAAATACAACTTTGGAAACCCCGTGGGTCCCATATGATATCTCCATCTTCAAGCGTGGCCTCCGTCTTCATGGAAGTTGGTCTTCTTTCTTTGACATTTACATAAATTCCTCACTACAATTTCTCTCAAAAATAAAAGAAAAGTACTGGAAATAAACTGTGGGACTAAACGGCCGATCCAAAAAAACCACATTTAGCAATTCATGCAGAAATATTGTGCTCATCAACATTTTCATCAAACATTTTCATCACAGGCATCACAGGCATTTAATATTCGCAGAGATAGATAATTTAATCACTTAATAATTATTGGACCAATGGGCAACGTCATGCACCGTTAGGTTAGGTTACTAACGGCAGAGCGGTCGCAGGATCTTCCTAATTATTAAGTTTTAAATACAATGCACAACCACGCATATAATATCCACAGAATAAGCCTAGTGATGTAAAGCATCTAAAGATGATTTTTACAGAAAAATCATTACGATGCAAGGGTTGAAAAATAAATGGGTTTAATCAATTAAATTGATTAAGTGCCCAAAATAAACATTTTCTTTGTCTGAGAAAAAGAGGTTCTCTCATCATCCCAAAAGCCCCCCAAAAATCCCCCAAAAGTCCTCGCCTGCCCGCTATTTGTCTCGTAATTTACCGTGATTTTTCACGAATATTTTGCCCTCAAATCCCCTTTTTAAATTAATATTTAGGCTAATAAGTTGCCTTTTGAGGCGAGTTTATAGCCCTTTGACTGCCCCAAAAAAATTTTTTTCCAGATAAACCAGCCTGCGGGCCTGAAGCCCGCAGTCGACCTATGGGCTTCAGGCCCGTAGGCCTTTTTTTGTGGAAATCTGTGGGCCTAAAGCCCACAGATCTGCTGTGGGCTTCAGGCCCACAGATTTGTTTTTTTTTTTTGAAATCTGTGGGCCTGAAGCCCACAGATCTGCTGTGGGCTTCAGGCCCACAGATCTGTGTGTGTGTTTTTTGAATGTTAGGGTTTCATGGGGGGGCGGGCGCCGTCGCCGCCCCCCTGCAGGGGGGCGCGGCCGCCGGGGCCGCCGCCCCCAGCAGGGGGCGCGGCGGGGGCTCCCCCCCATGCAGGGGGCGCGGCCGTGGAGGCCGCCCCCCTGCAGGGGGGAGCGGCCGGGGCCGCCCCCTGCAGGGGGAGGCGGTCACGGGGGCCGCCGCCCCCTGCAGGGGCGGCGGCGGAGGCCGCCCCCCTGCAGGGGGAGGCGGCCAAGGGGGCCGCCGCCCCCCCTGTAGGGGGGGAGCGGCGGGGGCCGCCCCCCTGCAGGGGGGAGCGGCCGCGGGGGGGGGTTCCGGCGAGGTTGGGGGGGTTTCCGGGGTTTTCCGGCGACGGCTAGCCGCCGGAGGGATCAAAATTAGGGTTTTCACCCTAAAAATTGAGTTTTTGGGATGAAAAATCGGTCGTTTTCAAGGCGACAAATAATCCCCATATCGATCTTGCGAGATCTAGGGGAGGGGCAATCATACGTATGATTAAAAATATCGTTTTTAGTGTTTTTACCTCTATATCCGTCCTCTGGATATAGCGACGGTTGCTCGAAGCCCTACGCGGATGACGACGCTCGATGGAGGGAGCCTTGCACCGCGCTCGTGGATCTCCCGTCTTGCCTTCACCTTCGCCTTCGCAACGAACGGAGAAAATTTTTGTGGAAAAAATTTTTAGAGTCGTGCTGATAACGTGTTATGAATCAACTACTGGGGGAGGAGCCCCCAGCTCTTTATTTATAGGTAATTGGGGGAATACAAATATGGGCTTACAATGATATGGGCCTATCTCTAGGATAGCCCAGAATCTCACCCAACTACGGTTAAATAACCGTTCACAACAGAAATGTAAATATTGACAACAACAAAATGCAATCGCAAACTGACGATATAACAGGTTCGGATCCACCCAAGTCTCCCTGACTTGTTCCTGGTGATCCTACGTCCCAAACACCCGGATCCCCTCCGGATACTTGAGTTAGAAACCTCTAACTCAAATTTTCACTATGAAATACTTGTAGAAACCTCTACAAGATCAAATCATACACAAATGAAATTGTGACTCCCACAACCCGGGATCATAAACAAACTCTCACAACCGAGAGTAAAACACTTGCAATATTCAAAGTAAATGAAATACGAAATGCTTACCACAAAAACCTATGCCTTGAGTAAAACTTGCGATTTAGGGCAAAGATGATTTTGGGGAAGATGAAGGCACCAAACCCTAGCTCCAAGATGTAGATCAGCAATGGAAGCCTAGGAGGATGTTGGTGACCTTGGATCAAGCTCTTGGCTTGGAAGGCTCACAATCAATGAATCACTCTTTTGAAATAAGAGTGAGGGAGAGATTCAAGTGAGAAATGAATGAGCTTTGAATGAGAATTAATTGCTTCTCTTTGATCTCTAAACTTCAATAAATTTTAGCCTTGAATGCTATGAAAGTAGCACTCCAAGTATATATAGGATAGAGGAAAGAGAGAGCAAAATTCGTGGCATTTAATGCTCCAACGGCTCTATTCTGAAGCAGACTAGTTGGTCAAAGAAGGATCACTGACCGACTAGTTCATCAACTAGTCGGTCGGTGAAACAGCATGAACCGACTAAGAGGTGAACAGTCAATATAGAAGTTCAGGGAATATAGAACTAGTCGGTCCAAGAAGACTTGCCAACCGACTAGTTTCACAACTAGTCAGTCGGTGAGTGTTCTTTGACAGACTAAGAGTCAAAATAGTATAGGCTGAAATCAAGTTGAACTAGTCGGTCTGAGAACAAATTATAACCGACTAGTTTCTCTACTAGTCGGTCGACAATCGTTCTTAGACCGACTAATGATAAACAGTAGCTCAGGCGGGAAAACTGAACATACAACTAGTCGGTCTAAGAAGGATTCCTAACCGACTAGTTTCACAACTAGTCGGTCGGTGAACCTTCTTAGACCGACTAACTGTATACAGTGAATGAGCTGAAATTAGTCAAGGCATTCTAGTCGGTTCAAGAAGCATTGCCGACCGACTAGATTACCATCTAGTCGGTTGGTTCTTCTTCTTGAACTAACTAACATGCACAAGAAGCCGCGAAATGAAGCGCGAAGCTTCGGAAAAGTTTGTGTGGGCTTCTAATAAGATCCTAGCTCTAAGATATGAGCGTTATGAAGATTAAAACGTAAGACCTACTCAAGGCTTAACATTCTACGAAACGAAGCTAGAAGACTATAAATAAAACTTGACGAACCATCTTCAAAAGCTTCAATCGAATCTTCTTGACTTCAATAATGGCCCTTGAGCTTCAACGAAGCTTCAAGCACATGATCACGTGCTTTGAGAAGTCTTGAGACGTAGCTTTTGATGTTCATAGAAATTTGGCGATGATCTCCATAACTGTGCTCACAAAGAGTTAGTTCACGATATTTATGTTTGTTCATCATCAAAACCAAATCCGGGGAATCAATACTCTACAAGTTCTTCTCTTTACATCTACACAAAACAAGGGCTAAGTTAGATAAACAATTTTCAAAAGAGGTGCCATATACAGAAAAATTATCCATAAATACTTCTACTATCTTTTCAACCATATCACTGAATATGCTTAACATGCAACGTTGAAAAATAGCAGGTGCATTGCATAATCCAAATGGCATCCTCCTAAATGCGAAAGTTCCAAATGGACAAGTGAAATGGTTTTCTCTTGGTCCTCTAGAGCAATCTCTATCTGATAATAACCTGAGTAGCCATCTAGAAAACAATAATATTCATTACCAGCCACTCTCTCTAAAATTTGATCTAGGAAAGGCAAAGGAAAGTGGTCTTTTCTTGTTTTTGAATTAAGCTTCATATAATCAATACACATTCTCCATCCAGTGGTGGTTCGCATAGGTATGAGTTCATTATTTTCATTTTTAACCACAGTTAAACCAGATTTCTTAGGGACAACTTGTGTTGGACTAACCCACTTACTATTAGAGATTGGATAAATAATTCCAGCATCAAGTAATTTAAGAACCTCATCTTTTACCACTTCTTTTAACATCGAGTTCAACCGACGTTGCATTTCACGCGTGGGTTTTGCATCATCCTCAAGATAAATATGATGTGCACAAGTTAAGGGATTTATACCTTTGATGTCTGCAATGGACCATCCAATGACCCATTTATGTTCCCTAAGTACATCAAGCACTGAGTGTTCCTGTTCAAGTGTAAGTTTGGAGGATATTACCACGTGAAAAGTCTCATCTTTTCCAAGGAAGGCATACTTCAAGTAGTCCGACAGTGGCTTCAGCTCAAGCTTTGGATGCTCCATATCAGAGGGTAGTTGTGGTGGCAATCCATCTGATAATGGTTCAAATCTCGATGCCCATGCTTCCCTTGGTTTTTCATGAGTGTCCTGCACAAAATAAGATTCATTAATATTATCAAGATTGTAATCAATATAATTGGATTCACATTCATACTCAGCCTCAAAGTAGTCTTCGATCAAATTTTCAATAAGGCATACCTCTTCAACACTTTCAACACCTGTTGGCAACTTACATGATTTAAAGATATTTAATTCAAGCTTCATGTTACCAAATGTATCTTCAACTGTCCATCCCTACAATTGATTACATTATTGCATATAGCTAAGAATGGACGTCCCAAAATGACAGAAGTGATGTTACCAGAAGGTGGTCCATGTATATCTAGGACGATGAAATCTACAGGGTAGTAGAACTTGTCCACCTGAACCAAAACATCATCCACGCAATCTCTTGGAACTTTCATTAATATGTCTGCTAACTGTAGCACCACTGGCGTTGGTTTCAGCTCTCCCAAACCTAGGTTTAAGAAAACAGAGTAAGGCAAAATATTCATACTAGAACCCAAATCAAGCAAAGCATTTCCAAAGCTCTTTGTTCCAATAGTGCATGGAATATTAGGAGAACCTGGATCTTTATATTTAGGTGGAGTGTTATGTTGTACTATCGCACTTACCTGTTGCGTGAGAAAAGCTTTTTTTCACATTAAGCGTCCGTTTCACAGTGCATAAGTCCTTTAAAAATTTAGCATAGGCAGGCATTTAGTTTATCACATCAAGCAAGGAGATATTAATCTTTACCTGTTTGAAGATGTCCCTAATTTCTGCTTGATACTTATCTTTTGAAGGTAGTGCTAGCCTATGTGGAAATGGAGCTGGAGGTGTATATAGTTCAGGCTCTTTTTCTTTGACCTCCTATTTTTCTAAGCTTTTCTCCTTCTCTAGCAGCTTTTGTGGTACATGCTCATCCTCTTTCTCCTCAACTATTTGTTCATGCCTAGGTGGTTCTGGCTTTTCTATTTCTCGTCTGCTACGCAAAGTAGTCACCGCCTTGCATGGTTTTACATTGTCACCTGAAAAAGAAGAGGATTTATGTTAGGATTTGCAACAGATTGAGCTGGTAAAGTACCTTTTTCTAAAGATGCAGCAATTTTAGAAAAGTTTTCGTTAAGCTACTAAAACTGCTGCTGAAATTGCTGTTGAAGCTGTTGTTGTTGATTTTGCATCTGCATCATTTGCTGAATTATGGCAGTGATATCAACGCTCTGCTCCTTCTTCCCTTGATTGCTTGCATGATCTGGATGCTGTTAAGGAGTGGTCGTCTGTTGCGCCGGCTGCTGTGGTCCCCATCTCAAATTTGGGTGACTCTTCCCGGAAGAGTTGAAAGTGTTCGAATTTACCCCTTGATTTGACACCCAATTCACTTCAATTTGTGGGTTCCTTATAGTCTCTTTCATAGCAGGGATCGCGGGACAAACAGACGTGTCATGAGTGGGCTGCTCACAAATGTCATAAAACAGTCCAGCTTCGACTGCTTTTTGTTGCTGTCAAGTGTAGGCCTTGTAGTCTCTGTGTAAGCAATGCATCCACTTGTGCTCTTATTGCATTGTCTGGCTTCAATGAGTGCATGCCTCCTCTAGATGGTGGAAGTGACTCTGATCTATCAAACTCTGAGGTAGACTCCTATCTCCTCGCATGCTCCGCTATGGTCTCCATGTAATCACATGCCTCCGTAGGAGTTTTCTAAAAGAACTCGTCATTGCACATCATCTCCATGTATTGCCTAGTTTGCAGTTACAGGGCATCGTAAAGGAATCCAATATCATGGCCTTTGTCGTATCCATGGTGTGGGTAGGCGATCAAACGGTCCTTGAATCTCTCCCATGCTTGGTCGTACGACTCCCTCTCCTTCTGCGAAAAGGACATGATCTGTCGTTTTAAGGCAAGTGTCCTCTGCAAAGAAAAGAATTTTTTAAGAAACTCAGTTTGCAATTGTAACCAAGTAGAGATAGATCTAGGTGGAAAAGAAATAAACCAATGTTTTGCTTTATCTTTCAGAAAGAATGGAAATAATTTAAGATAAACAGAATTAGAGCTAATTTTCCCATCCAACTGTATTGAGCATACTTCTTCAAAATTTCTGACATGCAAATAAGGGTTATCATTTTCAATGCCATGGTAAGATGGTAAGAGTTGAATCACACCAGGTTGCAGATTAAAATTATGAGCATCACTATGCAAAACTATGCATGAATTAGACACCGCCCTAGATGGCATATAAATTTCCAATAAAGGTCTTTCTTGTGTAGGTGGTGCGATACCTGGTTCATCATCATTATTAGCCATGTTTTCTGTTCGTACTAATCTATGTGAAGTAGGATATATATGCCACATAAACTAGCAGAAAAGATGTTTTAAATGTGTTTTTATGTAATAGAAAGCAAATAAAGATCCTAAACTAAAAGATGGAAAGATCTTACCGAATATTCCTCGAGAGAAACTGAAAGTATGGATCACAAATACCGCTGTCCCCGGCAACGGCGCCAAAAACTTGACTCGTCTCGAAATATGCGAGTGCTACTCCCAAGTGTAGGAGATCGATCAAGTAGTAAACCTGGAGAGTTAGGTATCGAATCCACATGATATTCGACCTGTAAATCAAAAGAATCAGTTTCTAAAGATTAATAAAACGATGAAAAACTACCACCTTTCAAAGGTGAGATAATTGTCATGATGATTTTAAGTAAACAAGAAATTAATACTAAAACAAGTACAGAGAATCGATATAAGAAACCAATAAGAGGAGCATGTGTCGGTTGTGATTTCGTTAAGGGTTTTGTAATTGAAGATTTTGAATATCTTTTCTATAACTCAACGTCTCATCCGGCTAGGGCATGATAATGTCGGAAAGTATGGCGATAAAGCGCGTAAACAAAAGTGCCAAAAAAGTAATCATGTATAACTTCGATTTCATAAAGAAAGTACGCACAAGTGCCCTCTCGGGTCACGATACGTCCCCTTGGATCGCATCACGAATAAGTCTTACTCAGATCATATTCAATTAAGCATGCACACGTCTCCGATTAACATACTCAATTAGATTATACATAGAAATCGATGAAATATGTGATTATAACATGCATATATGGTGAAAAGATGACAAAATCAACGATCACATAGCCCTAACTACATCACAACCAACACATAAGGGCACTAACCATGCATGGAGAGAAGAAAACTCATTTTCATTAGCAAATACATGATCAAGAGTTCAAAATACATGCTAAATACGTGAAATACAAGGTATAAATTGAGATTTCTATCACCAAACTCCTCAAAAAGCCTTGAAATTCCTTCTGCAAGACCCTCTGTTCTCTGTCTCCAAAGCCCCAGAAAATCTCACGAAAATACGTACAAGAGAGTCTCCAATACGCAATGAATACGGCCAAAAACCCTAGAATACGTTTATATATGGAGATTGCGGGTTTTATAGGCTTAACGGGTTCAAAACCCGCTCTCTCACTCAAACCCAAACCTGCAACGGTCAGTCCTCAGCCGTCTGATCCAGGCGGTATCGAACGAGGAGCCGCCATGTGTGCTTTAAGATTCGCACGCCTGCATCCGCTTCCGATTTCATCTCGGAGAAGATCTCAACCGTTGGATTGAGGATCGGACAGCCCTAGTTACGCCACGTCGCCCGCGAAGTTTTCCTGCTCTTTGTCCGCATTGGGCTGAATTGCAACCGCACGATGTCGATCTGAGGTCCGAAGTACACCGCGTCTCCCATTCATCTGATCCTCTCCGAATACGGGTCGGAGCCAATCTGGGCTGTCGGATACGAATCAAACGATCCCATGCGAGCCACGTAGCCCCGCTGCCTCGTGAATTTGAATTCGAAGCTCCGTCGTTTGTAGCCGTTGGATGGTCGATCGACGGTGGAGAGTTGGCCGCATCGCCCGCTCGTTGTGGCCGTAGGATGAAGGCAGGAAACGCTCTGATGTCGCCACGTGCTAGCTTCTAGTTGGTTGCGACCGTGTTTCGTATTTTCGTTCGTATTTCTCCATTTAAATGGTATTCTGCATTCAAAAATTTATAGTAATTAGCACAAATCTCAGAAGAATACAAATAAATAGTTGTTGGAATCGTGAGATCGAGATCTTCATATAAAAATACTAAAGGTGCAGAAATACTCAGTATATTGTTGTTTTGTGCATAAAATGAGAGTTTGCTCTAATAAATAAGGGTATTCTAAATACGATCGTATTAGAGACCAAATAAGTACCATGTGTGTATAAAATAGGGCTAACTGAGGGGAAATATGCCATATTCACCCCGAATCACCCTAGCACGCAAAAAATTCTGCCTCCATAGTAGATGAAGCAATGAGAGTTTGCATAGTGCTTCTCCATAAAATCGTACCTTCAGCTAGTAGTAAAATGTAGCCAGATGTGGATTTTCTACTGTCTTGGCATCTAGCAAGGTCGAAGTTAGAATACCCAACGATCTCAAGATTATCTAATCTCCTATATGTGAGCATATAACGTTTTGTCTTTTATACGTATCTAAAGACTCTTTTAGCTGCTACCCAATGTTTTCTTCCTGGATTACTTTGGTATCGGCCTAGCATTCCCACTATAAATGCAAGATCTGGTCGAGTGCATACTTGTGCATACATAAGACTTCCCACGGCAGATGCATATGAGATATTCTATATATACTTGGCTTCAATTTTATTATTTGGACACTGCCTAAGACTAAATTTGTCTCCTTTTGATATGGGTGTATCATGTGTTCTACAATTTTGCATGCCAAACCTTTGCAGTATCTTTTCGATTTAACCCTTTTGTGATAATCCAAGAATTCCTCGTGAACGATCACGATGAATTTGAATTCCTAACACATATGATGCTTCTCCAAGATCTTTCATATCGAAATGTTCTGATAGAAATTTCTTGGTATCCTAAAGAAGATTTACATCACACCTGGCAAGCAAAATATCATCGACATATAATACGAGAAATATAAACCTACTCCCACTGAACTTATGGTACACATATCTTCAATAATGTTGGTCTCAAAACCAAATGAGAGAACAATTTGATGAAATTTAAGGTACCATTGACGAGATGCCTGCTTGAGCCCATAGATAGACTTTTTTAGTTTGCATACCAAACCGTTATCTTCTTTTGGAGATAACCCTTCTGGTTGCACCATATAGATGGTTTCCTCAATGTCACCATTAAGAAAGGCCGTCTTTACGTCCATCTGATGTAACTCCAAGTCAAAATGTGCCACAAGTGCCATTATGGTCCTAAAGGAGTCTTTCGACGAAACAGGAGAGAAAGTATTTTTAAATCGATACCTTCTCTTTGTGTAAATCCTTTTGCGACAAGACATGATTTATATCTCTCCACATTACCTTGTGAATCTATTTTGGTTTCGTAAACCCGTTTATAACCAATTGATTTCACACCTTTGTTAATGGGACAAGGTCCCAAACGTCATTGTCTTTCATGGATTAAATTTCCTCACCCATGGCATTGATCCAGTTCTGAGAGTTTGAACATTCGATCGCTTTGTGAAAGGTGACTGGGTCATCTCCCATTGGACCATCGTTTACTTCATGCTCATTGAGAAATACAATATAGTCACTTGATATTGCACTTCTCTTTTCTCTTGTGGATCTCCGTAGAGGCACTAGTTCTTCTTGAGTTTGAGGGTGTTGAGTTTGATCTTGAGGTTGAGTTTGATTTTGAGGTTCCTCTTGAGTTACTATTTGATGAACTTCATTTTGATGGGTGGAAAGTTCGCCAACTTCACTTACTGGATATTGCGGGAAAATTACACCAGGAATGAAAACCTGGTCATAATTTGCAACAAGTAAGGGAGAAGGTATTACTGAATCCTCCTCAAAAGTGAAGTCATTATCCTCATCTCCCCCTCAAACTCATCATCCTCAAGGAACCGGGCATTTCTCGTCTCAAAGAATATTATTCTCTTGGGATCGTAGAATTTATAACCCCGTGATCTTTTAGCGTATGCCACAAAATAGCTACTAACTATTCTTGATTCCTGCTTTTTCTCGTTTGGCCTATAAAGTCTAGGCTCAGCTGGACATCCCCATACTCATAAATGCTTTAAGATAGCTGTTCTACCTGTCCATAACTCATAAGGGGTATTGTTAGTAGCTTTAGTTAGAACACGGTTGAGGATATAGACTGCATTTTTTAGCGCATCACCCCAAGTGATTGTGGTAAGGTTGTCTGAGAAATCATACTCCTTACCATATCCTTAAGGGTTCTATTTCGTCTCTCGGCTACACCATTCATGCTAGGAGAGCCTGGCATAGTATACTGAGGGACGATCCCACAATCATCTAAGTATTATGCAAACTGACTGGACGTTATTCACCTGATCCATCATATCGACCATAGTATTCACCATCACGATTTGATTTGACAGACTTAATAGCCTTTCCAAGTTGATTTTCAACTTCGGTTTTAAATGACTTAAAACATCCAGAGCTAAGGACTTCTCATTTATTAAATAGAGGTAACAATAGTGAGAGAAATCGTCAATGAACGTAATAAAATACCGTTGACCATTCCAAGCAGCTGTAGGAAATGGTCCACAAATATCGATATGTATTAGTTCTAAGACATCTTTAGATTTCTCAGCCCATATATATCTCTTGTTTGTTATTTTGTCCTTTCTGCACTCAACACATATTTCCATATTATTTGTTTATCAAGTTTATCAAGAATTCCATCAGTCACAAGTCTGTCAATTCTCCTTTTGGATATATGACCCAAACGCCTGTGCCATAATGAATAAGAATTCTCATTTGGCAATTTACGTTTTATGCCTTTAGTTTCAATTGTTTGGGACTCATAGTTTATGCCAACCATATCAAGCATATATAGATTATCATTATAATATAAAGTACTAGTTCCAACACATTTAGAATTAAGAAACAAATTTCCTTTTCTATTTCCAAAAGACAAAATATAACCTTCAGTGTCGAGAACGCAACTGAAACTAAATTCCGTCTAAATGACGGTACAATCAAAGTATTCTTTAATTCTAAATAAAAACCAGTACACAATAACAATCTAAAAGTCCATATGCCTACAACTTCCTCTGGGTTTCCAGCTCCCATATAAATGTGTTTTTCATCTTCACTGGGCCTTTGGTAGTTCAGGTAACCCTGCATAGATATACTTATGTAAGTTGTGGCACCCGAATCAAACCGCCAAGTATATCTATGAACTGAAACCATTTCAATATGAGTGCAAACAAGAGAGAAAGACTTACCATTCTTCACAGGCCAGGCGTGATATTTTGCATAGTCTTTCTTAACATGAGAAGTATCTTTGCAGAAAAAGCACTTCATTTCCTTTTTTTTCCCTTATTAGGGACCTTTTGCTTTTTCTGCGATCCTGATGCCGCAGTCATTTTTCCTTTCCTCTTCTTTTTACCAAAAGAAGATGCTGAAGCTAAGTGAGCACTATTTGTCTTTTGTTGCTTCATCTTATCTTCCTCTTGCGCCAAATGAGAAATGAGCTCATTCAATCTCCATTTGTCCTTTTGACAATTATAGCTCACTTTAAATTGACTAAATTGAGGAGGAAGGGATAATAGCACCAAATAAACAAAAAAATCTTCTGGTAATTCAATTTTAAGTGATTTAAGTTTCCCAGAGAGATTATACATTTCTAGAATGTGCTCCCTAATGCTTCCATTACCCTTATACCTTATGGAGACAAGCTTTCTAAGTGCAACGCTTGTCTCCGCCTTATCGCTTTTTGCAGAGCGCTCTTCAAGGGTCTGAAGGAAATTCTTAGCATCCATATTCTCAGTCATAATGCCCAGAAAAGCGTCGGCCACTGCATTTCTCATGATCATTAGACCTATGCGGTTGGACCTTTCCACCTTGCGAAAGTTTTCTCATCTTGAGGAGTACTTTCTGCAGTAAGTGGTGCTGGCTTATCAACCCTTAATGAATAATCAATATTCATGCAGCCCAAAACCATTTTCACCTTATTTTTCCAAGTTTTAGAATTAGTTCCATTCAACATGGGAATGCTGTTGATGGAAGCAGAAATCAAACTTGCATTTATAATATCAGCTGTATAGAGAACAAAAAAATTAAGTTAAATCATAATTAAATAAAAAAATAGTGACCAACTAAATGAATGATAACAACTCATCTACAAGTTGGTCAATGCAACACCAAATATATAGTCTTTGGACTAAATATTCAACTTGCTAGTAATCAACTTATTGTAGTAATCGAACTAGATCGCATCGTACAAACAAATACTTAACCTTTCTTTGGTCCAGTTACATATTCGCAAGGTACATTTTATAGGTATCAATATTCATTACCACATGTACATATTAATTTCTGCCAAACAACAATTGTCCTTTGGGCCAACATGTTGCTCGCATGAAATAATGCATACAAAATTAACTTAGTTATTCACAAATTAAAAAGTTTCCACAGCAGAGGTCACTTGGGTGACAATACTATTTTTCTAATTAAAGTGAAAAACCAAGAATGCTTATGCAAGCAACTTTATGTTATTACTCATATAATCACATAGTTGTAAGTTTGGTAATTACAAAGACCATGGAACCTCGTCTTCACCTACAGATTAGTTGACTGTAGTCAGAGCAAAATATGATATTTGAATTTAAAACCATACATCTCTACCTATTATACATTAAAGTTAATATCATATAAGGTAGAGTATAATTATAATGCTAATCTCTATAGAGTAGAGTCATGAAGCCAATCTCATATAGAGTAGAGCACAATATTAAGGCTAATCTTTATAGAGTACGGCATGAAATCCAATCTCGTATATATTAGAGCACAATATTAAGGCTAGTCTCTATAGAGTAGTGCATGAAAGCAAAATCTCGTATAGACTAGAGCACAATATTAAGGCTAATTTGTATAGAGTATGGCATGAAAGCCAATCTCGTATAGAGTTGAGTCAAATAATATGGATAGTCTCTAAAGAGTAGAGCATTAAAGCTAATCTCTTATAGAGTAGAGCCAATAATTATTATCTTAATGATGGAAATGTGTAGCACATTATAATCATAAAAATATAATACAAATAATTTGAATAATAAAACTGGTTGAAAACCTTGCCCAAATGGTACTGTCTTGTCCATGAGACCATTAGGTCGCGGGATCAAATTCCAATGTCTGCAACCTTTTGTTTTTCCCTTTAGGCAGTTATAACCAATAGAAAGTCAATTATATTTGAATTACGGAATCATAACCAAAAGAAATAGTAGCTCAGCTGTTAAGTCTGGTATACATAACCGTTAGGTCGCGTGCTCAAGTCCCAATAGCCACAAGTATTTTCCATTTAATTTAATGGCAGTTATGACAACTAGAGATATAATATAAATATTTGATCATGTTACCACACCGAACCAAACTTTAGTGTAGCGGTAAACACTTTCCCATGCGTCCATGTGGTCATTGGTCCGAGGCTTACGACCGTTACTAAATTTTTTTAATTTTAAAAAAATTATGCAGCGAAACAGTATGACGCAAAACAGTGCCGTCGTCCCCCAAAAAACGCGAAAAACTGAAGTTTTACCCAAAATTTCCATGAATTTTCTATGAAATCACTCATAAAAATTCCAAAAACATCATATAATCAAATCCAAACAATCCTAGATCAAGTTGGCTCTGATACCAATTGAAAAAAATTTAGACATTCATGAAAACATATGAAAAACTTGTCTAGAAATTATTTGGAGAGAATGCAGAATAATACCAGAAGAATCCATGACGAGGAAGGAAGAAGAATTAGGTTTGAGTCTTCTTATTGATCGTACGAATGGAGAGAGGGAGATGAGAAGCCCTTTTCTTCTCTCTTTTGTCTTACGCACTTTTCTATTGATAGCATAAAAAATATAATGTACATCAACAAGGGACCACACATCTTTATGTATAGATTTTGCATTTTACTAATTAGCCCATGAAAAATTAGTAATTGCATCAGGAATTCCACACATTTACAAATAAGTCCCCACACTTTTTATTAATTAAATAGGACCACAAAACTTAATTTGATCATTATAATCAGGTCCTAAATTAATTCTTTAGTAATATATGTGACAATTAATGCAACACATGTGCGTCCACATGTCCAAATGCAAATACAGGTTATATACAATGATATGAAGTCCATAATTCCACCACATACTTTTTCTCAAACCTTGTAGACAATTGCAGATGTGAGATCCCGCTCCGGTATCTAATACCCAAGTAGTAGTAGAAATAGAGAGTATGTTTTGAACGATATACGTACATGAACCTTATGGCCCTTCTTTTTAGGGACTCTACATAGTCCTTGCAATTTCTTTTCCAATGACCCTACTTTTGACAATGATAGCATTCAACAGATGCAAGCGCCTCTCTTTTCACCTTCACCTTCACCTTCTTGACACCACCCTGAGGCTTGTAAGCCTTCTACTTTCCCTTGGCAGAATCCTTAGGATGTGAAGAATATTTAATAAGCAAAACCAATGTCTTCTCCTTAAAAATAGCTCTAAGCTTGCCTCAACATATTAAGGAGCTTTGGAAGTGTTGGTTCCAGTTTATTCATTTTGAAGTTTAATATGAACTGAAAGAAGGGGTTGGGAAGAGACCGACGAATAATATATATATATAATTCACTGTCCATGACAAACCCCATTGTGCCAGTTCGTCAATATGACCAATTATCTTGAGGTCATGGTCTTGGAATGGTGTGACATTTGCCATCTTCGAATGAAACAATTTCTTTACGCCTCAAATCTTGAGATTCGAGATTGCTCTCCATATAATTCTTTTGCATGGAGAAATATGACGTGCACATCCATATTCTCAATCATCATTATCAACTCATTACTCTTGGAGGCTAGCACAAGGCATTTGCTGGTAGCACAGTCCTGAGTGTTGGAAAATTTCAGAGATAAGAAGGATGATGCTATTAAAAACAGAGAAATGAATAAGACTTATCAGCCGATGCGTGCTAGGCACTGTCCTTAAGAGTAGATTTTCGCCCCTCAGAGTGAATACTCGGTGCAAGAAAGGTCCAGTGGCTACCCTCCAGGATTCAACGGCCACAACCCTGTAAGTGTGCACTCACAGTGCTAGGCTCCAACGAGCAGCAACTGAATTTAGTTGCACAGGAAGATGAAGAGAAATAGCTGGTCGCATGGGCAGAAGCGAACAGTAACATCACCAGCATGAAGACGACAACAATGGGTAGCAACAAGATTTTTATGGAGGAAGAGAATGGTTTTTCGCAGTACCAATTCTTTTGAAATGCTAAGTATAAATAGATGCGAAAAATGTGCCTGTAGGAATTCAGCCATCAATAAGAAAATGGCTGTTGGAGATCTTAATGGGCTTTAATACAGAAAATAATATTTGTTGCGAAATTAAACAGCGATTAAATGAAAAAATATGGCTGTTGAAACAAAACGTAATGGGCTTTTAATTTCTTTAAAAGCAAGAGTGCTAAAAATAACATGATCCAAAACTCGGGCACTCCGCATGTGCACATGTGAACCCCCTGCGCAGGCGCACCCGTGAACCCCCTACACAGGCACGACTCCAGCGCACACACGCTAAGGGTTTTTGAATCTTTCGCCCACATTTTCCATTCAACCCAACCCGCTTTTGGGCTTGGCCCTTGCTTGGGCTCATGCGCCCGCAAGCTTTCCCTCATTCCTAGCCCATATACCAAGTCCAATGGCCCATTATGAAGAAGTCTATTATATACTCCAACAAGTGAGTTATCACTTCCAATGTGGGACTAAAACTAGGCTTTGAATTGAAAAAATAAGACCAAATATCCAACAATCCCATACTATTTCAAAATTCAAAGATAAAGATATAAGAATCCAAAAAGAGGAACAAAATTGATGTGAGAACGAATACGATAATGAAATACATTAGCAATGGTGACTTTCAGCCTATAAACTATTACTTAGGGAATGAAAGTGTGTTCTACAAGAAGTTGGTGAAACATATAGTTTCTATGAACCAATCTCCTTTATTGTAAAACATTGACTCACAACCCATATTGAATCATCAATGAACAGTTACTTGCTTTTACGGGTTGGCACGTTTCGGCCAAGTGCCATATCTGGATTTTCATGAGTACTCTAGCAAATGTACCCCTATTTGCATAAGAATCGGCCCCACTTCTACACCCATATAGGTGGATCCATCAAGTGTACTCGACGATTATGCACACCACCCAACAAGGGCTATAGTATCCATTAAGAGCCACATGCTCATCCTCTCTCATCATCAATAGCACTATCTACACCATATAAAAGGGACATGTAATATAATGATAGTGCTCCTTATGATCAACAAGTGATTTGTTATTACCCATATGAACCTACTTCATGAGATCATCAATCACATAGGTTGGGTTACCATCACTCTTGACTTATGTTTTAGGTATAAGTCACATTCCCCTCGATGTACTTTCCACTAACGTCCTATTTAGTGGTTTTGTCAGAGGATCTGCCATATTCATCTCTGACCTCACATAATCAAGGGATACTATCCTATGATCTAGCAGCTGCCTCACAATAGAGTGCCTTAGGCGTATATGCTTACTCTTCCGATAAAAATTTTATTTTTTGCTTTTGCAATTGCAGCTTGACTATCACAATGGATAGACATAGACGGTACCAGTTTTTCAAAAATGGGAAGATCACGAAGAATGTTCTTAGGCCATTCTGCTTCACTACATGCCTTCTCCAAGGCAATAAACTCGAACTCCATAGTAGACCGATCAATACATGCTTGATTGGATGAATTCCAAGACACCGCACCTCCACCAAGTGTAAAAACATTACCACTTGTGAAGTTAAACTCATCTGAATCAGAGATCCAGTTTGCATCAGTAAAACCTTCTAAAACTGATGGAGAGCCACTAAAATATAACCCATAATCAAGAGTTCCTTTTAAATATCTAATAACTCTTGATAATGCATTCAATGATCATTATTAGGATTTTGAGTGTAACGACTCAATCTACTAATAGCATAAGCAATATCAAGGCAAGTACAAGTCATCAAATACATCAAGCTACCGATGACCTGAGCATATTTAATTTGTGAAATCAATTCACCATAATTTTTAGCTAAATGTAAGCTAGCATCATATGGAGTAGCTACAGGTTTTTGATCATGCTATCCAAAATTTTCAATCACCTTTCTAATGTAATGTTCTTGTGAAAGCATAATGCCACTAGGTGTCTTAGTTAATTTAATACCTAAGATCACATCTGCTTCACCCATGTCTTTCATATCAAAATTAGAAGACAAGAATGACTACGTTTCATTTACTACATCTATATTGGTGCCGAGAATTAGCATGTCATCAACATATAAGAAAATAATAACATCAACATCATTATCAAACTTTGTGAAAATACATTTATCAGCATCATTAATATGATAATCATTTAATAGCAAAACACAATCAAATTTATCATGCCATTATTTTGGAGCTTGTTTTAAACCATAAATAGATTTAACAAGTTTGCATACTTAATGTTCATTTCCAAGAGTGATATAACCTTCAGGTTGGGTAGTGCCCTGTGAAGCTACTGCACATGTACTAGAGGGGGGGTGAATAGTACTTTAAAATAATCAAGATAGTTATTCCTAATTATTGTGCAAGAAAAAACGAAAATGCGGAATAAACAACAATCAACAAGAATTATCAAACGCAAACAAAACATGTAACGGGTTCGGATCCACCCAAGTCTCCCCGACTTGTTCCCGGTGATCCTACGTCCCAGACACCCGGATCCCCTCCGGCTACTTGAGTTAGAATCCTCTAACTCAAGTTTTTGCACTATGAAATTCTTGTGAAAAACCTTCACAAGACCAAATTATACACAATGAACATGTGACTCCCACAACCCAGGATCACACACACTCTCAGAACCGAGAGACGCAATTGCAATATCAATTGAAATGAAATAAAGAAACACTTACCACAAAGTCCTATGCCTTGAGTAAATCTTACCAAATTAGGGCAAAGATGGATTTTGGGGAAGAAGATGACACCAAACCCTAGCTCCAAGAAGATGACCAGCAATGGAGGCCTAGGGTGGAGATGGTGACCTTGATTCAAGCTCCTTGGCTTGGAAGGCTCACAATCAATGAATCTCTCTTTGGAAATAAGAGTGAGAGAGAGATTCAAGTGAGGAGAGAAAGCTTTAGAATGGAGTTTATTTGCTTCTCTTTGATTCTCAAATATCTCTAATAATCAGCCTTGAATATCCTTGAAGAACCCCTCCAAGTATATATAGGATAGAGGAGAAAGAGAGAAGAAATCGAGTCAATAAAGGCTCCAACGACTCTATTCTGAAGCAGACTAGTCGGTCTAAGAAGGATCACTGACCGACTAGTTCATCAACTAGTCGGTCGGTGATTCAACATGAACTGACTAACAGCTCGACAGCCAAAAGAGTGATTTCCAGGCAATATGAACTAGTCGGTCTAAGAAGACTTGCCAACCGACTAGTTTGCCAACTAGTCGGTCGGTGAGTGTTCTTTGACCGACTAAGAGATGAAATCAAGTAGATGAATACAAGTTACACTAGTCGGTCTAAGAACAAATTCCAACCGACTAGTTTCACAACTAGTCGGTTGATGAATGTTCTTGGACCGACTAACTATAAACAGTAACTCAGGCTGAACAGAGGCAATGATAAATAGTCGGTCTGAGAAGGATTCCTAACCGACTAGATCGTCATCTAGTCGGTCGGTGAACCTTCTTTGACCGACTAATTGATCAACAGTGAAAGAGCTGAAATGAGCAAGGACATCTAGTCGGTTCATGAAGAGTTGCCGACCGACTAGATCGTCATCTAGTCGGTTGGTACTTCTACTTGAACCAACTAAGATGCACTAGAAGCCGAGGAAAGAAGCGATAAGCTTCGGAAAAGTTTCTAATGGCTTCTATGATAATCCTAGCTCTAAGATATAAGCGAAATGAAGATAATTAAGTAAGTCCTACTCAAGGCTTAACATTCTAATCTATGAAGCTAGAAGAAAATAAATAATACATGACGAACCGTCTTCGAAGCTTCAATCTTCATTCTTCTTGACTTCAATATTGCTCCTAGAGCTTCAACGAAGCTTCAGGCACACGATCACGCGTATTGAGATGTCTTGAGATGTCGCTTTGGATGTTCGTATTCTTTTGGCGACGATCTCCATAACTGCGCTCACAAACAGTTAGTTCACTGTATTTATGTTTGATCATCATCCAAAACCAAATCCGGGGAATTAATACTCAACATTTCCCCCCTTTTTGGTGATGACAAACCAACATAAATAATAATCAATAATAATGATTCAAAAGAAATTTACTTACTCCCCCTGCATTGATGACACTTTAGTTCCATATTAAACAATAATCATATGCATCAAGCAGGCGAGGGAGATATAAAATATGAATCCTATTATTGCAATTTAGGATCTCTTAATCCAAATTATATCTTTACTCCCTCTGAATCTAACATATCAAATTAGATTCATGGTAAATTGCTTTGATATCAATTAGCACATTGTCATTATTATTAATTCTCTCCCCCTTTGGCATAAGCAAAAAGAGCGGGAGGAGATCAACGGCAAGATTACAATGGCTAAGAAATTAAAGCATGAGAGTCTAAGAATACGACCACGGTCCAAATGACACCAAAGTAAAATACCGAAGAAAATCAAAGCGTGCCAACTTGACCATAGTCGAAAATCGAAAAACGAAACCATCAAGCCATATGCGAAAATCGAAATACGAAATAATCAAGCCATAGGCGAAAATCGAAATACGAAATCATCAAGCCATAGTCGAAAATCGAAAAACGAAATCATTAAACCATAGGCGAAAATCGAAAACGAAATCATCAAACCATAGGCGAAAATCGAAATACGAAATCATCAAGCCATAGGCGAAAATTGAAATCTCCAAAACTCAAATTAATTTCACTTGTTGAGTTATGGAACATACTCTCCAATATCAACATTCTTAGTTAAATAGTGCATGGAAAACAATTCTATGTTTTCATAGAAAGAATTTCTATTTAATCAAGTTAATCGTCGAGCGACGAAATCAACATCAGAGACAAACAAATCCAATGTGAAAACCAAATGTGGCAAAATGATAGCAAAAGTAACATGCAAAAATGTTATGCCAAACATAGATAGAACATCATAGAACAATGGCATATGCAATTCTAGCAAACTAATTGATACAAAATGATACCAATGTGAATATTCTAACAATGCATGCAATCAACGCACATGGATACCCAATGTATATCAAATGTAAGAATATACTTACAACATTAAGCTCCCCCTACTTTGGTGCACACTTAAGCACCATCAACTCCATTTGAATGAAAAACTTTGCAAATCAATGAGTTGGTAGGGTTGGTATCCCATGATGGATTGAATGCCCTGTAAACATCATTTTGGTATCCAAAAATCCTTTTGGATCCTATGGGTTAGGCAACAAATATAACACATTAACTTCAAATAAACGTAACCCATAGCCATATTAAATTCAAATTCAATATGAATTTAAGCTTCAAACAAAAATGCATATCCAAGATCAATATGCAAATAAAAAATAAAAAATAAACCAATTCTTACCACAAATGTTTTGGTACCCATAAAATGAAATTAAGCTTATGGTACCAAGCAATGAAGGGTCAATGAAGACTAACCCTTCGGAAACCAAGTCCAAGAGGACCTTGATTTCCCAACATAGTCATCATTCAAAATAATATCATTAATATATGATTGCATATACAAATCCTTATTATACATGCTTGTGTTCTTCGGACCCCAAATGGTGTATGTCTTGGGTGTCCTAATCCTATTGGGAACATGCATACGTTGTTGATTTCTATGTGATGCATGTCGTGGGTAAGCATATGGCATATGATGCAATGGTGCATGATGATAATTATTCATATGAGAGTGAGGATGAGCATATGAATGTGGAGGAACACGTGCATGAGTGTGTCTCACATGGTGTGCACGTGCTCGTGGATGCGGAGCATAAAAATCATCATACGTGCTAACATGTGGAGTAGGATGTGTGTTCCTACGTGGCATGGTATACATGAAAGCATGACCCCTCTTTGGAGGTCCACCCAAAGTGGGTTTCTTTCCAAATGAGGGTGTGTTCCTAGTGGAAGCACCATTGGTAGAAGAACTACTCATGAAGTGTTTACTCCCACTAGTAGAAGCATCGGACGTTGGCCTAACAAAGGTGGCGGACGATTTTGATGACTCTCCCATCTTATACCCCAAGCCAATGTGATGATTGACCGGAAGTAAGTCATTTAGGATATTATCCAAATGGCCCTTATCTTTATTGAATTCATGAATTCGGCCCAATGTGCACTCATACTTCTCGGTGAGAGAATGCATCGAAGCATCCAAGGTGGACACTTGCGATGAGAGTGCGCAAACACGTGATTTGAGATTTTTCTTCTCAATACTCAAATTTGGGTTTTGAGACGTCAAATCCGCTATCACATGTTCATCTGAGTCCTCGATATGAACATGCTCAAGTTGAGATTTGAGATTTACAATCTCATTTCTCAACCCTTCAACAACGGTGTTGTTGTTGACGATGATAGGTTTAGGTGAGATTTTAAGACTATCTAACTCATTTTTAGTCTTAATAAATCTAGTAGCCAAATTAGAAAACTTATTCCAAAGTTGTTCATTAGCTACTCTAAGTTCGTCCATTGTTACCTCACCGCCTTCATCCTCGCTTTCATCCCCGCTTTCATCGGAGGAGGTCTCTTGAGCTTGTTCCTCTTTTCCCATGAAGCACATGTGTGCTTTCTCCACTCTTTCATCGTCCGACTCTCCACTTGAGGAGTCCTCGTCGGAGTCGGTGAAAGTGCCTACAAGTCCTTTCTTGTGCCTTCTCGACTTGTCGTACTTGGATGCCTTCCACTTCTCCTTGTGTTTGTTGAGAGGACAATCCGGCTTGATATGTCCTGGCTTATTGCATTTATAACACACGGGAGAGGAGACATTAGTCTAAATAAATTTAGATTTACTCTTCAACTTACCTTGTCGGAAGAATCGGTCGAACTTCTTTGCCAAATCGGCCAAAGCTTCCATGTCCAACTCTTCTTCCGATTCTTCTTCCGATTCTTCATCATCGGTAGATGGAGCGGCCTTGTAAGCAATCGCCTTTTTCTTTGGCTCGTCTTGCTTCAAGTATGCCTTCATCTTCTCCTTCATCTTTATCTTACTCTCCTTGCGTACCTCGTAAGACAACAAGGTACCCATTAATTGTACGACCGTGTACTTATTCATATTGTTACCTTCCTCGATGGCGAAGGTACGCTTTTTCCAACAAGAAGGAAGTCCGTCAATAATTTTCGTGACTTTCTCCTTTTGGGTGTAGATCTTTCCAAGAGCTTCCAATTCATTGGAAATGTCCACGAAGCGAGCATAGTAGTCCTTCATAGTTTCACCATGTTCCATGTGAAACAACTCAAATTCTTTGTTAGCGACAACGAGTTTAGAATCTTTTACCGTACTCGTTCCTTCGTGCAAGATGAGGAGTTGGTTCCATACTTGATATGCACTCTTACATGTGCATATCTTGTTGAAGTCTTCGGGCTCCAATGCGCATTGCAAGGCATTCATTTGCTTGGCATTGGTTACCTCCACGGCGACCTCCGCGGGAGTCCACTTCGCGAAATCTTCTTCGGCGGGCTCGACATACTCCGTCATCGTGGCTCTCCAAAGTGAAGCGCTCCGGAGGAAAGTTTCCATCTGGCATTTCCAGTACCCATAGTTGGTACTGTTGAAGTGAGGAGACCTGACAGAGGATTGTCCTTCCATAACTGAAGAAGATCCTTGACGATCTTTGAAGACGTTGTAGTCGTTGTTCGTCATAGCTTTGAACTCTGGCTATGTAGCTTTAACCTTGGCTCTGATACCAATTCTAGTGCCCTGTGAAGCTACTGCACATGTACTAGAGTGGGGTGAATAGTACTTTAAAATAATCAAGATAGTTATTCCTAATTATTGTGCAAGAAACAAACGACAATGCGGAATAAACAACAATCAACAAGAATTATCAAACGCAAACAAAACATGTAACGGGTTCGGATCCACCCAAGTCTCCCCGACTTGTTCCCGGTGATCCTACGTCCCAGACACCCGGATCCTCTCCGGCTACTTGAGTTAGAATCCTCTAACCCAAGTTTTTGTACTATGAAATTCTTGTGAAAACCCTTCACAAGACCAAATCATACACAATGAACATGTGACTCCCACAACCCGGGATCACACACTCTCTCACAACCGCGAGACACAATTGCAATATCAATTGAAATGAAATAAAGAAACACTTACCACAAAGTCCTATGCCTTGAGTAAATCTTACCAAATTAGGGCAAAGATGGATTTTGGGGAAGAAGATGTCACCAAACCCTAGCTCCAAGAAGATGACCAGTAATGGAGGCCTAGGGTGGAGATGGTGACCTTGATTCAAGCTCCTTGGCTTGGAAGGCTCACAATCAATGAATCTCTCTTTGGAAATAAGAGTGAGAGAGAGATTCAAGTGAGGAGATAAAGCTTTAGAATGGAGTTTATTTGCTTCTCTTTGATTCTCAAATATCTCTAATAATCAGCCTTGAATATCCTTGAAGAACCCCTCCAAGTATATATAGGATAGAGGAGAGAGAGAGAAGAAATCGAGTCAATAAAGGCTCCAACGGCTCTATTCTGAAGCAGACTAGTCGGTCTAAGAAGGATCACTGACCGACTAGTTCATCAACTAGTTTGTCGGTGATTCAACATGAACCGACTAACAGCTCGACAACCAAAAGAGTGATTTCCAGGCAATATGAACTAGTCGGTTTAAGAAGACTTGCCAACCGACTAGTTTGCCAACTAGTCGGTCGGTGAGTGTTCTTTGACCGACTAAGAGATGAAATCAGGTAGCTGAATACAAGTTACACTAGTCGGTCTAAGAACAAATTCCAACCGACTAGTTTCACAACTAGTCGGTCGATGAATGTTCTTGGACCGACTAACTGTAAACAGTAACTCAGGCTGAACAGAGGCAATGATAACTAGTCGGTCTGAGAAGGATTCCTAACCGACTAGATCGTCATCTAGTCTGTCGGTGAACCTTCTTTGACTGACTAATTGATCAACAGTGAAAGAGCTGAAATGAGCAAGGACATCTAGTCGGTTCATGAAGAGTTGCCGACAGACTAGATCGTCATCTAGTCGGTTGGTACTTCTACTTGAACCAACTAAGATGCACTAGAAGCCGAGGAAAGAAGCGATAAGCTTCGGAAAAGTTTCTAATGGCTTCTATGATAATCCTAGCTCTAAGATATGAGCGAAATGAAGATAATTAAGTAAGTCATACTCAAGGCTTAACATTCTAATCTATGAAGCTAGAAGAAAATAAATAATACATGACGAACCGTCTTCGAAGCTTCAATCTTCATTCTTCTTGACTTCAATATTGCTCCTAGAGCTTCAACAAAGCTTCAGTCACACGATCACGCGTATTGAGAAGTCTTGAGATGTCGCTTTGGATGTTCGTATTCTTTTGGCGACGATCTCCATAACTGCGCTCACAAACAGTTAGTTTACTGTATTTATGTTTGCTCATCATCCAAAACCAAATCCGATGAATCAATACTCAACAGGTTGTTCCATATAAATCTCTTCTTCCAAATCTCCATTAAGAAAGGCAGTCTTTACATCCATTTAATGGATAACAAGACTATGAATAGATGCTAAAGCAACCAAGACACGAATAAAAGCTATCCTGGTAACAGGAGCAAATGTATCAATATAATCACTGTCTTTCTTTTGGTTGAAACCTTTAGCAACTAATCTAGCTTTGAACTTGTCAATAGATCCATCAGGTTTTAGCTTCCTTTTAAATATCCACTTGCAACCAATAGTTTTAGCACATGGGGAAAAGTAACAAGTTCCCATGTGTGGTTTGACATAATAGATTCTAATTCACTATTGATCGCTTCTGTCCAAAATGTGGCATTAGGAGATGTGATGGCCTCATGGTATGTAAGTGGATCATTATCAATAAGAAAAGAGAAAAAGCCATCACCTAAATTAGTCTCCTTCCTAACTCTTTTACTCCTTCTTACTTCTATCTCATCATCGTTATCATATGATTATGCATCAGAAGTGTGCGATGAGTGAGGTACAGAAGTCAACCTAACATTATCCATCTTCATTGGAAAATGTGCTCAAAGAAATCGACATTCTTGGTCTCAACAATAATGTTAGGTTCCATGATATTCATCTCACTTCTAACTACCAGGAATCTATACGATGCACTATTTTGAGCATAGCCAATAAACATACAGTCAAAAGTTTTAGGACCTAATTTTCTTTTCGTAGGTTCTGTTAAAACAACTTTAGCTAGGCACCCCCACACTTTGAGGTAATTAAGGGTTGGTGAGTGATTGATGCTTTCGAAACTTACACCTAGAAGTCACCTAGCAATGACACGAATGCCAAGGGCTAGATGTAACCCGAATATGAATTCCCGACACTTTACGCAAGCGTTCGATGTCAACTAATAGTATAAAAGATTATCGATCCCACAGGGAGGGTAGAGATGTTCTTGTCTCGGGATATTTCCAAATCTCAGAATTTAGGTAGCAGTCGGTTTCAACAGATTATTTGTTTAGGATTATGATCAATTAATAAAGACTAGGGCGTTAGGACTCACCGCTAGGATTGTCGGATGTCGATGCTAGGTTAAGACTCTTACGTTGCATTGGCTTTTTTAGGGATTATCCCATCTAAGATGTGGAATTCATGGCTCTAAGCACCATGAATCTAACGTATCGCATTAACCCTGCTCTTGCGATAGGCGCACACGATTCGTGAATTAAGAATCGACAATATTCATGCCACTCTCGTGGTTAGAATGATCTCAACTCACACCACTCTCGTGGGTTAAAGTTTTGATATATTTTGGTGGCTCTCACTAAGCAATGATGGTAGCCGTCAATTAGTAATATAGTTCGACGGTGGATCCCATCAAAACACGAGCCAGACATGGTCACGATCTCTAATTGAATCCACTAACTACCTAATTAAGTTTATAGGATACTCCTTAAGCCAATCGATTCCACGGACCGTGGGCACGATCTCAGTACGAGATCTCCTACGAGCTTTGCAAGATCGATCAAAATACGTCCCTTTTATACCAACGCAACCCAAAAATCCTAACTTTACATCTAAATCCTAAGATCCATGGGCTAATCCATTAGTCCTAGATGGAACTACTTACGCATCATAGCAATAGCAAAGAAAGATTCAATAGATGCAAAGGACTTCATCATGCAAATAGAAGACATCAAAATCAATAGAAAGTTTAGAGAATTGTTACCAATGCGTCGTGCAACAATAGCAACCCAAAGAGAATTAATAAAATAGAGTTCCTTGCACAATAGAACAATAAAAATCCGATCTTTGGTCTTCGACGGCACAAAACCAAAACTAAATCTAAAACACTAATTAAAACTAATGATAGGCTAAAACTCTAGATGTCTCCGAAAAATAGGGTAAAACGTGCTTATATACAAGGGGTAGGGACCCCACAAATAATACCAGAAAATCTGGGAACTTGGGCCCGTAACTTGCTGGGTGCGTCACGCTACTCGACCGAGTAGCGGTGCCTGCTCAGTCGAGTCGACTTCGGGCTTCACTTGCTGCTGCTCTGCTTCTGGGTGATACGGTCTACTCGGTCGAGTAGCCCCTCTACTTGGTCGAGCTACAGTAAATCAGAACTTACTCCAAAACGATGCTTTGTTTCTTAACGACTCGGGTCGAGTAGGTGAACTGCTCGGTCGAGTTGATTTGCTGCTCGGTCGAGCTACAGTTCTTTGAAGAAAAGCTCAAAATCGTCACTTTGTTTGATGCAACTCGGGTCGAGTTGGCTGTCTACTCGGTCGAGCTACAGTGCCTTGGAGAAAAGCTCAAAATCGTCACTCTGTTTGATGCAACTCGGGTTGAGTTGGTTATCTGCTCGGTCGAGTAGGTTGAGGCAGTTTCCGTGTGATTTTTGCATGTCAGCTCAGTCGAGTAGCTGATGCTACTCGGTTGAGTCACCTGGGAAACTGATGCTGAATTTGGCCGTCTCTCGCTCTCTTCTCCTCCTCTCCTCCAATCTTCTACATACCTCAGCGAACACCCATGGAGCCTTGCCAATGACGTCTCAGACTTGCTGGATGTGTCCATGTTCCAAAAGAGCTCCAATTCGCTCCAAAACTCCTGAAAATCCATAAATCTATACAAACTTGAATATGACGTCAGAAGCGTGATAATATATGAAAATATGGAGTTTGGAGATGAATATGACATGAAATGATGCGATAAAAACATGGAAAATATAGACACATCAAAATCTCCCAAGCTTACCTCTTACTTGTCCTCGAGGAAGACGAATACGAGGCTCACCAGGCGATGAAAATAAAAAAATAAAAAAAGAATGGAAGATGGAGCGGAGTGCTAGAGTATTCGGTCAGATCTCAAGCCATAGCAGCATATTACAATACTTCAAAGATGGATCACATGCTAATAAGAATTTCATATCTTAGCTAAATATTTTACTTACAAGCATTTAAGAACCAAGGAAGGGATCCTCTAAAATCATGCAATCAATTCATATCCACATCGTGTAATTCATAGAGTTCAATATACGTACCAATGTTAGCGACGCACTTTTCAATCAACAAAAATAAATGAAGCATATAAGATTCATACCAAGCATGCAATAGAGAACAGAATAAGGATCATGTCATTCATATATTCATCTCAACTCAAGAAAAATCTCCATAGCTAATATATTTTTGCAAAGTCTAAGCATTATCAAATATCCCCAAATGTGCACAACTCCGCTCTAATGGCGTACTCACTCGTATAAGCAAATGAACTCAACCCCCCCTCCAAGCTCAGCTTGAGGCATCACATCTAAGGAATAATAAAGGAATTTGTGTAGCCTTTTCCCAGTATTTTTTGTGTAGATCCAAATAATGAAGTAGAGAAATAATTTTCTTTTCTTTTTATTTTTGAACTTTTTGTTTCTTTTTCTTTTGAACTCTCTATTTTTAGGAGCAATAGGATATACATATATATTTGGCTCTTTTTTGGCTTTTTGGGGCCTTTTGAAGCTAACCTTTTCTTTTGGGATTTTTGGGAATAGATGCGGTATAAGTAGCTGCAAAGGGGGGTGAACCCAAGTGACATGCAGAGAATAATAAGATATGTGGAGAAAGAAATGATATAATCACTCGGTTCACTCATAAGATGTGCACAATGGTTCAATAAGATAATACTACAACTAAACGCATAAGTAAGCATAGATATTTTCATTCATTTCAACAAATAATGAAGTCATGCGGTAAGGCACATAACAATATCATGCATACAATAAGAAGTGAATAAGATACAATGCAGATGCTTCAAATATTCTAATGATGCGTGAATCTTGGTGCAAATCTAACATAGGCTTACTAAATACTATTGCATACTTTCAGTTTCAATTCATTTCATGCATTCATATAGAGAGATCGTCAACCGAATATATATGCAAACATATGAATAGTAAGACACTGAAATACCCTAAATAGCATGGCAAAAGTAATAAGTATCGTGGTAGCTGTAACGCCCCGCTCCCCGGGGTATCCGAGAAGTACGAATCCGTATCAGTCATTCCCGAAGAGGCGGGTGCTATGGAAGAGAAGTACAAAATTTCAGACTCAAGCCGGTCCACTGCGCACTGCTGGGATAGTACCTGTAGCATTCCAAAGTCACAGAAACACAAGAGAGACAGTCAAACCAAACACCGATACGCATACACTAGCTGATTATACAATTTCTGAGTACATCATCACTCAACCAAGATCCATATACAACATATAGCCAAATCTCTTGTGCAATAGGATACCCATATCTCGCCGAAGTACAATAACACCCACACAAAACTCTCATAAGCTCTCAAACCCTCAACTTTAACCAACGCCATCCAAATGGACCATTGGGCCTCCAACTCCATGAACCAACACCTGAAAAATATTAACGGGGCATGTCACAACGTGACTCAGTAGGAATCCCAAACCTAACTCACATGGTGCACAAAAAATGCTATGCACAAAGTAACAATGGAAAACTAACTCTTGGCATAACGCGGCAATGGCATACGAAAATGTAAATAGTGTCATTAGCATACACGTACCTTCAGCAAGAGGATAGGCTGCAAAAACAAGTGAGTAGGACATATAGAGAAGTGAACTGTAATTTTAAGAAAATGAAACCTAACTTTGGCCTAAATGGCATGTAGTACTAGAATGGTACTATCGTTAGGCCCAACATGGTTTGCTACTCAAACAAGATTATAACTTCAAATTAGCTCCTACTTCAAAGTTGCATCTTACTGAGGACAAGTGATAAGTATATCTACACCACTATGAAATCCCATTCTTTTCATGCTCCATAAAAAAACATAGCGACTTTCATTTCAGTGTCATTACTACGTACATATGGCAACATGATAACCAATCCTTAATTGAGTAGAATGCAACATGAAATCAAAGCAAGGCAGCAACTAGCAAGATGTCAACTTGGAAATATATTGGTCTACTTCATAGTATAGGACGAAATGCCTACCTTACTTAAGATTTGTCTCTTTAACATGCTTGGAAGAACAGTGGAAATCATGAACCATATGAAGTGGGGTTCCTACACCCTCTAAGCTCCCAATTTGCAAGTTATCAAAAACCCTAAAACCCTCTTACTAACTTTTTACTGTTGATAAATACATTTCCTTTAAGCACGGGAATTTTGAGAGAATTAGCAAGTAGATTTCGTGTAGTATTCCTAGCTTAAGTTTCTAATACTTCGGATGTTAGGGAAGTGCTTATAAAAATTTTGGCAGAGTTTCTCTTGTATTTATCAAATTTCCCAAACTACAACAAAGTAAGATAATGAGAGAATCATGCTATAACCCAAAGAAATTACAACCTTGCCCAATAATTATAGGAGAAGTGATAAAAATGGACTTAGCAACAACAAGCCAACATGTTCATAAGTGCAACGCTATCAAGTCTCCATTCATGATTTAGACACAAGCTTAAACAACGGATATAAGGAAAGCATTATAAGCTACTAACATTAACTTGACTTCAACCCTAAAGCCACCAACATTAAGATGCAATAATGAGACTATAACTTCCATCACAAAATACTCCCAACATTAAGTCTTACAATAAGAATCCATTATTTGATGCAAACTTGTTTCCGCATTAAAAGTTAGTAGCTTTAATCAAATCACACAAAATGCAACCAAGTAGCAACTTGACCATTTCTAATTTGGCACATCACGTAGGAGAAGCGCTTACTACTTAATAATACCACAAGTTCCCTAACATGCAATCCCGGTACAAGTGCTAATTTTGTTAAAGAGTCATGGAAGGCATCTCCTTCCACACGTATAAAACATTTTAACTAAAAGTTGTTAGATTACATTTGAAATTCAAGTAAACCTACAACATTTATTATAAGCAACTTGAATAAAATGGCTAATGTTAAGGAAGTTACTAAAGGGGCTTGATTAAATATACATGTTCTAATGGCCTCATATAACTTGAAATCATTCCTAAAATTAGGTATGGAAAAGAAAGGGGATTACAATGGCCCATCGTTTTTCCTTCCATTAGAATGAAAGCATCATTCCTAATGTATTCCATTTCATGACTAGTTGCTCACAAAATAGTTGATACCAAGCCCCCAATTGGAAATTAAGGCACAAGATGGAATCCCCCGAACAACTTCACCAACAAACCACCAACAATATTAGCACAACGACAAAGATAGTAATATTGCTACAACTAACAACCACACTTACCAACATACAACCCTTTCAAGCATCCATGCATTCATGGCAACATTCATTCTCATAAGGTAACAGTCACATATACATAACCACCAATCACACAAATGCTCGGTAATGCCATGATGCATATGAGTCACAAGCGATGAGATGCAATTGGGGATCCCTTGAGTGAGCCGGCGTGCACGTGCATATGATTCTACTCCATTATCATCGTGGAGCCACCTAATGGATCAATAGATGGTCAACGGCGTATTCACCCGCCTCCTACCGCGGCACTTTGTCCATGCCCGTGCACTCCACCTCGTGTCCTAACGTGACCATGTCACACATTTCATATTCCGCATGTTTCCAACAACACCTTTACAACTTCCCAATTCATTTCATGTTCCACATATTCCTCATTTCATACGCATTACATCGAGTAAATAATGTCCAACAACCCAAAATGAGAGCAATTTCATAAAAATGGCAAATATAGCTTTCAACAAAGTTAATGAAAACAGAATGGGAAGAAATTCACTTGATATTGAAACAAGACATTATAGGGCATCATGATCCCTCACATTCTGTATTCCACATATAACCAACAACACGTAGCCAAGTTCACATAATCATTTCACCCACACAGAATTCACATGTCCCAAACAAAAACAACGGAAGCTTAAAGCTTCCAACAATGTTCATTGAGAGTAGTTCGCATAATTATAGTTGTTACGAGGTGGAGCTCGCGTACAATGAATTTGTATTGAGGGGAACCAAGGGCACGGTGGTTATGTTGATAAGAGGGTTTAGGTGGGCTATTTAACAAGCGATTAGTGGGGTGAATAGGCTAGACTTGCCGCCGGGGGTGGCCACGGAGTCAAATCTCACCGGACACGACGGAAGAAGATCGGGTGGCGGGAGCCAAAGGCTGACGTCGACCAAGGGGCGAGCTTTCCTGCACCACGAGCAACTTGTCAGAAGGGTAGGGTTGGGGTCCAACCCTTAGCCCCTCCGATGCCTAAGTTAGTAATAGGACTTAAAACGGGGGCTAGGCACGCCGGTCGGACTGAGGGTGTGTCGACCGTACGTGGCGAGCTATAAGTGGGAGAACAAAGATATGGACGACCTTTGATCTCATGTGTGAATAATGGATTGAGAGAGAATTTGCCAGCCTCCTCACCGTGAGAGGTAAGGGGGTATTTATACCTGATGGGAGATGATTTGGTGTGGCTGACCTGGCATGCCGACTCGACGTGCTGAGCTGGCTCAGCTGTCAGTGGAAGCTTCGGATGAGGATGTCAGGAACAGGAGTGCCTGCCCCGCTTTTGTCAGACGGTGCAACGGCCAGGGGCACTTTTGTCAGGATGTCAGGGCCGAAAACATTAAGTGTCAGGGGGCTCAGCGGCCAGGGGGTGCTTTGTCAGGTGGTCGGGCGGCGTTAGTGTCAGTCGTGTCCTTACACTAGGTTGTTTGTCATGCGTGACGAACTATAGGTCCGGCAATGCTATCCCCGGCAGCGGGGTTCGCGGGGACCCGCCGGGTTGACCTGTTCGAGGGTTGTTCGGCCCGGCCGCGTACCTCTTCGGTCGCGGGTCGTGGATCGCTGGCAAGGAGGGATATGCCCACGCCTCAGTCAGCATCCCGGGCGGCGCTGTCGGTGCGCTCCCCAGGCGCCCTGCCCCTGGCGGGCCGAGCGACTGCGGTTGTACGTCTCGTCCGGGAGGGGGAGTGCTGCGAGGTGCGCCCATTCTCCTGTTGCCTCAGTCCTTCGGGGCGGCGGCCCTTTCGCATAAGGGGTGATTCAACGAGGTATGTCAGCGGATCTGGGCGGGAGTCAGACTCCCCCGATCTTTAGGTCGTAACAATTACCCCCAGCCTTCGAGCTTGAGGCGGGAGCCCGGCTCGGCTCGGAGGGCGAACTATCTCCGACGTTCCGGACCATCAGCAAGGACCCTGGCCCACGCCCGGGGGTGGCGGCGTTAGCTTCGAAACTCCCGCCCTACTGGTCATTATTACGATTCGAAAGGGGGGTAGAAAAAACGAAGCGTCTCCACGATTGGGTTCGTGACGCGTGGATGAGGTGACATTCACGCCGGTCGAGGCGTCAAGGACATCCCGATGGGCGCCGTGTGGCGGAGGACCGACGGCCGTGATGACCCGGTGGCCCACTTTACAAATAAAAAGGTTTGGAAGGCGGTCGGCGGGAGTTTTTCATCCATCTTCGATTCTTCTCCGGTGTTCAATACTTCTGTCTATCGCTTACTGGCTAGGTTGCAACTTCCGCCGCCGGTCATCTTCTTTCGAAAGTCTTCCTGATTTGACAGATCAGCTAGGTAATAACAATTAATTTCTTTTCTTCCGACCGATGGCTTCTCGTTTCGTGGTCGGGGGCAGTAGCCGAGTGGGGGAGGAGGAGTTGGTGGGAGAGGGGGCGTCGCCGCGGGGGGTGCGGCGGCCTAGGGAGAGGGGGTCATGGCGTTTCGTTGTCTCGAGAGCGATTGGATCCCTCCGATGTAGGTTGGATAGGATTAACATCAGGGAGATTCGCGTGCGGTTCGTGCGACAACCCTATGAGGTTCGGGTCCCCGGGTCAGAGGAAACGGTGTGTTCGCCTGGAGATAATGAGGTCGGGGTCTATGTCCGGTCATTCGAGTTGGGGCTCCATTTCCCGATCCATCCGTATTTGCTTTATCTATTGAATTTCCTGGAGTTGCCGATATTTGCCCTAGCGCCCCGTTCCTGGGGCTTGTTGGTGGGGTTTGTCGTTTTGTGTCTTGCCTGCTCCTTGAGTCCCTCACTGGCGTTGTTCCAGCATTTCTTCGTAGTCCGGAAGAGGGGAATGTATCACTGTGTTTGCGCTAGGAGAGGATGAGAACTTATCCGCGGGGTGCCCGACGATGTCGGCGAATGGATGAAGGAGTTCACATTTATGATGATGCCAAGCGACGTGGTGTTGATGTTGAACTGGGGGACGTGGAATCCACTAGTGAATGAAAGGGTGGAGCTGACTGGGGAAGATCTTGCAAGAGCTCAGATTCTGATGGAATTACCCGAGGCGTACTGTCAGCTAGCGAGTTTGACGCGGAGCAGCCGGCTCACCCAGGATTTTTGGCCCCTAGGTATCTTCGATATTTGGTAGACCTTTAACTAGGCTTACCCTGATCACGTTTTCCTTCGTAGGTGGGGACGTGATGCGAGGGCCAGAGGAGGTGTCGGGATCGGTCGGAGCCCCCGTCTCGGAGGACACTGATCCTCGTGAAAAAGGCAAGGGGTGGCGAGAGAGGTAGGATCCCGGGAACGGGGAGGCAGGGTCTCCCGTGGGGAGAGGGCGCACCCGGGACGGAGGGCGGCCGAATCAGGTATCTCTGCTGATGGGCCCGACAAGGGTCTTCCTGCGGGCTCGTCCGCGCGGGAGGCCGGTCCCTCCGTCCCGTCGAGGGTGTCGGAGGTGGTCGAGCCTCGCAAGGCGCGTTTGGTTCAGAAATGGCCATACGGGATCCCTTCGTGGGATATGGGGCGGTCGTCGAGCCCGAGTTGTGAGGGCGCCCTCATTCATTTCAAGAGGAATCGAGAGGAGGTCGAGGCGTATCCAGAGGACCGTCTCTGTAAGTTTCCTTTTCGAGTAGGCTGTGATGAGTCGTTTTTTGAGGACGCCGGGGTGGCGGTGCGCCTCGTCGATTATTGCGTGTTACCGCGCGATCGCGAATCCTTGACTCGCGTGGGGGTGGAACGGTTGTGCGGCTCTGCTGTATGGCACATCTTGCAGGTAAGTCGGTTCTCTCGCCTCGCCCTTAGGCTTTCTTTATTCGTGCCCCGCTAACTTGGGTCTTTTGTAGATGGTTACGGACCGGGCAGCCTTGCGGGGTCGCATTCCTGTGGCCGCCACCAGAGTGTCTCTTGAGGTAGCGAGGGCGAACCTCGACGAGGTCAAGGTGAAGCTGAGGGACACGGAAGAGGAGCTGGAGAAGGTTAGGAGGGCATGCCAGGTGGAAAGGGGGCGGGCCGCATACTTTGATTCGTCAAAAGCAACGATTGAGCGTCAACTCCTAGAGGTGACGAGGGAGAGGGATGACATCCGGTCGTCGCACGCCGCAGAGCTAGCTAGCAAGGCGGAGGTGATCGCATTACAGAGGCGGCAAATAGCCGGCCTAAAGGAGGCCCTTGAGGCGGAGAAGAGGGAGAAGGGTATTGTGATGCGGCGGCTGGAGGAAAAGCGGGAAGCTGAAGGCGAAGTGATCGAGGCCGCTATTCACCGCTACTATGACGAGCATGTGGTGCAGATGTTGCAAGAGGCGAGGGATGCGGGAGTTCGTCAGGTGGCGAGAGATGTGAGGGCTCGGTCGACTAAGAGGCGGCGTTGCTGAGGAAGTGGGTTTGGGGAATCCTGTACCTTCTTGTGTGAGGGTTATAACCAACGTCTTGTTGTAGTGTGCGGAAGGTTCAATGTATAACTTTGTTAATTGGATAAATGCATAGTGTTGGTCTTGTGTCAGACAGTCTTCTTCCTTGGTGTGCCAATAGACATTAGTTTTGTGAGGGACGTAACTGCCCCCAACTTCGCTCTGCCGAGGATATTCGGGTCGTCAGGAGAGGGAAGTTGAGATATACCTCGTTTGTCCGAGGTTTGTTGGGAAACTAAGTGTGAATCCCCGTGGATCGCAGAGGCGGGGCGAGGTGGGCACCGTCTGTACGATCGTTTGGGGAGCATTGAAACCGAAATCCGACATTGATTAAGCAGCGCATTCCAGTTTCGGCCGCCCCGATTGAGGTCGGACTCATAATTGGTACGAGCGGCGCATTCATGTTTCGGTCACCCCTACGGAGGCCGGACTCATCCTTTGCGCGAGCGGCGCATAGAAAGAAGAAGCTAGGAGTGGCGTGGTTTCAAATGGGGGTAATCATTTCGCCGGGATTTGGGCGGGAATCGAAGGGGCCTGTTGGCGGTCGCGTGACTAGACGTCAGCCTGGCGATTCGACGGAGGGCGGGAATCGAAGCGACCCAACCACTTCAAAGCAGACGCGTGGCAGAAGTGATGGCTGCCATTACGCGAGGCATCAGACCACGTGGATCGACGCTGGATAGAGAACAGATTGATGACACGTGTCGCGAGGTCGACGGTCACGATGCTTTGCGTAGTCGCGTGAAAAGATCTCAGGGAGGGGAGCGAAGCAAAGCTGATTGTTGGGCGAAGGTTTTGCAAGCGGCTGGAGTTTGTCGGAGATTTCATTATCCTTGCCGGAGTCATCCTCGTGGGAGTGGTCGCCGACGTAGCTAAGCCGTCCGAGTCGTCGGAGCCCATAAGGTAAGAGGTCCGTTTTATAGATGTCTTCCTCGACATCTTCGTTTCGTGGTCAGGGGTCGAGGGTGGTTGGGGAAGGGAGCTCTGCCACGGAGACTGGGGAGGTGCCCCTCGAGATTGCGGGCGTGAAGTCGGTGCTGAAGAAGTCCATCACGGAGATCTTCGAGATGTATGTCAGGCCACCGTACTCTGTTCGTGAACCGGAGCCGCAAGAGAGGGTATGTTTCGTGGGCGACCGTGAGGTGGGAGTGTATGTGTCCTCGTTCGAGCAAGGGTTGCACTTTCCCCCCCCCCCCATCCGTTCTTGTTAGATGTGTTGAACTTCCTGGGGCTGCCCTTGTATCGCCTGATGCCCAATGCCATTAGTGTTGTTGTGGGTTTCCTTGTGTTGTGCGTGAGCAACCAGGTTCGCCCCTCGATGTCCTTATTTCGCTATTTCTTCACGGTGAAGAGGTTGGGGTCCTGCTATTATCTCTCTGCGAAGAAGAGCCATCCGCTCATTAGGGGGTTGCCCGGGAAGATTAAGTTATGGTGCCAGCAGTATGTGTTTGTGAGTATACCAGAGGATGTGTTGATGAGATCTGATTGGGCGGAGATGAATCCCGAGGCAAAGGAGGGGGTTGAATTGGGGGATGAGGAGAAAATGGTGGCCCAGCTTCTAATGGCGATATCGGTGGAGGGCCGAGATTACCAGATGCTCGTCCTGGCTGAGATGATAGCGTCGAACATCTGGCCTGAAGGTACAACAGATTTTGGTATTAGTGCATCTGAAGTGCTTACCCTGAACTTTCTTTCTTTGGCAGGTCGCATGATGAGTTTGTCCCTTGAGGAGATGATAAAACGGGCCGCGGAGCAGGCGGGGCGAACGTCGAAAAGGACGGTCCCTAAGAGGTTGCGAGAGGAAGGTGCGGTGGGGAGTTCAACGAGGGTGCAGGCGTCCACGAAGAGGAGGAAGCTGCCTACGAGCTCGTCTGTCCCCGATGCTCCGGGGCAGGGGAAAACCGGTCGGCAGGGGGGCGGGTCCGGGGAGGGGATCGCAACCCCCTTCATCGACCTGGAGGGCGGGGATGAAGGGTCGACTGGGGGAGGGGTGGAGGCCCCCGGGGCATGGTCATCTAGCCCCTGAGTACCCGCTGAAGTGGAAGGGGTAGCCGTTACCGACCAGCAGGGGAGGGCTGAGACGTCGGGCGGTCCGATCGAGTCTGCCGGCTGGGACAGTTGGCCATACGGCTGTCCGTTGTTCGGTCTGGAGAGGGCCGCCGAACCCAGCTGTGAGGCCTCGCTGGTCTGTTTTAAGGCAAAGAGGACCGAAGTCGAGAATTATCCTGACGAAGCTCTTTATAGTGCGCCGTTCAAGGTGAGGGATGATGAGTCCGTGTTCGAGGATGGGGGCATGGTGGCGAGGCTGGCAGAGAATATTTTCTTGCCTCGCGATAGGGTGGCGTTGGAGGCGGTGGAGCCCGAGGGGCTGTGCAGAACTGCGGTGTTGCGCGGCGTCCAGGTAGGTTTTGCAAGCCGGGTGATGTTTGCCAGTGTGTTTTATTGAACGCCATAAAGAGGTTCTCTATATTTTTTTGCAGGACATCAATTTGATGCTTGGAGTGATGAGGCACGTGCCGGCCATACACAAGGCCGAGGGTGCCATAGCTAGAGTGGCGGCCGAGTTTGCCACCTTTCGTAAGAGTGCGGGTGAGGGAATGGCCAAGGAGAAGGAGCGGTGCGGTCAGCTCGAGGCGGAGGTAGAGCGCCTGAAGGCGGTCCTAACCGATCGTGAGGTGCAGGCGACCGTGGCTAGAGAGAGGTTGAAAGAGCTGGAGGAGGCCCTTGGGAGGGAGGAAGAGCGTACGGTGGGTCTGTCTGGTCGTGCAAAGGCCACCGGGGAGGAGTTGGCTCGCAAGGTCGATGAATTTCGCTCGTACCAGGACACGACCGTCATCCCTGCCCTCGCAGATGCGATGTCCCGGGGCATGGAGACAGGACGTGCGGAGGGGTGGGAGGCCTGCTTGGTACGGATAAAGGAGAGGGTGGCGAGCCTGTCCCCGCCAGTCGAGCTCGACCTCGACGGACTCGCAGCTTGCAGCAACGAGGAGGGGGACGGCGAGGCAGAGGTCGGCGAGGGAGGGGAGGACGTCGAGGTAGGGACCGGCGAGGCGGGGGGGATTTCCCCGAAGGGGACGGGAAGGATGTCGCGACTGGTGGGTGCACCGTCGGCACGGAGAATGTAACCGAGTAGTTTTGTATAGGTGTTAGGAAAGAAAGAAAGAAAGTAAAGTTTTGTGGGGTTGATACCCGTACTTTTTTGCAATCTTTGAACTTTGAGTGTGTGGAAATTCACTTTCATGGTTATGCTTTGGTATTGCTGTCTCTTAGCCCGGCGTTGGTCGAGCTGCGTTTATTCCCTTTATTTAGAGTAGTGCGCCCTCAAAGTTTTCGGCCGGTTATACTTTTTCCCTCGCCCGCATCGGGGTGGCGGGGGGCAGTGAGGGACGTGGCGTAGAGCTCGTCCCCCCTCTTTTCGGGGGTCATTCTCGTGTCTGAGTGCGCCTAAGTTACTGCTAGTGGTCTACTGGGAGTGGTCTTTTCATTAGCTTTTATTAAAATGTAATGAACAATATAGGTACCGGGATGGTGTATAGGTCGGTCTGTAGGCGAACTGTCGAGCCGTTCTAGTTGGGTGGACGCACTCGCTTCATTTGGTGCGTCCCTCTCCGTCGTCGTGCCCCTGAAGGGGTGCTGGGTCACTTCAGAGGGAGTGTCATGCCGACGTTATGGGCGGTTGCGGCTGCTCTATCCTCCGTTCCAGAATTGGGGGGAGAGGGAGTCCTTGGTGGTTGTTCTATCCCGTGGGGCTTTATCCCGCCTGTCGGCTGGAGTAGCCGTGGGGCGGGTGTGAGAACGGGTGGTCTTCCACCGATCCGTACCTCTCCCTGGCACATGTGGTACAGGAGAAGTCGAGGGGTGGAAGGCGGGGCGCTACTAATGTAAGTGGAATAGCCTATCGGCGTGCTCCAGCGCGGGGGGCAAGACCCCTGATGCTGGGGAGATTTTGGCGGGTGCTGGGGTGCCCGATGGGGTGATTTGGCAGGTTAGTCCCGTCCATCGGGTTGTCGGCCAGCCGCGCCTGCGCCCGCGGGGCGTCCGTGGAGGGGCACGGCATGCCATTGGAGCTCCTGTTTCAGTGTCTCAAGTTGTCCAAGGGAAAGCGGGGAGCTACTGGCCGGGTGCCCCTCGTGTAAGAGGAGTATCCTATCGGGGGTCATCGTGTCGGGGGAGACTGCCTACCAGAGCAGTCGGCGTTCCTCGCATTTTCCGCACCTTCTTGGGGGGAGGGTGTGGCTGAGGGGTTGGGCATCCCTTGATTTATCTCTTTCATCCCCTCCCTTTGAAGGGGCTGAGGGGCGTATTTATAATGGTGTATCTTTAGCCTTCCCCCTCCCCTTAACGCGACGAGCTGGAGCCAGCTGGGAGTCGTGTCCCTTGGAAACTGCTCCTGATGGGTGGTGCTCGATGTGACTCGTCAACTCCTGTTTTTTAGCGGGCGTGCTGTTGTCAGTGGCGCTTGCCCCGAGCGTCTTTTTTGGTTTAACGGGTCATTTCGGTTGTCGGCTTTATTGGTGTCAGATGTTGCTCATCAGTGATGGCCCTGCGCGAGGGTTGCTTCAATCCGTGAGTCCTGACTTGTTTCCCAATGTTTGAGAAGAGGGCGAAGCTCCGTAATCTTGCCCCGGAGGTCTTCACTGGTTGGAGGGGAGCGAGCGCGTAGCTCGGACCGTGCCCCTCTCCGGTTTGGGTGGCGAGGATTGGTCCTGCCCTGGAGTCTTTGAGAGGGCGGGTATTGGGCAGTCGCCTCCCCGCAGCCTCTATAGTCGAACGGGTATTGGGCCGTCGCCTACCCCGCATATGGCGCTCCGGTTTGGGTGGCCAAGCTCCGTAAGCTTGCCCCAGAGGTCTTCTTTGGTGGGGGAGCGAGCGTATAGCTCGGCCCGTGCCCCTCTCCGGTTTGGGTGGCGAGGATTGGTCCTGCCCCGGAGTCTTTGAGAGGGCGGGTATTGGGTCGTCGCCTCCCCACAGCCTCTATAGTCGGACAGGTTTTGGCCCGTCGCCTACCCCACATATGGTGCTCCAGTTTGGGTGGCAAAGCTCTATAAGATTGCCCCGGTGGTCTTCTTTGGTGGGGGGAGCGAGCGCGTAGCTCGGCCCGTGCCCCTCTCCGGTTTGGGTGGCGAGGATTGGTCCTGCCCCGGAGTCTTTGAGAGGGTGGGTATTGGGCCGTCGCCTCACCGCAGCCTCTATAGTCGGACGGGTATTGGGCCGTCGCCTACCCCGCATATGGCGCTCCGGTTTGGGTGGCCAAGCTCCGTAAGCTTGCCCCGGAGGTCTTCTTTGGTGGGGGGAGCGAGCGCGTAGCTCAGCCCGTGCCCCTCTCCGGTTTGGGTGGCAAGGATTGGTCCTGCCCCGAAGTCTTTGAGAGGGCGGGTATTGGGCCGTCGCCTCCCCACAGCCTCTATAGTCGGACGGGTATTGGGCCGTCACCTACCCCGCATATGGCGCTCCGGTTTGGGTGGCCAAGCTCCGTAAGCTTGCCCCGGAGGTCTTCTTTGGTGGGGGGAGCGAGCGCGTAGCTCGGCCCGTGCCCCTCTCCGGTTTGGGTGGCGAGGATTGGTCCTGCACCGGAGTCTTTGAGAGGGCGGGTATTGGGCCGTCGCCTCCCCGCAGCCTCTATAGTCAGACGGGTATTGGGCCGTCGCCTACCCTGCATATGGCGCTCCGGTTTGGGTGGCCAATCTCCGTAAGCTTGCCCCGGAGGTCTTCTTTGGTGGGGGGAGCGAGCGCGTAGCTCGGCCCGTGCCCCTCTCCGGTTTGGGTGGCGAGGATTGGTCCTGCCCCGGAGTCTTTGAGAGGGCGGGTATCAGGCCGTCGCCTCCCCGCAGCCTCTATAGTCGGAGGGGTATTGGGCCGTCGCCTACCCCACATATGGTGCTACGATTTTGGTGGCCAAGCTCCGTAAGTTTGCCCCGGAGGTCTTCTTTGGTAGGGGGAGCGAGCACGTAGCTCGGCCCGTGCCCCTCTCCATTTTGGGTGGCGAGGATTGGTCCTGCCCCGGCGTCTTTGAGAGGGCGGGTATCGGGCCGTCGCCTCCCCGCAGCCTCTATAGTCGGACGGGTATTGGGCCGTCGCCTACCCCGCATATGGCGCTCTAGTTTGGGTGGCAAAGCTCTGTAAGCTTGCCCCAGAGGTCTTCTTTGGTGGGGGGAGCGAGCGCGTAGCTCGGCCCGTGTCCCTCTCCGGTTTGGGTGGCGAGGATTGGTCCTGCCCCGGAGTCTTTGAGAGGGCAGGTATTGGGCCGTCGCCTCCCCGCAGCCTCTATAGTCGGACGGGTATTGGGCCGTCGCCTACCCCGCATATGGCGCTCCGGTTTGGGTGGCCAAGCTCCGTAAGCTTGCCCCGGAGGTCTTCTTTGGTGGGGGGAGCGAGCGCTTAGCTCGGCCCAGGCCCCTCTCCGGTTTGGGTGGTGAGGATTGGTCCTGCCCCAGAGTCTTTGAGAGGGCGGGTATTGGGCCATCGCCTCCCCACAGCCTCTATAGTCGGACGGGTATTGGGCCGTCGCCTACCCCGCATATGGCGCTTCGGTTTGGGTGGCCAAGCTCCGTAAGCTTGCCCCGGAGGTCTTCTTTGGTGGGGGGAGCGAGCGCATAGCTCGGACCGTGCCCCTCTCCGGTTTGGGTGGCGAGGATTGGTCCTGCCCCGGAGTCTTTGAGAGGGCGGGTATCGGGCCGTCGCCTCCCCGCAGCCTCTATAGTCGGACGGGTATTGGGCCGTCGCCTACCCCGCATATGGCGCTCTGGTTTGGGTGGCCAAGCTCCGTAAGCTTGCCCCGGAGGTCTTCTTTGGTGGGGGGAGCGAGTGCGCAGCTCAGCCCGTGACCCTCTCCGGTTTGGGTGGCGTGGATTGGTCCTGCCCCGGAGTCTTTGAGAGGGCGGGTATTGGGCTGTCGCCTCCCCGTAGCCTCTATAGTCGGACGGGTATTGGGCCGTCGCCTAACCCGCATATGGCACTCCGGTTTGGGTGGCCAAGCTCCGTAAGCTTGCCCCGGAGGTCTTCTTTGGTAGGGGGAGCGAGCGCGTAGCTCGGCCCATGCCCCTCTCCGGTTTGGGTGGTGAGGATTGGTCCTGCCCCGGAGTCTTTTGTTTCTGGGCTGAAATTTTTAGGTGGAAATGGTGAAATTCAAAGATGCTAAAAGGGAAAAGGGTATTTCATTCGAGACTTACAGTTTCTGACTACATCACGACTGGTGTTCCGCGTTCTTCAGAGGGATTAGCCCGCCCTCGTCTAGGGGGGGCTGGGATGGGCGCGGCGGGTCTGGTCCTCTTCTGCGGTGCCGTCAGCGGGAGTCGGCGTTTGACGGTAGGAGTCGTCCCTCCACCCGGATAGGTCGACCGTCAAGTTTTGCTCTGGACCTTTGTGTTTGGTCGATCCCACGTAGCAGCTCCTAGACAGCTTCTGGCTTCCCCACACTGACCCAACCCCTCGGGGGGTTTGGAATTTGACCATCTGGTGGAGCAGGCTAGGGAGCGCTCCGATGGCCGCCATGTAGGGTCGTCCTATGATTTCGCTGTACGCCGACGCAATGTTGACCACAACGAACAGAGTCATTCGGGCGATGACATAGGGTTCTTCTCCGAGAGTTATTGGCAAGGTGATCACTCCTACAATAGGGGTCGAGTGACCGGTGAAGTCGACGAGGGGCCCGGTGCAGGGTCTCAGGTCCATCGGCCTTAACCCCATCTTTTCGATGGTGGACATGAACAGGATGTCGCAAGAGCTCCCTGTGTCGATCAGGAGGCGGCTGACGATGGCCGTCCCTATCTGGGCCTCGATGACGATGGCGTCATTGTGGGGAATCTCGACTCCCTCCAGATCCTCGTCGCTGAAAGTAATGGGAGGGTAGGTTATTCTCCTCCCCCTCGGGTCCCCTCCGAAACCCGCCGTCATCACTTGCCTTGCGTATGCCTTTTTGCCTGACGATGACGCTGCTCCAGAGGATGGCCCGCCGCATATCGTGTTTATGCGCATGACCGGTTTCAGGGGGAGAGGTTCTTCCCGCTCACCGTGTGCTGGAGGATCTGCTCTTCATGCCCTCCGGTGGTTCCCCTCCTCTCGGTCTGGTCTCCTGCCCCCGACGAAGCCCCCTAGGTGGCCCGCCTGGATCAGCTGCTCGATTTCCCTTTTGAGGGTGAAGCAGTCGTCGGTGTCATGGCCATGGTCCCGGTGGTATCGGCAATATTTTCTGAAATCTCTCCGGGCCGGATCCGACTTCATTTCCCGAGGTGGCTCCGGCAGCAGTCCGGCTCTCGTCGTCGCAGCCATCACCTCTATCAGGGGGGCATTGAGCTGCGTGTAATGCGCTCGTAGGGGGGCCTTCTTGTCTCGGGATGACTCGGGTGGGCCCTTGGGCCGGGGCGAACTCGCGCGCAGGGCCAGGGCGATCTTGCGGGCGTCGCCCCGCTGGTTCGCGCCTTGGTTGGGCCAACTGGTCGCGACCTCGGTGCCCCTCTTCTTGCCTTGGCCGAGGGTGTGACCGGGGCTCGCCTTGGAGCGGCTTCGCCGGGGGAAATAGGGCCTTTGTGCCGAGAGTCTCTTCGGCCAATGCATGCCTCTCCGCCATCGTAACCAATGCCGCATAGTCGGTCGGCGGATCTCAGAGCAGGGATTTGTGGAGGCTCCGAGTCCGCAATCCCGTCTTGAAGGCCAGAATAAGTACCTCGTCGCCACAGGTCACCACCGCCCGTCTCTCATCCTGAAAGCGGCGCAGGTATCTACCCGTTGTCTCCCCTTCTCCTTGGACTATCATGCTGAGATAGTTCAAGGGCTTCTTCTTCGTCCGCCCGGCCTGAAACTCTTGGCAGAACTTGTGGGACAGCTCGCCAAAGCTCCCAATGGATCTAGCGGGTAGGCCGAAGTACCAGTCCAACGCTGTGTCCCTCAGACTTTGGGAGAAGTGCCGGCATAGGAACGCCTCATCCACATCCTGCGCCTCCATTGCCCCCCGGTATTGTTGCACGTGCGTGAGGGGGTCGCCTCTTCTGTTGTATATGGCCAGGTGGGGGGGTTTGAACCTTATTGGCCTCGGGGCGGACGTGATCCACCGTGCAAGCGGTGTGGCCTCCTCCGGATAGGTAGGGTGCTCGGGCGCATCCCCTCTCTGCCATTCGGGGGTCTGGCTCCGGTCGCGCCTCGGCTGCCGACGGTCCTCTCACCCCGGGGAGTAGCGTGACGGTAGCATGGAGGGGCTCCTTCCCCGAGTCGAGGATTCAACGGGTTGCGGGCTACGGTTCTCCCAGTATCATCGCCCTCCGGCCGCCTCCCCCCGGATCTCCATCCGCTCCTGATTCTCCCGCAGAAGCCTTTCGCGCTCGGCGGTGAGGAAGCGTAGTTGTTGACAGACGGCTTCCTCGTGCAGGTGATCAGAGTGGTGGTGCTGGCGTGGCGGACTCCCTCCTCCCGGTGGGGACATGGCCAACAATGGGCCCCGCCCGTCCCCGAGCCGCCGGCCCACCGCCGTCACCTCCAGGATTTCCCGGTTGCCTTCGTTCTCCCTCCTTAGCCTTACGCACTCCGCGATGATGAAGCAGAGCTGGTGGCGGGCGGTTTCTTCGTCCTGGTAGGCCCGCCGGGCGGTCTCGGCCGCTTCGTCCAAATTCCTTTGAGCGGCGGCCACCTCCTCCCGGTGCCTCCACAGCCGCGCGACCTCCACTTCCTCTTCCAGGAGCTTCTGTTGGACCGCAACCTCCTTGGTGAGCCCCCTGACTCCCCCCTCCTCCTCGAACTGAGGGTGGAGATTCCGTCTCACGTTCGGGGGCTCCGAGGGGCCGGGCGGTGGCTCCGCTCCCGCCACCGCGTAGCTTCCCATCGCCTGAGTAACGGCCTCGAATCTCTTCAGGATTGCGCGGGCCGAAGTATGGTCTGTCTCGGCACCCATCCCCGGAGGGGGGTCGGGCGCCGGGGTGATTAGTAAAGAGAGTGGCTCCTGACCCACGGGATCCTTGCCGTGGTCAGGGTTCCGAGCGATCGGCATGGAGTCTAACATGGGTGTGACCCTTCGGTTCCCACAGACGGTGCCAATTGTTACGAGGTGGAGCTCGCGTACAATGAATTTGTATTGAGGGGAACCAAGGGCACGGTGGTTATGTTGATAAGAGGGTTTAGGTGGGTTATTTAACAAGCGATTAGTGGGGTGAAGAGGCTAGACTTGCCGCCGGGGGTGGCCACGGAGTCAAATCTCACCGGACACGGCAGAAGAAGATCGGGTGGCAGGAGCCAAAGGCTGACATCGACCAAGGGGTGAGCTTTCCTGCACCACGAGCAAATCGTCAGAAGGGCAGGGTTGGGGTCCAACCCTTAGCCCCTCCGATGCCTAAGTCAGTAATAGGACTTAAAACGGGGGCTAAGCACGTCAGTCGGACTGAGGGTGTGTCGACCGTACGTGGCGAGCTATAAGTGGAAGAACAACGATATGGACGACCTTTGCTCTCGTGTGTGAATAATGAATTGAGAGAGAATTTGCTAGCATCCTCACCGTGAGAGGTGAGGGGGTATTATACCTGATGGGAGATGATTAGGTGGGGCTGACCTGGCATGCCGACTCGACGTGCTGAGCTGGCTCAGCTGTCAGCGGAAGCTTCAGATGAGGATGTCAGGAACAGGAGTGCCTGCCCCGCTTTTGTCAGACGGTACAATGGCCAGGGGCACTTTTGTCAGGATGTCAGGGCCGAAATCATTAAGTGTCAGGGGGCTCAGCGGCCAGGGGGTGCTTTGTCAGGTGGTCGGGCAGCATTAGTGTCAGTCGTGTCCTTACACTAGGTTGTTTGTCGTGCGTGACGAACTATAGGTCCGGCAATGCTATCCCTGGCAGCGAGGTTCGCGGGGACCCACCGGGTTGACCTGTTCGAGGGTTGTTCGGCCCAGCCGCGTACCTCTTCGGTCGCGGGTCGTGGATCGCTGGCAAGGAGGGATATGCCCACGCCTCAGTCAGCATCCCGGGCGGCGATGTCGGTGCGCTCCCCAGGCGCCCTGCCCCTGGCGGGCCGAGCGACTGCGGTTGTACGTCTCGTCCGGGAGGGGGGAGTGCTGCGAGGTGTGCCCATTCTCCTGTTGCCTCAGTCCTCCGGGGCGGCGGCCCTTTCGCATAAGGGGTGATTCAACGAGGTATGCAACGGATCTGGGCGGGAGTCGGACTCCCCCGATCTTTAGGTCGTAACAATAGTAACAAGCCGTAAAGACATCATCTCTTCCCATTTCCAAACTCTATACCCCATTTCAAAATTAAAGCAACATTCCATTCTCATATCATCATTTCTTTCTCCCAATTTTTGTTTGTTTTGTTTTTTTATCCAAGGAGTTTCATTTAATCAATATAGCAAATGAGAGCAATTTCATTTAATCAAATAACTCCCACATCAAAATAAGGGCAATATCACCAAAAATGAGAGCAAGTTCATCATGGAAACAATTCAACATAATTCATGAAAAGAGAGGAGTCGATCAAGGCAAATTCACTACAACAATTAGTTTCCAAATGAATGCACCATGACAAGAATTTCAACAAACTCCCCCAAATGCAACTTTCCAAAGGAGTGTAATTTTACAAGATTATTGAATTAAAGCATTTAAGAGCAACATGGGGACTTAATCATAGCATCAAATATCTCAATATAACATAAGAAATCAAGCTCAATTGCAACTTATCAAGAAATTCACAAGAACATTAAAAATGCCAACTTTTCAAGTTAAGATGCTATAAAATAAACACATGGGTTAGGGTTGAAATCCTACCTCAATTAAGGAGATCCCCACCAAATTCCAAGAGGAATCCACCATCTACAAGCTCCAAGTCCAAACCCTAATTTCGAATTCCCAAAATCCTCCTCCAATTGGGATGAAATCCTTTTCTAATTTTATGAAAATCCAAGAATCCTCAAATCTCCAAGCTTCAACCCTAATCTCCATCTTCCCCCCTAATTTCGGCAGCAACAAAGAGATTCGGCCAAGCAAGCTAGAATTTCGGCCATGGGGTTGAGAAGAAGTGATGAAGATGAAGGAATAGTTGGAGAGGATGGGCTTAGGGCTTACTTCTCTTCTTCCTCCTCCTTTTTCTTTCTCCAAGACCCCAGAATTTCGGCCAAGAGCCCAGAAATCGGCATCAATGCGTCGGCCAGCCTAGGGCATGGGGTGAGCTCGGCCTGGAACTTAGTGGAGAAGGAAAGGAGGGGAGGAGTTTTGGAGAAGGAAGAGAAAGGATTACATAAATTACAAGTTTTCCATCCTCTCTTCTAATTAACTCAAGCCCAACAATCTAATTAACTCAAACCCAACAAATAAAGCCCATTCAATATTAACTAACACTAATCCAAGCCCAACTCTAGCCACCAAAATTACTTAAAGCCTTAACAATAGTAATGGCAATATTAATCAACACCACCAATAAGAAAAATTCTAATACCAAAAATAATACCAACATCACCCAAAAATAACAAACAGACATCAATAATAATCATGTCATTCATTAATAATTATCTCAGCATCGCCGATCTTCATAAACATACGGTTTCACTATGCACCCTCACCAACGAAGATCGCTAAGTACGCTAATAGGCACTAATCGCATGCTAACAATAATATCAATTTACGCCCAACTACACGCATTCACTTATATATCCAAAGCACATCACAGTCTCCTTATAGCTATATGTGTAGGAACTTAGTATACACACAACAAAATTACTATACGCACACACGCAAGTAGTATTTTACACATACGGGCATTACAACCTACCCATCTTAAAAATAAAGTTCGTCCTCGAACTTTCTAACTTAGGATAGCTGAGGGTAAATAGAGATATATAGGGTCACCCGACCCCATCATATAGGTAAAGCACAGTCATATACCAACACTTTTACTAGTTCAATTACACACAAGTATAACATTTCAAACATACCCACATGCACTGCTATCCTGAGACATACAACCACATATGTCACCATGTACTCATTTAAACATACACACACCCATGTCATACATAAAGCCTCGCGCATCAACATCAAGACACCCAGATATCACTATATCTATCCTAACACCGGTGTCAGCGTACCCGATTACAGTTAGACATGCAACCGGATACATCCTACATATATATACATATATCAAACACACTACCCTAATACACCTAAGGCATGCCCACTCATACCTGAGTGGAACACAAGGATCCATACAGACAACACACCAAATCTATGTACATATTTACCACATTAGACAAATACAAATAGCACACCAAATCTATAGACGGCCTAGAGATCAATCACTTACAAAATCACATGATACACATCACTCATAGGCTACCATGCATTAACACATATACACATGCACTTCTATACTCAGACGTACAATCGTGTATTCTTCTGAACGTTCATCCAACATTCATAGATGTATCAGCACACAAGATCTACCATCTCAATATTAATATACACAGGCAGCTATACAAACATACATCCATTCGTGCATACGTGTCTCATATACTCATCACATATATCAACTCACAACACTGGTACTCTTAAGGCATATCCACACATGCATGGGTGGAGCTCAAGGATCCACTCACGCATCCGCACACTCTACATGTGCATATCACAGACAATATATAACCACCATGCAATGAATCTATACACTGCATGCACCTCAATCACCTCAATCAAGTAGATAACTCAACTTTTCACACCACTCACATGTTAATCCTTTAATCAATTATTAACATATACAATTCAAGTACAATCACATAGCCATATAATCATTCATAAACATACCATAGTCATGCACGATCATAATTACACATAGGGGTATATCGTCTCAATATACTCGATAGGCCATTCAATTCTTATATATTTACCAACACATAAGTATACATACACACATACATATGCCTAGACATACATGCTCAATCAACACTCTAATGTCCACCCTCAGGGGTTCTACACCTTAAGCTTCTGAAAGCCATGTCCTATCCCAAGGCTGGACCCTATCCACCTTAGGTCTAAACTCCCCTCAGAATACTACACACACTACCCTTACACAACCGCAGTGTGCTGACCTGCATGTGCCACCAACTGTAACGCCCCGCTCCCCGGGGTACCCGAGAAGTACGAATCCATATCAGGCATTCCCGAAGATGTGGGTGCTACAGAAGAGAAGTACAAAATTTCAGACTCAAGCAGGTCCACTGCGCACTGCTGGGATAGTACTTGTAGCATTCCAAAAGTCACAGAAACACAAGAGAGACAGTCAAACCAAACACCGATATGCATACACTAGCTGATTATACAATTTCCGAGTACAGCATCACTCAACCAAGATCCATATACAACATATAGCCAAATCTCTTGTGCAATAGGATACCCACATCTCGCCGAAGTATAATAACACCCACCCAAAACTCTCATATGCTCTCAAACCCTCAACTCTAACCAACGCCATCCAAATGGACCATTGGGCCTCCAACTCCATGAACCAGCACCTGAAAAATATTAACGGAGCACGTCACAACGTGACCCAGTAGGAATCCCAAACCTAACTCACATGGTGCACAAAAAATGCTATGCACAAAGTAACAATGGAAAACTAACTCTTGACATAACGCGGCAATGGCATACGAAAATGTAAATAGTGTCATTATCATACACGTACATGCGACAAGAGGATAGCCTGCAAAAACAAGTGAGTAGGACATATAAAGAAGTGAACTGTAATTTTAAGAAACTGAAACCTAACTTTGGCCTAAATGGCATGTAGTACTAGAATGGTACTATCGTTAAGCCCAACATGGTTTGCTACTCAAACAAGATTCTAACTTCAAATTAGCTCCTACTTCAAAGTTGCATATTGCTGAGGACAAGTGATAAGTATATCTACACCACTATGAAATCACATTCTTTTCATGCTCCATAAAAAAAACATGGCAACTTTCATTTCAGTGTCATTACTACGTACACATGGCAACATGATAACCAATCTTTAATTGAGTAGAATGCAACATGAAATCAAAGCAAGGCAGCAACTAGCAAGATGTCAACTTGGAAATATATTGGTCTACTTTATAGTATAGGACGAAATGCCTACCTTACTTAAGATTTGTCTCTTTAACATGCTTAGAAGAATATTGGAAATCATGAACCATATGAAGTAGGGTTCCTACACCCTCTAAGCTCCCAATTTGCAAGTTATCAAAAACCATAAAACCCTCTTACCAACTTTTTACTCTTGATAAATACATTTCCTTTAAGCACGGGAATTTTGAGAGAATTAGCAAGTAGATTTCGTGTAGTATTCCTAGCTTAAGTTTCTAATACTTCGGATGTTGTGGAAGTGCTTATAAAAATTTCGGCAAAGTTTCTCTTGTATTTATCAAATTTCCCAAGTACAACAAAGTAAGATAATGAGAGAATCATGCTATTACCCAAAGAAATTACAACCTTGCCCAATAATTATAGTAGAAGTGATAAAAATGGACTTAGCAACAACAAGCCAACATGTTCATAAGTGCAACACTATCAAGTCTCCATTCATGATTTAGACACAAGCTTAAACAACGGATATAAGGAAAGCATTATAAGCTACTAACATTAACTTGACTTCAACCCTAAAGCCACCAACATTAAGATGCAATAATGAGACTATAACTTCCATCACAAAATACTCCCAACATTAAGTCTTACAATAAGAATCCATTATTTGATGCAAACTTGTTTCCGCATTAAAAGTTAGTAGCTTTAATCAAATCACACAAAATGCAACCAAGTAGCAACTTGACCATTTCTAATTTGGCACATCACGTAGGAGAAGCGCTTACTACTTAATAATACCACAAGTTTCCTAACATGCAATCCCGGTACAAGTGCTAATTTTGTTAAAGAGTCATGGAAGGCATCTCCTTCCACACGTATAAAACATTTTAACTAAAAGTTTTTAGATTCCATTTGAAATTCAAGTAAACCTACAACATTTATTATAAGCAACTTGAATAAAATGGCTAATGTTAAGGAAGTTACTAAAGGGGCTTGATTAAATATACATGTTCTAATGGCCACATATAACTTGAAATCATTCCTAAAATTAGGTATGGAAAAGAAAGGGGATTACAATGTCCCATCGTTTTTCCTTCCATTAGAATGAAAGAATCATTCCTAATGTATTCCATTTCATGACTAGTTGCTCACAAAATAGTTGCTACCAAGCCCCCAATTGGAAATTAAGGCACGAGATGGAATCCCCCGAACAACTTCACCAACAAACCACCAACAATATTAGCACAACGACAAAGATAGTAATATTGCTACAACTAACAACCACACTTACCAATCACACAAATGCTCGGTAATGCCATGATGCATATGAGTCACAAGCGATGCGATGCAATTGGGGATCCCTTGAGTGAGCCGGCGTGCACGTGCTTATGATTCTACTCCGTTATCATCGTGGAGCCACCTAATGGATCAAGAGGTGGCCAACGGCGTATTCACCCGCCTCCTACCACGGCACTTTGTCCATGCCCGTGCACTCCACCTCGTGTCCTAACGTGACCATGTCATACATTCCATATTCCGCATGTTTCCAACAACACCTTTACAACTTCCCAATTCATTTCATGTTCCACATATTTCTCATTTCATACGCATTAAATCGAGTAAATAATGTCCAACAACCCAAAATGAGAGCAATTTCATAAAAATGGCAAATATAGCTTTCAACAAAGTTAATGAAAACAGAATGGGAAGAAATTCACTTGATATTGAAACAAGACATTATAGGGCACCATGATCCCTCACATTCTGTATTCCACATATAACCAACAACACGTAGCCAAGTTCACATAATCATTTCACCCACACAGAATTCACATGTCCCAAACAAAAACAACGGAAGCTTAAAGCTTCCAGCAATGTTCATTGAGAGTAGTTCGCATAATTATAGTAACAAGCCGTAAAGACATCATCTCTTCCCATTTCCAAACTCTATACCCCATTACAAAATTAAAGCAACATTCCATTCTCATATCATCATTTCTTTCTCCCAATTTTTGTTTGTTTTGTTTTTTTTATCCAAGGAGTTTCATTTAATCAATATAGCAAATGAGAGCAATTTCATTTAATCAAATAACTCCCACATCAAAATGAGGGCAATATCACCAAAAATGAGAGCAAGTTCATCATGGAAACAATTCAACATAATTCATGAAAAGAGAGGAGTCGATCAAGGCAAATTCACTACAACAATTAGTTTCCAAATGAATGCACCATAACAAGAATTTCAACAAACTCCCCCAAATGCAACTTTCCAAAGGAGTGTAATTTTACAAGATTATTGAATTAAAGCATTTAAGAGCAACATGGGGACTTAATCATAGCATCAAATATCTCAATATAACATAAGAAATCAAGCTCAATTGCAACTTATCAAGAAATTCACAAGAACATTAAAAATGCCAACTTTTCAAGTTAAGATGCTATAAAATAAACACATGGGTTAGGGTTGGAATCCTACCTCAATCAAGGAGATCCCCACCAAATTCCAAGAGGAATCCACCATCTACAAGCTCCAAGTCCAAACCCTAATTTCGAATTCCCAAAATCCTCCTCCAATTGGGATGAAATCCTTTTCTAATTTCATGAAAACCCAAGAATCCTCAAATCTCCAAGCTTCAACCCTAATCTCCATCTTCCCCCCTAATTTCAGCAGCAACAAAGAGATTCGGCCAAGCAAGCTAGAATTTCGGCATGGGGTTGAGAAGAAGTGATGAAGATGAAGGAATAGTTGGAGAGGATGGGCTTAGGGCTTACTTCTCTTCTTCCTCCTCCTTTTTCTTTCTCCAAGACCCCATAATTTCGGCCAAGAGCCCAGAAATCGGCATCAATGCGTCGGCCAGCCTAGGGCATGGGGTGAGCTCGGCCTGGAACTTAGGGGAGAAGGAAAGGAGGGGAGGAGTTTTGCAGAAGGAGGAGAAAGGATTACATAAATTACAAGTTTTCCATCCTCTCTTCTAATTAACTCAAGCCCAACAATCTAATTAACTCAAACCCAACAAATAAAGCCCATTCAATATTAACTAACACTAATCCAAGCCCAACTCTAGCCACCAAAATTACTTAAAGCCTTAACAATAGTAATGGCAATATTAATCAACACCACCAATAAGAAAAATTCTAATACCAAAAATAATACCAACATCACCCAAAAATAACAAACAGACATCAATAATAATCATGTCATTCATTAATAATTATCTCAGCATCGCCGATCTTCATAAACATACGGTTTCACTATGCACCCTCACCAACGAAGATCGCTAAGTACGCTAATAGGCACTAATCGCATGCTAACAATAATATCAATTTATGCCCAACTACACGCATTCACTTATATATCCAAAGCACATCACAGTCTCCTTATAGATATATGTGTAGGAACTTACTATACACACAACAAAATTACTATACGCACACACGCAAGCAGTATTTTACACATACGGGCATTACAGTAGCTATTACAGCTAAGAGAGATATCATCATTCGGAATATATCTAGCAGGGATGGGAAGAAAGACGGAGAAAAAATAAAAGTAAAAGCAGGCTTGCAAGCATGTAAAAATATGGAAAATATAATGCTTAAAAGAATGAAACGGTGAAAAAGTGGTGGAAAATAAAAATAAAAAGGTGTAAAATGAAAGAAAATGAAGAAAAAATGAAAATAAAAGCGATAGCGCTCATCTCCCAAGCTAAACACAGCAGTGTTCTCACTGCTGAGAACAGCTGGCAAGAAGGGAAAATGAGGCTAGGGTGGGTGTGTGGATAAGAAAAAGAAAATAAACTGAAAATAAAACTATACAAATAAAACGAAAAATGCAGATGAGTATGCATGACCTAATGCCTAAGATGCAAAAATATGAACAAGCAGGCATATGATGCAAATGATGACATGATGCAGGTGGAATATATGCAAATGCAAAATGATGGAATATACACAGGTGGTGCAAAAAGGTCATCCCCCAAGCCATGCAAGGACAAGGCCTCGAAGAGACAGATGGGCACAAAGATAAATAAGGGGTGACAGGAGCAAAAATAATGTAAAGATCAAGCTGCGGCATCACCCTGAGTGGATGATGATGGGTCCGACTGCTGGGACCATAGATAGGGACGTCAGGCACAGAAGGTGTAGGCTTGACAGATGTGTCAGCCGGTAAGGCAACGGAATAGACAACAGTCTTAGAACAAAGTGTAACAACTGGAGTGTCGACATGTGTGAGAACATGTGTGTAAACAACAGAAGTCTCCAACTGTAGTGTAACTGACTTTGAGGAAGAAGGGACAGGCTCTGCAGAAGCCTGAGAGTGGCGCACAGTGAGTGGTGCAGCTTCTACAGGAGAAACGGGATCTGGCCTATGAGGAGGGGCATGCTGAAACCTAAGGAGATCAAGAATGACTGGGAGGTCTCGCTCTCCTGACTCCTGAGAGGTCCCTTTCCCTTGTCCTAGTAGGAGGAGCATGGCGACGAAATGGTCGCCTTGATCATCGTCTCTGAAGACAACATCATACGTCCCCAGGGTTGGTGGTGGAAGAACTAGGCAGGATGGAAGAGTGGTAATGGGGATAGGTGGAGCTGTAGTATGTGGGGTGGGTGGGGCCTCTATGGCTAGAGGCATGGGGGAAGGGGATCAGGACGAGTCGAATGAGGACGATGAATCGCCCAAGTACTCCTCGGGTGTAGGCGAGCGTGCGTGATGGTGGGGGGCCAATCGAGAAGAGGATGGACCAGTGGTGGCCATCCTCTTCTTCGGTGGAGGCTTCCTCGACCTCAGGCGAGGAAGCATCGTGCGGAAGTGATAGCGACGATGATATGGTAATAAAAAAATAAAGTGTGGAAAGAGTATACCAACATCGATCGTTGCTGCGAAAGCAATAAAGCGTGCATGTGTGTAGTCTTGACCCAAAACGATCACCCAAGATGCTCCAAACCAAGCTCCTCCTCGGAAAGCTCCAAGTGTACCTGCAATATAATAAGAAAGTGGTTTTAGTAGGTAATTAAGAAATTCATAGGATTTTAGGATTAAAATTCAAAGAATTAGGGGTTGGGGATTCAAAATTGGGGGAGATGGGGAGGATGAGAGGGATGGTGGGGAGATGGAGGGGATGAAGAAGGGGGTGAAGGGGGTGGTGTGGGCTGCTCGACCCAAGAATGAGTTGTGCTCAAGCAGCGTGTGCGGCACAGCTCTACCGAGTCGCCGGAGCAAGGGGATGGGTTGTGCCTAGGGCACAGTGAGAGGGAGAGGGTAGGGAGAGAGGTGAGGGGTTTTGCATCGTTGGCACTGAGCGACGTCGTCGGCGCTGCTCCGGCGAGACACTGGAGAAATAGGGGCGGGGGAAGATGGGTGAGAGAGAGAGAGAGAAGATAGAATAGAAGAGGAGGATAGAGAAGTGGGGGGGTTTTGCACCACCGGTACTGGGCAGTGCCAGCGGCGCTACTCTGGTGGAGCGTCAGAGCGAGAGGGGGGTTCAATTTGATGGTGGAGATACAAAGAGAGAGAAGAAGATAGAGGGGAAGAGGAGGAGAGAGAAGAGGGGAAGGGGCAGACCGAGCGACAGCGTCGGCGATGCACGAGCGGAGCAGGCGGCGGTAACGATGGCGTGGTGGTCAGACCGAGTAGGATTAAGGCTAGGGTTAGGGGAGCTCGGGATTTAGGGGCTGTTGATTTCGATTAGGATTAGGGTTGAGAAATCCCAAGTCGATTTCGTATTAAAAAAAACCAAGTCGAGCTCGATTAGGTGTGGGCCCCAATGAGTAAGTTGCCGGGCTGAGTAGCGATAGCTACTCGGTCGAGTATAAAAGGTTAAAAATTTGAATTTAAGCCCAGAAGTTGTGCCCTAGTACTCGACCGAGCTGCTTACTCAGCTCTGTTGAGCTGAATTGAAACAGAGTGTTATTTTTAGCTCTCTTTTGCCCCCTCTGCAGCTCGGCCGAGTAGGGTAGCTACTCGATCGAGTCCATTAAGCTTTCCAGAGCGCCCTTTTTAGCACTTTTGGACTCCTCCTGTAGCTCAACCGAGTAGTGAAGCACTCGTCGAGTCGAATTAGAAACAGAGTGCTCTTTTTCGACTTATTTAGGCTCCGTCTGTAGCTCAACCGAGTAGTGTACTACTCGGTCGAGTCGAAATTGATTTCCAGAGTGACTTTAAGCCTATTCATCCATCTTTCTGCAGCTCTGATTATAGCTCGATCGAGTATGCATCTACTCGGTCGAGTCGCTTTTGATTTCCAGAGCGCATTCTTGCAACCTTTCTCCATCTGACTGTAGTTCGACCGAGTAGGGTACCTACTCGGTCGAGTCACCTGGAACTTTTCCCCCAATCTTGTATTGCTCTATCGTGCTCTTCCCTTGGTTCCTTCTCCTTCTTTTCATCATTTGGCGCTCTCTCCTCATTGTCCAACCTGTATAAAGAAGAAATCATCAGATTTTTATGTTTTTTGTATTTTTATAAAATTAAAAACGTATTTATTTGGTTTTTTTGAATAGGAAAAGGAAAAAGGAAAAACAAAAACTAAGGGAAAGAAAATTGGGTTTCCTCCCGATAAGCGCTTGTTTTAAGTCGTAAGCTCGACTCCCACAAGATTTTCAACGATGATCAAGGATGGTTGGTGCATTGAAATACACCTGTCATGCTTCCTAATGATCCCATGCGACAGAAGTTGGTGCGCCTCTCCATGTTGGTCCTCAGCGGCCAAGATAGTAGCCTCCGATTCTTGATGGCACAATGGTATGTCCGGGGGCTCCTCGTCAAGTACTTGTAAATAGGCGGCCACTGCCTTGTTGTATACAACGTCATCGTCATCCAAGCTCATCTTCATTGGATCTTTGGAAATCTCCTCCATGGTATGTTCATAAGTAGCTTCGTCCTACAAGAGATTAAGGTAATTAGCATCTTCCGACGGTGGGCGTTCCGTTATAGGATTTTGCAAGCAGAATTGGACCTCGATGTTGCCACATTCAAGGATAGCGTCTCATCACGGACGTCAATCAATACTCCGACCGTCGCCATGAATGGACAACCCAATATAAGTTGGGAGCTACCTTCCTCCGGCATATCCATGATTACAAAGTCTACCGGCACGCATACCCCGGCTGATATTTGCAAGATGATGTCGTGGGCGATGCCTACCGGATATGTAATAGAGTGATCTGCCAATTGGATTTTCATGTCCGTTGGTTCAAGTTCCGTTCCCGTGTTTAGCCTCTTGGAGATAGAGAGCGGCATCAAAATAATGCTCGCTCCCAAGTCGATCAATGCTCTACTAATAGTAGTGCCGCCAACAGAGCATGGTACTGTGAAACTTCTGGGATCCGGCATCTTCTTCGGTAGGTATCTCTTGATGACGGAGGTGGAGTTTTCTAAGACCTTCACCTCCTCAAGTTGCTGAAACAAGGCTCAGTCAGCATGGAGCAAGGATGCAGCAAGTTGGTCAGCAATCAAGATGTTGTAGCAGCTTGGTCGGTCATAAATGATTGGGTGCAGCTGTAGCTTGAACAACAATAAGCTTGGCACGGCACTCTCTTGGGTCGGCAGCAAGATGTGCAGGCTCCAAAGCTCAGTCAACAATCAGCATGTGCGGGAGCTCCTTCGATCGGCAACAGAGATGTGTAAGGTAGCCGCTTGGTCAGCAAGCATGGGTCGACAAGAGAAGATGCTTGGCTGCTTGGTCGGTCGGCATTGATGGAGGTGCGGGCTATGCAGCGTGGTAGGCAAGACCTTGGCACGGGGCCTTCCCTTGGTTGGCAAGATGATTGGTAGAGCTCAATCATTGGTCTGCAATGCTCCTGATGTCCCAATCTCTTGGAACTTGATACTTAGAACTTCTTGACTTGGTGATCTTGAGACTTGCGGCATGGATGTTGAAATTGTGAGCTTTTAGATGCTTGGAACCTGTGAAGGCTAGGAGCTTTGTATAGAGGCTTCAAACATTACGGCTTGACAAATTGAAGGGGATCAACATTGGAACTTGAAGCTTGATAATTTGATCTTTGCATGAAGAGGAGCTTGTGACAAGGAGAGGTATATAATGTTGTTGCTTACGGCTATGGTTGAGAATTAGGGTTTGGCCGCAATGAAGCTTTCGGGTAGGGATTGATAGCTAGGGTTTTGGTCGGGCTCCTTTGTGTTGTTGGCCGCATGTTTTTGATGGCTTTGGATGGGGGTTTATATAGGATATGAGGAGAGGTGTTTGTCTCAAAATTCACCCCATAATAATAGTTATTTGGATCCCATAATAGTAGGGATTAGAAGTTTGAATTGATATTCAAATAGGATATATAATTTGAATATGATTTGTAATGGGATTAGAATGGCAATGGGATTTGATTTAATAATCAATTGATTTGAGTCAATCTCAAATAGATTTGGATTAATCACCATGAGATACATTACTTCTCTCTCCATCTTTGACCAAGTCTCGTTTGCACATGTATTGCAATATTCTCCACCACTTTGACTAAGTCTCCAATTGAAAATTTACGTGCTTGCCACTCCTGAAAAATGTAATGCCCTGTGAAGCTACTGCACATGTACTAGAGGTGGGTGAATAGTACTTTAAAATAATCAAGATAGTTATTCCTAATTATTGTGCAAGATACAAACGACAATGCGGAATAAACAACAATCAACAAGAATTATCAAACGCAAACAAATGATATAACTGGTTCGGATCCACCCAAATCTCCCCGACTTGTTACCGGTGATCCTACGTCCCAACCACCCAGATCCCCTCCGGATACTTGAGTTAGAATCCTCTAACCCAAGGTTTTGCACTAGGAAATTCTTGTGAAAAACCTTCACAAGACCAAATCATACACAATATAAATGTGACTCCCACAACCCGGGATCACACACTTCTCTCACAACCAAGAGAACAATTCAAATATCAAAGTAATTGAAACAATGAAATAACTTACCACAAAATCCTATGCCTTGAGTAAATCTTACCAAATAGGGGCAAGAAGGATTTTGAGGAGGAAGATGTCACCAAATCCTAGCTCCAAGAAGATGACCAGCAATGGAGGCCTAGGGTGGAGATGGTGACCTTGATTCAAGCTCCTTGGCTTGGAATGCTCACAATGGAGAGAATCTCTCTTGAGGAATTTGGCTCAAAGAGTGAAGGGAGAGATTCTTGGTGAGAAGAGAGAGCTTAGAAATAGCTTGAGAAAACTCTTCTCTTAGGTCTGAAATAACTTTGATAATGGACCTCTAACCTTGCCTCAAATGAATCAGGTTTGTATTTATAGAGGCAAGAAAAATCGTGCTCAAAAGATTCCCAACGGTCATATTTCTGAAGCAGTTAGTCGGTCTAAGAAGGATCACTGACCGACTAGATTGGAAACTAGTCGGTCAGTGATTCTTCATGAACCGACTAACAGGCATACAGCCAAACGAGAAAGTTCCAGGCAACATGAACTAGTCGGTCTAAGAAGACTTGCCAACCGACTAGTTTCACAACTAGTCGGTCGGTGAGTGTTCTTTGACCGACTAACAGATGAAATAGGAAAGGCTGGATTCAAGTTGGACTAGTCGGTCTAAGAACAAATGCTAACCGACTAATTTATTAACTAGTCGATCGACAAACGTTCTTTGACCGACTAACGATAAACAGTAACTTAGGCTGTACAGGGAAAGCTCAACTAGTCGGTCTAAGAAGGATTCCTAACTGACTAGATCGTCATCTAGTCGGTCGGTGAACCTTCTGTGACCGACTAATTGATCAACAGGGAATGAGCTGAAATGAGCAAGGACATCTAGTCGGTTCAAGAAGAATTGCCGACCGACTAGATCGTCATCTAGTCGGTTGATTCTTCTACTTGAACCAACTAAGATGCACTAGAAGCCGAGGGAAGAAGCGATTAGCTTCGGAAAAGTTTCTAATGGCTTCTATGATAATCCTAGCTCTAAGATATGAGCAAAATGAAGATAATAATGTAAGTCCTACTCAAGGCTTAACATTCTAATCTATGAAGCTAGAAGACAATAAATAATACATGACGAACCGTCTTCAAAGCTTCAATCTTCATTCTTCTTGACTTCAATATTGCTCCTTGAGCTTCAACGAAGCTTCAGGCACACGATCACGCGTATTGAGAAGTCTTGAGACGTCGCTTTTGATATACGTATTCTTTTGGCGACGATCTCCATAACTGCGCTCACAAACACTTAGTTCATGATATTTATGTTTACTCATCATCCAAAACCAAATCCGGGGAATCAATACTCAACAAAAAACACTTAGCATACACATCAGAACGTACACACATGTTTGTTATCATCAAACACGAAGTCATCGATCGTTGTATCCAACTATACGTTGTATCCATCAGGTTGGCTCGACAACATGTGTGTTACTCTCCTTGGGACGCAGCTCGGTTTGGGATGCATTTCAGCTCGGTAGAAGCGGCACGGGGCATCGCTCCAGAGATAAAGAAATGTTGCTGAAAACGACGCTTCGTATTCTGCGAAAACGAAGTGAAAGATATGTAGTTTATTAACATGCAATTATAATTGCAATTGTTAGATAGATCTATCCTTAGGGGTTGGTCGGACCCAACCCCGGGATAGTAAAGATTCTGGCTAATGTTATTTCTTTAGGGCTTTCTTAAAATTGTTTTAAGATGATTTTTCGCTGTTTTTATGTTTTTTTTGTCGGCCCGACTTAGGTCGGATGTCGATTTTATAGCCCTATGGACCCCGAAAATCCTACACTTCTTCCCCACCGGGATGATCATCAACCTCCCCGCGTAAGAGCTCTAGAGTGAGGTTGATAACTCTGATGGAAAATCGATTCCCACCCCTAAGTGGTTTTGATGATGAGCACAACAAATGATGTTAATGTACTAATGAAATTATCTAAATTATGTAAGTTGTGCAATCATTAGATAAAGAGCTTTATGCATATTTCGAAGAAGCTCAACCACACTCAGAAGATGAAGACAATTTGATAGCTCTACATCAAGCACACGTGAAGCTCAAAGATGAAGCTCATGGAACGTGCTCAAGCTTAAGTCAAAGAGGAGCTCAAATTAAAAATGAAGCGTGCATCTACATCAATATCTGATCGGCTTCAGAAGTCTTCATTTAAGTCTAAGTGTGTGAGTTGTTCTTTTAGGAATATGTTAAAGCCAAGATATATTGCACACACTTAAATCGTTATTGAAACAAAGTTTTTCAAACTCGTTTTAAATATCTTGAGGGCTAATATTTTCAATTTAACTTCGTAGGCAATCTCCAAACACCCAGGAGTTAATTACCTATTTTTCAGATGAGTTTCAATGAAAAAAATGCTCTGGGAGTCGACTACAAAAGAAGGGAGTCAACTACCAGCTGTGAGCAGAGTTTTCAGTGAAAACTCTCTGGGAGTTGACTACCTCCCTTGGGAGTCGACTACCAGCTACGTTTAAGTTTCCAGATTTCGCTCCTTCAATATCTCGCTTTGCTTGATTTGTGGGTTGAAAGTCAAACATTTTTTGAAATTCAAATTCGGTTTTGAAACTCTATAAATAGAGACCCTTGAGAACTTTTCACAATACCTATCTCTATTATTTCTTGAACAAAAACTATACTCTTGTGAAATCTCAATCGCTCTCATCGCTCTCAAATCATCGTAGCCAAAAATCTAGTTTTTATATTCTGATCTTACTATTCTTACTCTGAAATTCTTATAAGATCAATTTTATTTTTGGCTATTGATAAATTGTTTTCAAAATCCTTTCTTTTTGATTTCATATTATTTGAAGGATTTTTGAAAATCAAAGAATCTAGATCACAACGAATTCAATTATATTCTTTGTGTGATCTAAGATCATTTTAATTCTTTTAGCCACATAAGCATATTTGCAATAATATCTTGGCTATAGAATTATATTAGGTGTAAACCAATCTCCACCAAATATTGTGGTGAATTGGATTTTGTTTTTATTTGGATTCCCTTTGTGATAAGGGTTATGGAAAATCCTAGTCAAGGCTAGGTGGTTGAAAATCCTGGTAGGGATACTAGGTCGTTGGAAATCTTAACAATTGAAGTTAGGTAATTGTATTTTTAAGGCAATAGTGGATTGAATCTCGTACCGGATTGGTCGGGGACTGGATGTACACAGGTTGCGGGGAACCGAGATAAAATCTTTTGTCTCCGCGTGCTTTCTGCGTTTGTATTTATTTATTTGTGCAAGCAATTTTTTTATTGTTTATATACACTATTTGTAATTATTTATTAATATATTGCAAAGATTATCTTTTTATTCTGCTGTGTAAAATTTCTCTGATTGTAATCTTTATTCAATTGTAATTAATCTTCTTATTTGTTTAGATTCATATTGTTGATTAAGGACCACGCGTAGATCATTCTACTTGGTTCCTTAGGCAACATTGAAAAGGAAATTATTGTGTTATAATAATCAATAAAAAGTTTATTTAATTGTACAACACTATTTAACCCCCTTCTAGTGTTGTTTGCCATCCACAAGATCCAACACTTGGTATCAGAGCAAGGTCAAAGGCGATGTTATCTACACGTTCTGTCCTTTCGGATATAGCATTATTAATTCACCAACCTTCGACGACACTTCCTATCCCCAATGGAAGAGAAGGATGGAGATCTTTTTGGAGGCACAAGATATAAAGTACACATGATTTCTTAGAGAACCATATGAAGTTCCAACCATTCCTCAAACTCAATGGAATCCGGATCAAGAAGAAGCCTACTTCAGAAACAGAAAGGTAATACATCTACTCTATACTGGTTTAACCGATGGATGTTGAGATGTTAGATCTTGTAGAAGAGGCAGATACCGCACATCTAATTCTTAACATATTGCAAGAAAGATTCGGATCAAGTTCGAACAACCCGAACACCTATGAAGACAACCCAATCTAACTATGAGAGCTTTGGAAAGGAAATATGAATGATGGATTATCAAGACAACAAAAATGAGGACATATGGATAATGGACAGCGGATGCTCCGAACACATGACCAAGAATGCAAAACTGCTTAGCGCTCTAAAAATGTTTGATGGAGGAACAGTAACTTTTGGCGACAACAAGAAAGGTAAAATTATTGGCATATGTAACATTGGCTACCCTTCGAAGCTTCTTATCAAAGACGTTAGCTTGGTAAGCGGGCTAAAGCACAACTTGATAATCATAAGTCAATTATGCGATAAAGGTTTGAAAGTTATTTTTACATTAGATGCTTGCTTGGTTTATGATAAACATATGAAAAATATTCTTGTTAAAGGTAAGCGAGTAGAAAATATTTATGCGCTTAGATTAAATGATTATGATTCAAATGTTTGCTTGATTGTTTCAAAAAATGACCCGTTGCAATGGCACAGACGTTTTGGTCATGTAAACATCAAAAACATGAGTAAGATATCTAGGAAAGAGTTGGTGCATGGTCTTCCTAAATTAAATTTTAAATTGGACAAACTATGTGACTCATGTCAACTTGGCAAAATGCATAAAGTACAATTAAGAGTATTGGAGCTCTCAGCTCGAAAAGATCACTCGAACTACTTCATATGGACTTGTTTGGCCCGGTTAGAACTTCATCTCTTTAGGACTCCAAATACCTATTTGTTATAGTTGATGATTTCACATGATACACGTGGGTATTATTCTTAATCAATAAGAATCATGATTTCCATGAGTTTCAAATATTTCTCAGAAGAATTAAAAGATTATACTATTTGAAAATTATTTCTATAAGAAGTGATCACGGCAGTAAATTTGAAAATGAACCTTATAAAAGATTTTGTGAAAAACGAGGTGTTTCTTATACTTTTACTTTTCCTAGAGCTGCTCCTCAAAATGAGGTAGTTGAAAGGAAAAATAGAACACTCCAAGAGTGTGCACAAACAATGTTGTGCTAAAGCAACCTTCCAAAATAGTTTTGGGCTCAAACAGAGTTTTAATAAAAAAAACCTTTTGAAAAGACTCCTTACGAATTATTGCTCCAACAAATTCCAAAAGTATCTTATTTTAGAGTTTTTTGTTGTAAATGCTATATTCTTAACATAAAAGGCAACTTAGATAAATTTGACTCCAAGCGGATGAATGCATATTTATTGGTTATTTTTTTCGTAGTAAAGCATATAGAATCTACAATAAAAGAAACAATGATGTCGTCGAGACTATGCATGTAACATTTGATTAATCTCTTACTAATAATGCTCGCATTATTATTGATGATGATGATGCTCCTAATATTACACCTATCTCTGATGTTAACACTTCCACTCCTTTACCAAAATCTTTTCCTGAAGTAATACAACGCACGCACGCACACGCACACGCACACGCACACACACACACACACACACACACACACACACACACACAAAAGTTATTGGTGATATTGATGCAGGTGTTAGACATGTTGCATTTGTTTCTAACATTGAGCCGAAAAAGGTAGATGAGGCTTTTGCAGATGAAGCATGGATTGAAGACATGCAAGAAGAACTTCTACAATTTGAGAGAAACCAAGTATGGAAACTAGTCCCCAGACCATAAGATCGTCCAGTCATTGGCACAAAATGGGTGTACCGAAACAAACTAGAAGAAGACGGAAAAGTGATAAGAAATAATGCAAGGTTAGTGGCATAGGGATATTCACAAGAAGAAGGTATCGATTTTGACAAAACCTTTGCTCATGTTGCTAAACTAGAATCCATTGGGATGTTGCTTGCATTTGCATCATATAAAAATTTCAAATTATACCAAATGGATGTAACGAGCGCATTCTTAAATGGATATATAAAGGAGGAAGTTTATGTTGAATAACCTCCTGGCTTTGAACATGATAAGAAAATAAGACATGTTTATAAGCTAAATAAAGCATTATATGGCCTGAAACAAGCTCCAAGAGCTTGGTATGAAAGATTAAGAAAATTCTTAATCAACTCAGATATAATATTGGAAAAATAAACAGTACATTATTTGTTAAGAAAATTCATGATGATAGTATTCTTATTCAAATTTATGTAGATGACATCATTTTTAGATCTACTAACGAAGATCTTTGTCAAGAGTTTGCTAAGTTAATGCAGGAAGAGTTCGAAATGAGCCACATTGGCGAACATACATACTTCCTCGGACTACAAATAAAGCAATCAAAAGAAGGAACCTTCATTCACCAAACGAAGTATGCAAAAGATCTAATCAAAAGGTTTAGGATGGAGAATGCATCACGAAAGAACATACCTATGGCCACATCCACTTCTTTAGACAAAGATGAAGCAGGTAAAAAGGTTGATCAGAAAACATATCGAGCTATGATCGGTTCTTTGCTTTACTTAACTGCAAGCCGACCCGATATAATGTTTAGTGTATGTGCTTGTGCTCGATTCCAAAGTGATCCAAAGGAATCACATCTTAAAACAGTAAAATACATATTTAGATATCTTAAGACCACTTCTGACTTTGGATTGTTTTATCCCAAAGGTAGCACTTTCAATTTAATTTCTTATAGTGACTCAGACTATGCTGGTTGTAAAGCCACTAGAAAAAGCACAAGTGGAACATGTCATTTTCTTGGACATTCACTTGTTTCATGTTTTAGCAAAAAGCAAAGTTCAATCTCACTATCAACTACTGAGGCAGAGTATATAACTGCTGGACTTGCTTGTGTTCAGGTACTTTGGATGAAACAAATCTTGGTATATTATTGTATTAATCATCTATTTGTGTAACTTATTGTGACAATAAAAGCACTATTAATATCACTAAGAATTTCGTTCTTCATCCTAGAAAAAAACATATAAATATTAGAAACAGATTCATAGATGATCATTGTGCTAACAAGGATGTTGAACTTAAGTATGTACCCTCTGAGCATCAAGTTGCAGATATTCTCACGAAGCCCTTGCAATATATTTTCAAAACTTTGTCAAGATTTTAGTAGCGTGGGGGAAAAGGAATTGAATCAAGATTAACTCCTGTTTACTCATGATATTTTTTTATAATTCTTTTTTATTGATGCCAAGGGGGAGAAAATTAGTAAATGCAAAAACGAAAATGAATAATTGTTATTGCTAACCAGCTTTGATGCAGGGGGAGTATAAGTATAGCATATCTCACCTAAGAAAGGGGAGTAAGTTACGTTATCTTACTCGTTATTTTGTTATGCTATTATTCATTTATTTTCATTTGGGTGTCATCATCAAAAGGGGGGAGAGTGATGGAAAATCGAGTCCCACCCCTAAGTGGTTTTGATGACGAGCACACCAAATGATGTTAATGTGCTAATGACATTATCTAAACTGTGTAGTTTGTGTAATCATTAGATAAAGAGATTTACACATACTCCGAAGAAGATCAACCACACTCAGAAGATGAAGACAATTTGACAGCTCTACATCAAGCACACGTGAAGCTCAAAGATGAAGCTCAAGGAACGTGCTCAAGCTTAAGTCAAAGAGGAGCTCAAATTCAAAATGAAGCGTGCATCTACATCAATATCTAATCGGCTTCAGAAGTCTTCATTAAAGTCTAAGTGTGTGAGTTGTTCTTTTAGTAATATGTTAAAGCCCAGATATATTGCACACACACAAAACGTTTTCGAAACAAATTTTTTCAAACTCGTTTTAAATCTCTTGAGAGCTAAGCTTTTCGATTTAACTTTGTAGTCAATCTCCAAATGCCCAGGAGTTGATTACCTATTTTTCAGATGAGTTTCAATGAAAAGAATGCTCTAGGAGTCGACTACGAAAGGAGGGATTCGACTACCAGCTATGAGCAGAGTTTTCAGTGAAAACTCTCTGGGAGTCGACTACCTCCCTTGGGAGTCGACTACCAGCTGCGTTTGACTTCCTATATTTTGCTCCTTCAATCTCTCGCTTTGCTTGATTTGTGGGCTGAAAGTCAAACATTTTTTGAAATTCAAATTCGGTTTTGAAACTCTATAAATAGAGACCCTTGAGAACTTTTCACAATACCAATCTCTATTATTTCTTGAGCAAAAACTATACTCTTGTGAAATCTCAATTGCTCTCATTGCACTCAAATCGTTGTAGCCAAAAATCTGGTTTTTATATTCTGATCTTACTATTCTTACTCTGAAATTCTTTTAAGATCAATTTTATTTTTGGCTATTGATAAATTGTTTTCAAAATTCTTTCTTTTTTGATTTCATATTATTTGAAGGATTTTAGAAAATCAAAGAATCTAGATCACAAAGAATTCAATTATATTCTTGGTGTGATCTAAGATCATTTTAATTCTTTTAGCCACATAAGCACAATTGCAATAATATCTTGGCTATAGATTTATATTGGATGTAAACCAATCTCCACCAAATATTATAGTGAATTGGATTTTGTTTTTACTTGGATTCCCTTTGTGATAAGGGTTGTAGAAAATCCTCGTCAAGGATAGGTGGTTGGAAATCCTGGTAGGGATACTAGGTCGTTGGAAATCTAACAAGTGAAGTTAGGTAATTATATTGCTAAGGCAATAGTGGATTGAATCTCATACCGGATTGGTCGGGGACTGGACGTACTCAGATTGTGTGGAACCATGATAAATATCTTTTGTCTCTGCGTGCTTTTTGCGTTTGTATTTATTTATTTGTGCAAGCAATTCTTTTATTGTTTAAATACTCTCTTTGTAATTCATTATTAATATATTGCAAAGATTATCTTTTTATTCCACTGTGTAAAATCTCTCTGATTGTAATCTTTATTCAATTTTATTTAATCTTCTTATTTGTTTAAATTAATATTATTGATTAAGGACCAAGCGTAGATCACTCTACTTGGTTCCTTAGGCAACATTGGAAGTGAAATTATTGTGTTATAATAATCAACGAAAATTTTTATTTAATTGTACAACACTATTCAACCCCCCTTCTAGTGTTGTTTGCCATCTACAAGGTCGAACAAACTCCAGGTGCAGCAGACCTTCCATTATCATGTCGAGGACATTGATGCCAGAAGGTGTAGCGGTGTTCTCATCGACTGTTGTGGGGCGGGTCGACATGGTGAAAGTAGTTGGATGACAGGGATGTCAACTCAGTTTTTCCACAGACGGCGCCAACTGTTAAGGCCAAAATTGACAATAATAATATTAAGGCTGACGTGGACTTCTCTGTCTAGATGGAGCCTCGTCAGTTGTCAGAATGGGACCCTCGGTTGGTAGAACCATGGTCAAGGATGATTGGGTCGTAGATGCAGTGCTGAGGCACGATCGACTCAATAACTTGATAAGGCAGTCATTCGACCCTCTGTCGGTATGAATCCTCGAACGACCTTCCCTGGGAACTGTCGATCGACCCTCTGGTGGGGTCATAACTTGATCTTCATGCACCACAGAGGAGCGTCAGGGGGGGTTGGATCTGGGTTCCGACCCAAATCCCCTCCGGTGCTTACATTAGAACGGGAACTTAATGGAAGGCTTGGGGCTGTCGAGATCGACCCCACAGAGGTTCATCTCGAGTTAGTCTCCACAAGCTATTTGGAGGAAGACATATAAAATTGGGAAGTAAAATGTCAGAGTATCATGTCTTTTGTACCTTAGGAGTCTGAACCCTTCTTACATTGTCTTCTCCTCTAATTATAGTTTAGGATGTCTACGAATAATGCATACTGGCTCTTCATCAATAATGGCAAGGTCTCCTCCAGGATTGATGATAACGACTGCCCATTTACTCGGTCTCCATTAACTTCTCCCTTGATATCAGTGGAATCCCAACGATCGAATGATCCGCTTCTTTGACTGAGTATCTACTCGTCCTCGCTGACGTGTTTCGCATTATTGGGTCGAGGTCTATGATTTCAATTGGGCCTTTCCATCTTGACTTCGTTTCGTGGGTCGTACCCGTGTATCAACACTTATATTTCATAGATTTGAAGTTTGTGATAAACAGATAAAGGTCAAACAAACCAATAAGAGGAGATTATGAAGCCAATAAGACTTTGGGCATATTAGAACTTATATGTTGAAAATATTTATGGGCCATCCTATATGGCTGCTTGAAGTGGTCAACGATATTTTATAAAGTTCATAGATGATTTTTAGATATGGCTACGTATATCTCATTCATAAAATTACTTAAGGTTGTAGCTTACATTCTTTACAGAGCTTCAACTAAAGTAACAAAATCACTTGCATGTTTGAGATGTAAGCTTAAGTAAGGCCTTACAAGCCTAATGAATGGAAACTGGACCTAAGGGAAATGATTTGCTATTTTGTTGAATACTTTAAAAGGATCCATATGGAACATTTTAGTTCCACAATTAAGTAAATATACGAGTCTGGAAATGCCCAGTTCTTTAAGGATGCTGAGTTTGCGATAGGAGATATAGTTAAAGATATTGTCTTTGAAAATACAATTATGAACATTGTCTTTCAGAGAGTAATATGTTGATATTCCCACAGGTGTTATTCGCATTGATTAGGATCTTATTCCTGACCTTGTTTAAAAACACAATAAATCAAGACAATGTTAGAAATGAAATCCAAGACAAAATCAGAATCCCCATACTTATGAAATGTTCAAGAAGAACAAACTCCAGCACCTCAAGAACTTATGCCATTAAATAGATCCATTAGAGAGAGGAGACGTACAATGCTAGTTATTTATATTGTATTTCTCTAAGAACATGAGGTTGACATTGGAATGATGGAAAATGGTTAGATCAATTTTCATCAAGCCATGGATGGTTCTAACTCTCTGAAGTGGACTAAGACCTTAAATAAGAAATTTAGGTTATGAAAGACAATGACATTTAGAATCTTGTCTCATTGCACTAAGGTAAGAACCATTGGTTGTAAATGGATTTTTATAACCAAGTGGGATTCAAAAGGTAATGTGGAAAGATATAAGACATGTCTTGTTATAAAAGACTTTATACAAAATTAAGGCATTAAAATAAAGAGCCTTTCTCTTTAGTTTCCATGAAAGACTCTTTCAGGATAACAATGGCATTAGTGGCGCATTTCAGTCTCGACAATGGTATTTCATGCTTCATCCAATGATCATCTCGTTCAGTTTTTGAGATGAATATGGTTGATGATCAGGTTTTGTGGGAGTAAATGTTCTTTTGTGGTTTTATATGTCGATGCCATATTTCTTGCCAGTAACGATATATGCTCATTGCATGAGATCAAGAGGTTTTTAACTAAGGGCTTTGAGATGAAAGATCTTAGTGATGCATCTTTTGTATTAGGGATCCAGATTCACTGAGATCATTTTCGGTGTATTCTTGAATTATAACAAATGGCCAACATCGAAAAGTTTCTTCAAAGATATGGCATGCAAAACTATAAACCCGCTGATGCCCCTGTATATAAAGGAGACAAGTTTAGTCTCAATCAGTGCCTTAAAGGTGAATTTGAAAGGCATGAAATATAGAAGATTCCATATGCTTTAGTATATGAGTCTGATGTATGCTCAGGTTTCTACACGTTCAGACATCATGTCCATCACAGGGATGTTGGGTAGATTCTTAAATTCAGGAGTAAACCATTTGATAGCAGCCAAATTGGTCTTACGGTACTTATAGAGAACTAAAGGGCTACATGCTCATGAATCAGAGGTCAGAAAAGTTTGAGATCAGTTGGTGTACTAACTATGATTTTTGTTGGATGTAAAGAAGGTATGAAATTCTTGTTAATATGTGCCATTAACCAGAAGAGGTCTAAATTGTTTCCCTTATAGCCTCTTCTAACATGGCTACAGATTTCATATCAAGTTATGCGACATCCAATCATAGAATATGACTGCATAATTTTTGTCACATGACTATAAATTATGGATGGTATTTAGAACCACACGGATTATTTTGTGATAACAAATCTGCAATTTTATATTCCAATAACAACATGAACTTGACAAAGTTAAGGTATTCAAAGATCAAGTTTTTGGTTGTTGACTAAAAGTTTTGGAGTGAACAATGTCTATAGAGCACATCATAACAAACTATATAGTTGTGGATCCATTTACTAAGGGACTGTCACCCAAAAGGTTCATGAGCACTTTGCTCTTATGGGTGCCATGTCATTTAAGGATTTTCAGTTCTAGTGGGGGTTTGTTCTTTTGGATGCTTATATAATTTATACATTTTCAATTTTTCAGTTTAAGGTTATTTTATGTGGAAATAAAGCCTTGTTTTGGTTACACTCCAATTATGGTATGATTTGTTCTCCCTAAAGTTTAATGGAGGACCAGTTGGAAATAGGCATGTTAAGATCACATTACAGGAAAATTACATGCTACACATCCCCATCACAATTCATGTCATTCAATCATTTTAGCTTATGTGACCATTGATGGGCCAATTCACGATTAATTGTGACACAGGCCGCTTTGATCCTATGTTAAAATGATTGATGGACCGAGTTGGTTTAGATAAATTCAAGTAATGTCAGCATATTGATTACTCATTCGGTTATTTATGCATACCATAATTATAAGGTTTGCCCTATAGCCCAAGTGAGAGATTGTTGGATCGTTAATCCATGTGACGGCCCGTATCCATCAGTTCGCGTATATTAGTATTCTACGTATTTTCATAAATTAAAAATATTTTATAATGGTTTGGTCATGAGTTTAATATCAAATTGATTTCAAAATCATTTATAAAAAATATTTTATAGTATCAATATAGTTATAGCCTATTTTAGTGAGTGCGAGTACCATCCAAAACCACTAATTAATTTATATAATAATTTATACTTAATTATTAACGATATAGCCGTATCAATTATTTTTCTATATAAACGTTATCAAAATGATTTCAAAGTTCTACCACGAGATTCTATGATCATTTAGTACTCCCCATTTGATTTTCATAATTTTCTGAAGTCAAATCGATATAGAACACGCAAACCCACGACCTGAATGTTTTGGCCCAAAACTCATATCTCCGTAGCTCAAACTTCAAAATGGACCTCGTAGTCACCATCCTCATGACGATACGAATCCGTGGCTAAGTTTTTGTAATTTTTCGGAGTCATATGTGATTAATGGGTATTTTAGCATTACATTGCTAATTACTCTTATTAATCACTTTTTACTATCACTAATTACCACCACCCCGCTAATCATGGCTGCCCATATGGTAACAGACAACTTTTAAAAAGAAGTCAGAAGGTTAGCCTAACTTAATTAATGTTTTTGACTAAATATTAATAACTAGTTTTAAATAGTTATATTAATTAACTATATAAACCCGCCCTAAAACATTATCTCCCTCACAAACTCAACCCAAGCCCAGAAGCCCAAACCCCTGTCTCTGATGCCTCCCCCTCTCGTCATCCGACTGCCCTCCCATCTCCATCGTTCACTCTCCTCGTCGCCCCCGCCGTGCGCCCCTCCACACCGCCACTCCGTCGCCGTCCGAGCAGCCCCGCCGCCGTCCGAAGCAGCTCACTCCCACTACCTCACTCAGCCCGAACCTGTGCCCCTATCTCCCTCACTCACTCACTGTGCTTCACCGCAGCCTCGTCCTACTTTGGCGAAGCCTCGACCCACCACCACCGCCCTGCACTGCACCGCTCTCCTTCGCCGCTCGAAGCACCGAACGCCGATGTCTTACACAAGCTCACAGCGCATCTTCGAGCGCCCACCGCTGCCTACGCCACCGCCACCATAGGGTCGCTGTCGACGACCACTCTCTGCAGCACATCGCCGCTCGTCGCTTCTTCCCCTCCGCCTCCTTCGTCGAACGCAAAAACCCCTCGCTGTTGTTCTCATGTGAAAGGAGGAAGAGGTATGGTTATAGTTTTTATACGTATTTGTATATGTAAATACGTATACGTATATACATTATATTAAAGGCTAATCGTAATAAATTCCTGATAAATCCTATAGGTCTCACAAAAATACCAAACAAGGCCTAGAAAATCAAAAACGACGAAACGGATTCATTGGCACCAGTTTCATCACCAAAAGGCAAGTATATCTCCCACAATGATTTTTCAAAGGTAAAACTTAATAAAGCTAAATTTAATTTGAAATTCATATCATGAGATTTTCATGCACACTGACATACGATAAAAATATATGTTGTAGTACTAGATAATACGGTCGTTTTGACCCCTTGTTGGAAGAATTCTGATATACGGTTTGCCCTAAATAAATCTTTGAACATGTGCCGTAAAATGATTTCTTGATTTAAAATTAATTTTTAGCCCCCTTTAAATTGTTTTAAAATGCTTAATAATTGTTGAACAATCTTGATAACTACCATTAGCCTTAGACAAATATTTTAAGCTTAACTAAACTCATTTTCTAGTTAAAATCATTTCTTGCTCATTCTCTTATACTATTACATATTTTCACGTTTTCATTTAATTGTTAAATTGAGTCGTGAAGTCGTGAACTTTTGTGAGGCTATTATATGGTCTGTTGAGACACCATGGAACCATTGTACGCATCTAATGATGCAGATGAACTGAATATAAATGAATGGAAGATGAAAATTTAATATAAATGAATGGAAGATGGAACTTCAATATAAATTGATAGTACACGTCTTTTTGACCCGACACTTGACTTGACCGTGGGATTGAGGTAGTCTATGATCACAAGTCTTACAGAGTGGCTAGATGTACCCATACCGAACACCTCCAACACATTAAGGAGGTTAGAGCTTGACCGTCGCCATTTAGGGTCGGTGAGCAGCACCGCGGATTGGCCCCCGTTGCATGGCGCATGTTAGTCATCTCTCGTACTCTTGGACATGGACTTATCACTAGAATAGATTGGTTATTAAATATTGCTCTAACCTCTTCTTCTATAGGATACCACAGTTTTGTTATCAAATGCTAAATTGTTACAGGTTGCTAATAATATTGCAAATTGTTATTAAATGATTAAATTGCTGCAGGTTGCAAATTGCTATGAATGATTAACTGCCATAACTCTTTTCTATTAAACTTATTGCTTGTCTTTTCAGCTTTGTTTAATTAAAATGCCTAACATTTTGGTTTTTTTGGAGATGATCTTCCAGAGTAAACCTCGCTGACGGACATTTCACTTTGTTGTTTTACGAAAGGTCCATCAGGTATCGATAGTGAGTTCGCTGAAGATATTGCTGCAGGAGTCGAGCCAGTGCTCGAAAACTACATGGAGTACCTACCCGCGGAAGACTAGGAGTTTACCTTCGCGACTGCACTTTTAAATATTTGAAATAATGTAATTGTTGTACATGTTGATTTGGCCATACTAGGCCTATGTTGTACTTTATTTTCAGACGCTTTGGTATTGTAATAATGTCATCTATACCATATCTTATAAGCATGCAAGATTCTGCCATTGTATTCCACAGACGTGTTATTGTGTTTAAGCCAAGGAGGAAGAAAAGAAAAGAAAAGAAAAAAAGTACTCCTCCTTATTTTAAGCACATCACGGGCCCGTTCACATCCTCGCTCCCGGTAGAATGGGAAGCGGGGCGTGAAAGGTTTTAGTTGGGGCCCATGCAGTTGTTGCTTATGCAAATACTTAAAGAAATAGTTTAGACGACATAGGTATCAAGTATCTAACTAGAATAAATATCTTACCAAACTTACCTTGTGGTTTGCTTTGTAGCATGGCAGGTCGACCAACACCAGAAACGCCAACGGCATTGTCGAAAATGACATTATGGGAATCATCAGAGAGATGTTGGACATCCAACATCACATCCTCGAGGGTGAACCTTAACCTGCTCTCCGAGGAGATGCAGGAGTTAAAAAATTCCATGACATGTGTCCTAAGATGTTCTCTGGAAAAGAAGGTACATTGGAAGCTGAAGAATGGATGCGAAGCTCTGAAGATAATTTGAGCGATGCATGCATCCCCCAGGAAGGATGGGTAGAGGTAGCTAGGCTTCAATTAACTGACAACACCCAAAACTGGTGGGACACTGAGGAAAAGCGTATAATGCGGCCTATTGCCTGGGCCACATTTCGCGAACGGTTCGACACAAATTTTTTTTCCCAAGGTAGAAAAAAGGGAACTTCAACAACGTTTCGTCAACTTGAAACATGAATCAATAAATGTTGACGAATACGATGCTGAGTTCCCCTTGCTAAGTCGATTCGCCCCTCACATGGTCGAGAATCCAGAAGATCATGCCTTCCAGTTCTGCCAATGTCTGAATTTCAATATTCAAGCTTCAATGACCTCTGTCGATTTGACCAGCTATGAGAAGATACTAGAGGCTGTCCGTAACCATGAGGCTGTTGACAAACAGCGTAAAGCAGCCCAAGGGAACCGTCCGATGGAACCACCAAGGAACAACCTCCGACCGATACAGACTACTACTTTTAAGAGGCCTATTGCTCCCAACAACTTCAGGCCTGCTGCTCCAGCCAACAACCAGATCGCTGCTCCTCCAAACAGCAATCCAGCTACAATGACGTGCTTCCATTGCAACCAACTGGGGCATGTCTAGAAGGACTGTCCCCTACTGTTGAACCAATACTTGGCATGTGGATCATCCGAACACTCTATTAAAGAATACCCTCAGTGCATCAACAAACCAGTGAATCCGACTACGGGAGCTCCTGGATTGACATCTCGTTGACCACCCTTACCTCCACAGCAGAGGGCATTCCAACAGGCCTAGCTAAAGCGCCAAGCTTTTACCATGACTGCCGAAGAAGCTGAGGCAACTGAACCAGTAATCACAGGTAACATCTAAGACATCCTCCCTTACTTTAACTAGATGCTCATAGCTTTACTATAGATTGCTAAGTATACCTTATCATACTCTAGGTATCGTCTTAGTAGCGTCTACACCATCCTTATCCCTTTTTGATTCTGGAGCATCTCATTGCTTCTTATCACTTAAATTCACTACAACACATTCCATTCCTATTGACCCCCTTTCTAATTGATGGAATATCAACACCAGGAATGGCGTAGTGAAGACTTCCAGTGGCTATTGTTGAGTATTGATTCCCCTAATTTGGTTTTGATGATAAACAAACATAAATATTGGGTACTAATTATCTTTGAGCGCAGTTATGAAGATCGTCGCCAAATTACTGTGTAGATCTCACGCGACGTCCCAAGACTTCTTTAGAGTGCGTGAACGATGTGCCTGAAGCTTCATTGAAGCTCAAGGAGTATTATTGAAGTCGAGGGATTCAAAATCTTCATATTGAAGCTTTAGAAGACGGTGTGTATTGTTTATTTTCATTGTCTTCTAGAATGTTAAGCCTTGAGTATTATTTGCCTTCAATATCCTCTTATTTATCGTATCTTATCTCTAGGATTGTCTTAGAAGCCATTAGGAAGTTTTCTATAGCTTATCGCTTCTTAGTTTGACTTTCCGTGCATCTTAATTGGTTCAAGTAGAAGGACCAACCGACTAGATGACGATCTAATCAGTTGGAAATCCTTCTTGAACCGACTAGTCTTACTTGTGTTTTTCAGCCGAGTTACTGTTGATCAATTAGTCGGTCCAAGAAGGTTCACCGACCGACTAGTTGTCAAACTAGTCGGTTGATGTTTCTTCTTAGACCGACTAGTTTATCCTCCTTACTTCACTGAATTCTCTGTCAACCTTCTAGTCGGTCCAAGAAGGTTCACCGACCGACTAGTTCTCAAACTAATCGGTCCGTGATCCTTCTTAGACCGATTAAGCAGCTTTAATTTTCCAGCCATTGGAGAATTTATTTCCACGACTTTTCTTGATCTGTTTTGATTCTTTCCATATGTGTTTGATTCGTTTCAAACAAGGAAATTTGTCTATTATCTGTGGGATTTCAGATCTAATTTTCGATCATTCGATTATCAATTGTTAAGATCTCTCTATCTCGAAAAATCTCTCTCTTACGTTTTTGACCTAAATCCCTTCAAGAGATTTTCAGATCGTGTGCGATCATTTCTCTGAGAAATTGAATTACGACCGTCATCTTTGCCCTAGCTATCTCACGCCGTTTATCTTGGTGGTGCTAGGGTTTCGTGATCTCCACACATCTTCCTACCTTGCCCTAATCCGTAAGTATCTCAAGGCATAGGATTTTGTGGTAAGCAATTTCTATTTCATTAAATCTATTGTTGGTGATTTTCTCTCGGTTTGTGAGAGATATTCGTGATCCCAGTTTGTGGGAGTCACGATTCAAATTGTTGTAGTGTTTGATCTTGTAGTAGTTTCTACAAGAAGTTATTTAGTGGAACCTTGAGTTAGTGGATTCTAACTCAAGTATCCGGAGGGGATCCGGGTGTCTGGGACATAGGATCACCGGGAACAAGTCGGGGAGACTTGGGTGGATCCGAACCCATTACATCGCTTGTTTGTGTTGCTATTGTTCTTGTTGTTATTCTTATTCCGCATAGTTGTTTGTGATTGCACAATAATTAGGAATTAGACTCTTAATTATTTTAAAGTACTATTCATCACCCCTCTAGTACTTGTGCAGTAGCTACCAGGGAATTACAGCTGTCGATCATGCCCTCTGGTGATATGTGGTCGCAAACTCTTCGCTGACTTCATGATAATCGACATGCCAAACTTTGATGCTATATTTGGAATGGATTGGTTAGGAACTTTTTACGCTACCATCGATTGTCGCAAAAGAAGGTAGTGTTTGAAATTCCCGACCATCCAGTGTTCGAATTTACAAGCGAAAGCCGTTCTCTTGGACCTATTCAATTTTGGGCCAAGCTTATGGAGATGATGATGGCATCTATGCTAGCTGAACTTGAGATGCCCAGAGTAGTTCGAGAATTCGACGATGTATTCCCTGAAGAAATTTCAGGATTACCACCCGATCGAGCTCTCGAATTCACCATTGATCTGATGCCAAACACTCAACCTATCTCCAAAGCTCCATATCATATGTCACCAGCAAAATTAGAGGAACTTCATACTCAATTGGACGACCTGTTGCAGAAAGGATGGATACATCCCAGCGTATCTCCCTGGGGTGCACCAGTCCTATTGGTCAAGAAGAAGGATGGCTCGAGAAGGATGTGCGTTGACTATCGAGAGCTGAACAAGGTCACCGTGAAGAACAAGTATCCATTGACGTGCATCGACGACATCTTCAACCAACTTGGTGGATCTCGAGTCTTCTCCAAGCTAGATCTCCGAAGTGGATATCACCAAATGAAAGTCAAGAAGGACGACATATCCAAGACCGCTTTTCAAACCAAGTATGGACACTACGAATTCGCGGTTATACCCTTTGGCATGACCAATGTGCTAGCAGTATTCATGAACCTCATGAATCCCATCTTTTATGAGTTCTTGGTTAAATTCGTAGGGATCTTTATTGATGACATTCTGGTCAAGTGAAAGTCAAGCAGGAGGAGCATGGTGAGCACCTGTGGATCGTATTGAAGACTATGTGCCATCATCGACTATATGCCAAGTTCAGCAAATGTGAATTTTGGCTTGACCGCGTTGCCTTTCTTGGGCATGTGATATCTGGAGATGGTATTTCTGTCGATCCGAAGAAAGTCACATCTGTATGAATTGGCCAACCCCTCGGACAGTTTCGGACATCCGAAGTGTTCTTGGATTAGCTGGCTACCATCGTTGATTATCCAGGACTTCTCCAAAATTGCTAAGCCTATGACTTACCTGACAAGGAAGGATGTCAAGTATATTTGGTTTGAAGTTTGTGAGTAAGCTTTCGAAGGATTGAAGACGAAGCTGACAACTACACCAGTTCTAACTATACCAGACAGAACTGGAGGATTTAAAGTATATTTTGATGCATCTGGCAAAGGTCTTGGATGCGTGCTACACCAACATGGTCATGTTGTGGCGTATGCTTCTCGACAACTGAAGACTCATGAGAAGAACTATCCGACTCAAGATCTGGAGTTAGCCACAGTTATTTTGCTCTGAAGATTTGGAGACACTTTCTATGGGCGAGCAAGTGAAGATCTTCCCCGACCACAAACCTTTGAAGTATATCTTCACGCAAAAGGAACTGAATATGAGACAATGCAGATGGTTGGTACTCATGGCTGATTAGGACATCGACCTTCAATATCATCCTGGGAAGGTTAATGTCGTACCAGACGCATTGAGTCGACTACCAACTATTATGACACTCACCGCTCATAAGAGACTACAACTAAAGATGCGAGAGATGGAGATTGAAATCATCCTACCTGGGATTGAAGCTTCATTGATGAATCTTCAAATTCAGTCTACCATCATCGATCGTATCAAAGCCGCTTAAGCTGGAGATGCAAAGTTGCGGAAGATCAAGGCTCAAGTGGAAGCAAGTCTTCGAACGGATTTTCTTATCCATGAAGACAAATCTTTGAGATATGGCAGTAGAATTTGTGTGCCTTCAGGCGATATCCGAGAAGAACTGATGAATGAAGCACATAGTTCCCCATACTCCGTTCATCCTGGTGGCACCAAAATGTACAAGGATCTTCGTCTGAATTTTTGGTGGCATGAAATGTAGAGAAGCATTGCTCGAAGCGTCACTAAATGCCTGGTACGTCAGCAAATGAAGGCTGAACATCATTGCGTCGCAGGATTGCTTCAACCACTGTCTATTCTCAAGTGGAAGTGGCAGCACATCACCATGAATTTTGTCACTGGACTACCTCAGAGTACAAAGCAGAATGATGCCATCTGGGTGATCGTAGATCGATTAACCAAGTCGGCACACTTTATACCATTTCGAGTAGGACAATCGACTGAATTAGTCGCGAAGAAATACATGTAGGTAATAATTATTCATATACCTTATAACTTTTTTCTAGTATATGTCGTAATATGAACGATAACCGTGCATGAAATCGTGAGATTGCATAGAGTCCCAGTGAGCATTAACTCTGATCGAGACACGAGATTTACTTCTCACTTTTGGAAGAGTCTGTAATCAAATCTTGGTACCAGTCTGAGCTTCAGCACTACGTATAACCCGCAGACGGATGGGAAATCAGAGTGCACCATTCAGATACTTGAAGATATATTGAGAGCTTGTATGCTTGACTTCAGAGGCTCGTGGGAAGACCACTTGCTTTTAGTGGAGTTTTCGTACAACAACAGCTACCAAACAAGTATCGGCATGGCCCCATTTGCAGCATTTTATGGAAGAAAATGTCGTTCTCCATTAGGTTGGGATGACATTGGCGATCGAGAACTTTTGTGTCCGGAGATGATTGTAAAAGCTGTTGACGTGGTGCATACTATCAGAGACAAACTTTGCATTGCACAAGACCGATACAAGCACTGGGCCAATGCGAAGCGTCGTCATCTAGAGTTTCGACCTGGAGATCATGTATTTCTGAAGATATCTCCTAACCGGGGAGTGATTAGATTTGGAAGAAGAGGATAGCTCAGTTCGAGATTTATTGGCCATTTCGATATACTGGAGCGAATTGGAGAAGTAGCTTACCGCCCGGCTCTACCACCTTCACTGGAAGGAGTACATCACGTGTTCCATGTCTCCCAGCTGTGTCGTTATATCAGTAATCCTACTCATGTGGTTGACTACTCAGAGATCACAGCATGACCAGATCTTTCATTTGAGCAACAACCAGTGTAGATTCTGGATCGACGATAGAAGACTCTCAGGAATAGCATAGTCGACCTTGTTAAAGTGATGTGGCGATATAACTCACCTGGTGAATCCACCTGGGAACGAGAAGATGAGATGTGCGAGAGATATCCATATTTGTTCGCTGTATCTTCGTTTCAATGTATCGTAATTCTATGTATTTTAGTATTAGAAATTCCGAGGACGAAATTTTTCTAAGGTGAGTAGGATGTGACGGCCAGTATCCATCAGTACGTGTATATTCGTATTCTACGTATTTTCATAAATTAAAAGTATTTTATAATGGTTGGTCGGGAGTTTAATATCAAATTGATTTCATAATCATTTATAAAAAATAGTTTGTTGTATCAATATAGTTATAGCCTATTTTAGTGAGTGCGAGTGCCATACAAAATCCCTAAATAATTTATATAATAATTTATACTTAATTATTAATGATATAGCCGTATCAATTATTTTTCTATATAATCGTTATCAAAACAATTTTAAACGTCTACCACGAGACTCTATGATCATTCAGTGCTTCCCAGTTTATTTTCATAATTTTCTGAAGTCAAATCGATATAGAACTTGCAAACCCGCGACCTAAACATTTTGGCCCAAAACTCATATCTCCGAAGCTCAAACTTTGAAATGGACCTTTTAGTCACGATCCTTGCGACGATACGAACCCGTGACTAAGTTTTCGTAATTTTTCGAAGTCATATGTGATTAATGTGTATTTTAGCATTTCATTGCTAATTACTCTTACTAATAACTTTTTACTAGCACTAATTACCATTTTTAAACTCTAATTACCACCACCAACTCCTAATCATGGCTGCCCATGTAATAATAGACAACTTTTAAAAATAGTCAAAAGGTTAACCTAACTTAATTAATGTTTTTGACTAAATATTAATAACTAGTTTTAAATACTAATATTAATTAATTATATAAACCCCCCTCCTGAAAACACTATCTCACTAACAAACTCAACCCAAGCACAGGAGCCCGAACCCCTGTCTCCCACTCATCCCCCTCTCGTCGTCCGACTGCCCTCTCCTCTCCCTCGTTCACTCTCCTTGCCACCCCCGCTGTACGCCCCTCCCCATCGCCGCTCTGTCGCCGTTCGAAGCAGCCCACCGCCACTCCCTCTCTCAGCCCGAACCCGCACCCCTCTCCCTCACTCGCTCACCGCTGCCTCGTCCTACTCTGGCGAACCCTGCCTCGACCCACCGCCACCACCCCGCACTGCACTGTTCTCCTCTGCTGCTCGAAGCCCCGAACGCCGATGTCTTCCACGAGCTCTTCGCACGTCTCTGAGCACCCACCACTGCCCGCCGTACACCGCCGCCTGTGCCACCGCCACCATCGGGTCGCCGTCGACGACCACTCCCCGTGGCGCCTCGCCGCTCACCACTCCTCCCCCTTCACCGCCTTCGCCATATGCAAAACCACCTTACTGCTGTTCTCGTGTGACAGGAGGAAGATGTATGGTTATAGTTTTTATACGTATTTGTATACGTAAATACGTATACGTATATACATTATATTAAAGGCTAATCGTAATAAATTCCTAATAAATCTTGTAGGTCTCAAAAAAATACCAAACAAGGCCCAGAAAATCAGAAACGACGAAACAAACTCATTGGCACTGGTTTCATCACCAAAAGGCAAGTATATCTCCCACAATGATTTTTCAAAGGCAAAATTTAATAAAGCTAAATTCACTTTAAAATTCATATCATGAGATTTTCACATACACTGACGTACGATAAAAATATATGTTGTAGTACTAGTTAATACGGTCTTTTTGACCCTTTGTTGGAAGAATTCTGACGTACTGTTTGCCCTAAATAAATCTTTGAACATGTGTCGTAAAAATGATTTCTTAATTTAAAATTAGTTTTTGGCCCTTTTAAATTATTTAAAATGCTTAATAATTATTTAGCAATTTTGATAACTATCTACTAGCTTTAGAAAAATATTTTAAGCTTAATTAAACTCATTTGCTAGTAAAAATCATTTCTTGCTCATTCTCTTATACTATTATAAATTTTCATGTTTTCATTTAATTGTTAAATTGAGTCATGAAGTCGTGAACTTTTGTGAGGCTGTTATATGGACTGTTGAAACACCATGAAATCATTGTACACATCTAATGATGCAGATGAACTGAATATAATTGAATGAAAGATGGAAATTTAATATAAATGAATGGAAGATGGAACTTCAATATAAATAGATAGTACATGTCCTTTTGACCCGACACTTGACTTGACCGTGGGATTGGGGGCAGTCTATGATCACAAGTGTTACAGAGTGGCTGGATGCACCCATACCAAACACCTCCAACACATTATGGAGGTTAGAGCTTGACCGTCGCCATATAGGGTCGGTGAGCAACGCCACGGATTGGCCCCGTCGCATGGTGCATGTTAGTCATCTCTCGTACTCTTGCATATGGACTTATCACTAGAATAGATTGGTATTAAATATTGATCTAACCTCTTCTTCTACAGGATGCCACAGTTTTGTTATCAAATGCTAAATTGTTACATGTTGCTAATAATATTGCAAATTGTTATTAAATGATTAAATTGATGTAGGGTGCAAATTGCTGTGAATGGTTAACTACCATAACTCTTTTCTATTAAACTTATTACTTGTCTTTTCAGCTTTGTTTAATTAAAATGCCTAACGTTTTGGTTTGTTTGGAGATTATCTTGCCGAGTAAACTTTGCTGACAGACATTTCACTTTATTGTTTTACGAAATTTTTGTAAGGTATCGATGGTGAGTTCGCTGAAGATATTGTTGCAAGAGACGAGCCAGTGCTCGAAGACTATGTGGAGTACCTATCCGTGGAAGACTAGATGTTTACCTTCACGACTGTACTTTTAAATATTTGAAATAATATAATTTTTGTACTTGTTGATTCAGCCGTACTAGGCCTATGTTGTACTTTATTTTCAGACGCTTTGGTATTGTAATAATTTCATCTGTACTATTTCTTATAAGCATGCAAGATCCTGTCATTGTATTTCATAGACACATTATTGTGTTTAAGCTAATGAGGAAGAAAAGAAAAGAATAAAGTACTCCTCCTTGTTGTAAGCACATCGCGGGCCCGTTCATGTCCTCGCTCCCGGTAGAATAGGAAGCCGGGCGTGACAATTCATAATTGGGCTTATATGTAAAATAATTATGTAACGCGGGCTGTCAAATTAAGTTAAGCTCAATAAAGTGATCTAATTAAGTTATTAAGTTAAGTGGGCTCTAATGTATCTGTCAGGGTGTGGGCCTTTAATGTGTAGAGACTTGTGGGCTTTCTGGTTTAATTATGTGCTATACCTAAAACCCAATAGGCATTAAGGCTTTTGCATATATATATATATGTGGTCATGGTCCCCAGATCACATGAATGAAGAGCCGTATTTTCTGCACCCCGTCGACAGATTAGAGCCAGAGAAAACTAAAGAATTTCTAATGGGGATTCGTGTAGATCTGGAAGGACAACCACACAGATCTAAAGTTTTCAGCGCTATGGATTCAGGTGTGCTTCCGCATTCAGATTCCGTTTATTTCTTGTAGATCTGACATGAATATTGTATCTAGATTATTTGCATGGTATTGCGTAGTATAATCTAGAAATAGCCCCATCAAATCTTACCCAACGCTAATGTATACAATATCCTGAATTTTACAATTACCATCAACTATTGGAACATGCCATAAATTTATGAAGTTCTATTAGTGAAGAACAAACAACAACTATTTCATACATTTGTTTGTTGTCCTTCGTCTATATTACTCTCCATCTGTGTAATGTCCTTCGTCAAACTTTGTCAATGACTTCGAAATTTTCACTCAACACCTACTTGATATGCAGAAATGTTACAATCAATTTCATTTTAAACATTCCATTAATTTAAACTCACAAAATTATACATGCGCTATGGCGGTCTTGTTTATAACGATATGTCACCAAATCAACACCAATTTATCTACATTCAAGCAACAACAATTATATTGAGTAATAATTTGCCAAATTTTTTCCCAAATAATTTTTTCTCACCAATTTTTTCTCGACTAAAATGTCATGTACATAACATTGTCTCCCAATTCATTTTTTAATTTCAAAAAACATTCAAAAAAATAATTACCAACAGCATGATGATCCGAATCACTTTATGCTTCCTTTAGGTCACGAATTTGTCTAAATATTTGGATTTCTCAGTACAGGATTACTCAAGAAATCCTTCAATCTCTCTTGACTCAAGCTGAGATTCGTTGGATTCTTTCAGAAAAAATCGAAGTGGTTGCATGTGCACGCTTAGCAACTAGGTCTGTCCGTGTTGAGCAAATTTCACCAAAAAATGAGGTATGTGCGAGTTGAGCAAAAAGGTATGTGAACCGATCAATTTTTGGGGGCTCAGGTATGCGATGAGCAAAAATTATGTGAACAGAGTAATTTTAAGGTAATTTCATGTGTTTTTTTTAAAAAGGTAACTTTTGTATATTTCAAAAGTTTAAGTGTCATGTGAACTGGGCAAAAAGCTCTATTCACATAGCAATTCCCAACGGGGAAAGCAACCACATTGTCTTATGATTGCATATATGGAAAATCAATTCAATTTGATGGGAGATATCTATTATACAAATGAGGGGGTTGATGAGACATTTGTTCCATGTGGCAATGTCACATCAACCCCAAAAACCCAAAATACACACACAAACAAAAAACCCAAAACCCACCCCAAAACCCAAAAAACACCCAAAATTAAAAAACCCCCTCCCATTTCACCTGGGTTTGCATCCATCGAAATACTCGCGTGAGTCCCATGTCCTGAGTGTGTGGGATGGGTGTTTGTGTGCCGTGCACTTCGTGCTGCAAGGGTTATTTCTAGGGATTATTAATTGGGTTTTGGGTTGAAAAAGTGAATTAGGGATTAATTAATATCTCAATTAGTGAAGGCCATATTGTCACACATGTGAAAAATAGTGAAAGAATTGGATAAGACAAATAAAACACTCTATAAAGGATTCACTTAATCTATATTACATTTGAGGGGGTGATGTGACTTTGTTCCATGTGGCAATGTCACATGAGTGCTGTTAATTGCACTACATGAATTTATAAATTGACCAAACTTTTATTTACTAGTTTGACATTGCTAATAAAATTACATTTCTACCCTCAATAGCATTCTAATTCCCGACAGTCTACATCAACTCTGATTTCGACTCCAAGTTTACCGACATCTTTGACGATGACCATTAACTCGCCCTCAGAACCTACCAACAAACCTTCAACCTCAATATCATCGACGTGCTCGACCTATCCACCATCAAGCAGCTCGTTAACCCCCGATGTAGCGTGGCCGACATCATCAATGGCACCTCCTCCATGTCATTCTGGAAGGACACATTAGGCTGCCAACCATATGAGTTCTTTCCCAGGATTCGACGCGGACTGCACCATTGGATTTTACAGAGGAGACCATGGGGACGGAGAGGCATTCGACGGCGTACACCACACTTTGGCGCATGCATTCTCGCCGACGGATTAGAGGTTCCACCTAGATGCAGACGAGGAGTGGGTGGCGTACGGGGATGTGACAACCACGATCTCAGAAAACGTTGGGACGTGGAGTCGGTGGCGGTGCACATGATCGGGCATCTGTTAGGACTAGGGCACTCGTCGAAGGAGGATGTGATCATGTTCTCGAGCATCACGGCAAGAGCGAAGAAGGTCGAGATGTCTAATTTTAATTCCCGATTTACAAATTTCATGCACTGTTTTTTGTATCCAAAACCACACTTGATCCTCGCTATAATTTTCAGTGGTCTGGTACCCAAAACCTGAGCCAAGCTCCCCCGATCGCCATACCGATCTCCGCAAAGAACCCATCGCTCCATTCCCCACCCTCCGTCACCAGCATTGTACCTATCACAGAGATTTATATTTTTAACTCAAGAGATTTGACCTGAGGTGAATGTTCAATTCGACGAAGAGCTCGAACATCTGGCCCAGATCATTGGGGTTCCCACGAGAGTAGGCAATGTTCAATTCGACGAAGAGCTTGTACATCTGGCCCAGATCATCGGCGTTCCCACGAGAGTAGGTAATGTTCAATTCGACGAAGAGCTCTTACATCTGGCCCAGATCATTGGCGTTCCCACGAAAGTAGAGCAGGGTGGAGCTAGCCATTGGATTGCGCACACACACAACGACAATCTCAGTCCCTTTGCGAGTTGGGATTCTCATCATCTCGACATTCTTTCTGTGAGGGAAGTGGCAAAGAGTGAGTAGGCCAGTGAGCCCGTCGGCGGTGAGCTCGTACGACGGTGGGTTCGCGGGAAAAAGGCCAGCTTCACCGCCATGGACGAAGTCATGCTTTCCATTTCGATGCTCTCAGACCGATCCGATTCATCACATCTGTTAATGCTGCTGCGAGTGAAAAAATGGAGTTTTTGAATGCTTTTCCTTTTTCTGTTTAAATATTTTTCCTCTCTCTCTCCTCTGGGTCGCTGCTTCCATTAGATCTTTGCTAGTTGCAGCATGAAAATTTTTAGTCTATGGTGAGACGACTTTAATTAGAGAGGGTTGAAAGGAGGGGTAATTTTGGAAATAAAAGAAGTGAATTTAACAATTTATAAAAGACAAAAATTTAAAGTGGTGAATTTATAAACGTAGTGAATTCATAAAACTAGGCGGTGTAACTAACAACACTCATGTCACATCAATTCCCTCCTACTTTTGCCCCTTTGGTCTTCCTCTATTTACATGGTTGCCATTGGTATTCTTCCCCATTTGACCCCCCTTATTAACATGTTTGTCATTTGTATACATTTAACCCCGACGATACCGACACACAAAGCCACACTTTTCACTCCTTTTCTGCTGCACATGTGCACCACATCCTGATCATATGGGTTTTTTGTGTAGGGGTTATTTTTAGTACTCTTAGCGAATTATGACGGTCAACGTCTATGTGGTTGGTACGCTCGTGAAAGAAACGAGGACAAAGAAGAAGGAATACATGAACTAGCCTCGGAATTCAGTCCACCATGCACTTCAAGGTATGCGTGATCTTTCGATGTCATTCATTATTTTAACCGACTGATCTTTATTTTGATCCATATGTTTGTATCCCTCACAATCATAGTTTCACATGTTGGGTAACGGTAATTCCCACTTGAATTTTGCACACGACCTGTTTGATGAAATGCTCGTTTGATCATGTCCTTGTGCATTCGGCTCAATTATTAAGAATGCATTTATGCCCGATTGACTATCCAAGTATGCAACATTAAGAAGAGAGAATAAACGGAGAAAAGAATCAGAGTAAGAATGCTAATGCACTAAAGGGATTTACTTTCAAAATACATGAGGAAGTTTTTTCTCATGTGGACAAAAATACATCTAATGTTTTCTTCTCTTGATTCCCTCTCCATCACCTGGAGTGGCAATTTCAACAAAAGAAATTGCAATGCTTTTTAGCTGGCACCACTTTCACATTATATGTGAAGCTGCGAAGGGAGTTGCTACCATCACATACCAAATTGTTCGTGCTCACAATCACTTATTCACAAGTTTGACATTAAAAAATTACTCCACCTTTGCCCCCGTCGCACATAGCGGTTGTGCGCTGAGTAAAAATCCATCGCCACCGCGGTTTTTGCTCAGCGCGCACTACCGTTTCCCCATCTTCACTGTGCACAACCGCACAACGCCGAAGACGACGACGATCTCTTCCCACCTTCCACCATCGGATGTGCAAGAACGATCGATTTTCAAACCCATCGGATGTGTAAGAGCAGCGACGACGACGATCTCCTCCCACCTTGAACCTTCCATATTCAATCGACCTTTAACGGGAAAGATCTTCCATCGATGATACATCAAATTCCAGACCCCACCTTCAACCTTCCATCTTCCCGACTCCGGACTCCAGACCTTCAGCCTTACCTCTTCAATATGTATAAAGTTCTTTCCCAGACTCATGTAGAAAGATCTTTCTACATATCTTCAATCGATCTTTCCCGTTGCTGTATCATCCACCTTCCGTCTTCAATCGACCTGCTAGACTCCTGTAGACAGACCTTCAATCGATTGAAGAACATGGAAGAGCTCCGGTGCTCATCCTAGTGGTTGAATCACTCGATTGTCTCGGCGGAGACACGGGTTCGAATCCTACTACACACTATCCCCTTTTATTTTTTCTTTATTTTCCAGTTTTTAGGGTTCCAATGGATACATGGCTTCTCCGTATTTGGGGTTAAGCGATCAGGGCGGGTGTACCCATGTTCCACGACCTATGTTTCCTGCTTTCCGATGTATCAAAAAAGTACATGGAAGAAAACTCGATGGAATTTGGAGTAATTTAGAGAGGGGAGTTGCTACGCGCATGGAGGGATCAGTGGAGGGGGCTGGGGAAGACGACGGTTGTGGTGGTCGACGCCCCCTCCTTCGATGACGAACAAGTAGGGACGAACAAGCAGGTGCGAAGAGGGTCGACGGTGGCGGTCGGTGCGAGGGGGGGTCTGGCGATATCGTCGTGGCCGGCGGGTCGAATTTTGCTCACCGCGCACAACGAGACAGTTTGGGGATTAATGGTTGTCGTGCGCATGTGAGAAATTTTGAATGACAATTTTGTAAATCAGTCAAACTCTGGACGTGCGCAGAGCAATTCGGTATGTGCGCATAGCAACTCCCAGCTGCGAAACACCATACTTTATTTATTTATTTATTATTATTTTTTTTAATGTTGGTTGAAAGTGGCGGCCACTCTCATATTACGACATGAATTGGTAATTAATAGTGGACTTTGATGAGTGATATGTAAGATCTTATTCAATACATACTCATACCTCAAAGCATGAGTTTTTTTGAATAAATATATTAGTCTTGGGTTCATTTTTTGTCCATAGGCCTGGATAAATTCATATTCACTGCATATGTGTTGGGACAGTAACACGGTTTTGGGCTTGAGTGTTGTTATTCGCACCACAAAAAGTTATGAATACACCACACTACTTGATTCACCACACCTATAATTTTAACATCAGCTGTTCGGATTTGGAGATCCGAACGGCTCTAATACTTTTATTCTTCCGTTCGGATTTGTAAAGCCGAACAGTATAATAAAATATGTATTGTGTTCGGATTTACACATGTATTGTATTAGAGCCGTTCGGATCTCCAAATCCGAACATCTGATGTTAAAATTATAGGTGTGGTGAATCAAGTAATGTGGTGTATTAATAACTTTCTGTGGTGCGAATAACAACACTCTTTGGGCTTTTGTTGTTGTTGTTGTTTTTTTTTTTGGGTGTTTTGGTGTTTTTTTTTGGTTTGGGTTTTTTTTTTTTGGGGGGGGGGTGTGGGTGGGTGGGTGGGTGGGGGGAAATCGCAAGAACTGTATACTCCAACAAACTCAGTACCATTTGCCCCCCAATTCCAGAAACTTACCCGTTTCGTTGAGCACGGCAAGGTATGTGTGATCTATCAAACTTTATTCAAATTATGTTTCTAGATTTCAATAGACTGGTGGTATTTTAATCCACATATTAGTCTGGCATAGTTTCACATCTTTTATGATGGGACGACCCACTTGAATTGTGCACACAGCCTGTTTGATGAAATGCATGTTTGATCCTGTTTATATTGGGTATTTGTCATTCAACTCTTTTTTCTTTTATTATTTTCTTTTGAGAAAGGTCCGTAGGCTTATGCCATAGCCCTTGACCGTGGTAAGAAGCCTTGTTAAGGTGGGGAAAAGATACTAATATAAAGGAAGAGTTCTTTATGCATCGGCCGTCAGTGCCATGAAATTTAGTCATTACATGGTGAATTTAATCCCCTAATGGTTAGTTGAAAAATCCCATGGATCATTGCCAATGTGGAGGTTTGAAGCCATGACTTCCCACCATTGCTACTTGAGCTAATCTTACTTGGCATTCAACTCAATTTTAAGAACAATGAGATATCCCAGTTTTTGTATCCAATCATTGCGTCGTATGGTATTCAAAATGGGAAGGGTGTCATCGGGTTATGCTTCTAAATTTGTTTAACTTTTAAAGCTTTAGATGCTTATGTCAGTGCTGTGAGAATATAAGACTGATAGCCTTCGAGTCTGGACGTTCAAATGGGAAAATGGGAAGGTACTTATAATTTTGGACATGAATAGCACAATTCTGCACTACTTGGTGTGTTCATCTGGTAGGAAAGTAAATTGAAGGAAACAATTTGAAATAAACATTCAACATGGGACAATTATAATGATAAACTACGGATATTGTTATTAATTAGTTGTATGTAAGCAGAATGCCAGCTCACGACTTCACTATATATGCAATTATTTACAGTTCTATTTCCCAAACAATGGGAAAGTATGAAACTTGGAACATGGAGAAAATCAAGCTAATAATATTGGAAGCACTTGTATGTAAAGTAGTAGTGAAATGTGCATTATTCATCTTTTTCTTTACCGCCTTCTAGACAGAATCAAAGGAAGTTTTCTTTTATTCGAAGGAACCCTCTGGGAAGGGCCTAGAATTTTTTGTAAGTTTTCTCAGATTTTTCCTACACCCTGTTGGGACCCGGAGCGGTTCAATTGGCGCACATAACGCTCAAATACACCCAGTGAGTACAAGAAGATCAAGCATATAGAGAGAAGAAGAAGAGATTTGGAGAGGATCGGTCTCTATCACTTAAGAAACTTACACCTCGCTTCTTAGATACAAAACACACAGCTGAGCCCTCAACTACAAACACTGCAGCTGAGATGTCCTCACTGGCTCTCTCTTTCGTTGTCCACCCATACAACCTTACAATAGGTATTTATAGACTCATACATACACATTTACCGAAATGAACCAGTACATATGTTTCACACAAATCATTCAAATATGATATAAAATACAAATATAATAACCATGTACATACATACAAAATACAATACAATCCATAACAATCTCTACCTTGGCTTGAATTCTTTAAGCACTTTGAAGATGTCACAATGATCTTGCTTGTACGTACCTACAATTTCTCTTGCTATCTTTGACTCTCAAACTAATATGGTCTGTACCCCATGGACATATCAGTGCAACCCACTGCCACACGTCTCCTTGTGTCTCCATCTCTCTACCTTGACCAACGAGATTCTCACCAACAACAATGTTAGTAGCACTTATCACTTGCTATTTTTCGATCTGACTACCGAATGCTCCATATGTTATCGATTGGTACTAGTGATACCATCTGTCCTGACCAATAACAACATTCTACATATCTCAACTCTTCATACAGCTATGTAGCGGCCACCAATCATCCTTCCTCACAGTTTAACTTTTACACCTTTGGATACTTTTAGAACTCCATTTTGAATCGAGCATATGCATCCTCTTGAATTCAAGGTTTATATAGAAATCATATTCTATCTTAACTTTGGAACAAACCTCACCCTAGTCGCCCATACAATTCCATCCGGCATGTGCATCCGTATTGATCCAACCATAACAATCATGCACTCAACGACATCTGTCATCCTAATACCACCTTCACATGCTAAATAACTGATGAAGTGCTTCCCAATTGCACACATACAAAACGAACATTTAGAATCTAAAATCTAATCTGAACTGCAATCATTTGAAGTTGTCATTAGTAGAACATCATCCTTCTCGACTAGTTCTATAACGGATGATGTATATTCTATATACTCCTATTTTCTTTGATTCTCATTCTATGAACAATTTCTTTTTATAGGGCTCTTCTTATTACAATACCAACATAGAAAGGGTTGCAACCTTTTGATTTGAAACGCCCCTTATGCCTCTTAGAACATTCATACATCCTAACCGGCCGACCTAGTCACTAATAGAAACTAATGTATTACTTTCTACATATGCTTGATCACTACACTAATTCTATGGAGACTGTTGGGAATGGGGTGCGGCCATCTAGTGGCATTTTGGTAATTTTGGGCCCGAGTGGCAAACTTGTTATTTTAGGGTTTAATGGAATGTTTTGTAATATTGCATAAATCAGCACTTTATATAGAGAGTGAGAATTAGGGTTAATGTTATGTTGAATTTGAAGAAAGAAGAAGAGAGGCTAGGAGTAGATTAAGAATAGATCATAGATAGTTAGCCCTTTATCTTGAATCAAAAGGTAGAAAAGTGGTTTCCTCTTTAACTGAAACTAATTATCTTGTATTTCCTATTTAATCTATAAAAATCTCATCTTTCCTCCAAATTCCTAAATTTCTTCCACCAAAACCCTTGTCTTCCCATCAAATTGGTATCAGAGCATTACGATCCATGTCGACAGCGGAAGCAAAGAAATATCGAAGCTTTAGAGGAGAGATTTGAGACCGAGTTTGGAGAATTCAATAAATCGATAGAGGAAAATTTCTCTACGATAAACACAGATGTTGCTGATGATGGAGAGTCTCTCGAATCAAATCTAAACCCAAGTTAACCTCTAAATTTGTTGGACATGGAAACCCTAATGAAAAAAATTTAAGGAGATCAATGGAAGCTCTAGATCTAAAAACAAATGCTCTTCAAAACTAGATCTAAGGAAAGAAGATGACCTCAACGAGGATTGGAGGAGAAAGGAGAAACCTTTGGACAAAGGCAATGGAAAGATGGTGATTTTCGAATGCGATCTAACTCTCAAAGACACCGAATGGAACGAAGTGGAGCAAAACCCAGCCCTACAGACTCGAAGGGGGCAATGGGCATCGGCAGCACGTGAGATATGGTTGTTGACACCCGAAACCCTAACTTAGAGGGCGGCCCCAATCTCAAGCCTTAGAGGCTCGCAGGGCCTCGGTGACCTTGCCGGACCCCCGCGAGGTCTCGACGAACCTGTGTGGGGTCACGAACTTTCGACGGTGGCATGTGAGGGACGTGAGCCCCATGCGACCTCGTTGAGGGGCCGTGAGCCCCTAGCAAATCTCTGGGGGCTTGCGAGTCTGCGACGAGCTCCAGGGGGCCTCGCGAGCCTCTAACAGACCACTGGAGGCCTCGCGAGCACCCATCGCATTCGCAGGGGGGTCACTAGCCCCATGCGCCTTTGCATGGGCCTCGTGGACTCTCTACGCCATCATATGTGCTCCCAAGCTTCCGATCTGAGCAGTGGCAATGTCGATGGTCCCTGGCAAACTTCCATGGGGGTGACAGCCCTTTTCTTGACACCTATGAGCCCCTTGGTGCTTACGGGGAGGTTTTCAAAATTCGACGCCAAGCATGGGGAGTCGGCGACCGCTTCAGGGGCTACGGTGATCTTGATGGTGATCCTTAGGGCTTGGATGACGACATCGTGCATTCCGTTGTGGGAATGGAGGCTGGGAAAGCGACGGTACCAGAAAAATTTCTTATTGTGAGATATGAGGGGGTCGCGTGTTGATGGAAAGCTTCGCAGGATGCATATCGGTAGTTTCACTTTGGCCAGCTGAGGGGGAGATCAGGACCGGGGTATTTGGCCCCGAAAGTAGGATCCTGGAAGCTTAAGTTGCCAGTCTTCGAGGGGAAGGATCCTCTATAGATGTGTTTAACATGCGGAGAGATATTTCGCAGTAAATCGCTTGACGAAGGAGAAGAAACTGTGGGCAGCTGGTGTCTGCTTAGAGGAGAAGACGTTGTCCTGTTACATATGAACGCAACATTGACAGCATGTGTGATCGTGGGAGGAGTTCAAGGCCTGCTTGTTGGACTGTTTCCATGACACACATGGCAGGGATTTTTACGAGCAGCTCCTTGCCCTTCGACAGGATGGTACAGTCCGAGATTTCAAGGAGAAATTCGAGGCGCTTGCGGGTCGGGGTGCGGAAGATCACTGAGGCGATGTTGGAGAGAAGTCTTATGCAAGGACTCAGGCTTGACATCAAGCTGAGCTCCACCTACAGAGGTTGATGGGATTGATGGAGACTGTGGATCTGGCTTAGTTGGTCGAGGATATGCTTATCGTGGAACGTCGGTTCAAGGGAGCGAATAGCGGGACCACATTCTGCACTCAGTTGGTTGAGGAGACCCAGAAGACCCAGCTAACGATGGTCCAAACAGTACAAGTGTAGAGCGACGAGCCTTAACAGACGACAAGTACAAGCACATCATTTTGAGGGAGATCCTAGATCGACACGCCAAGGGGTTTTGCTACCGCTTTGGCGAGAGGTTCAGGTCAGGACCATATTGCTAGGATCGTGTACTGCAGATACTGATCGTCGAAGAAGAAGAGGGCACATCCGCTGGTGATTAGGAGTCTGGAGGGGACGAGCACCCCATTTAGAGTAGCACATCACGGATTTCATGCATCACCTTGAGTACATTGTGGTTCTTCGGGGGCATGATAATGTTGGGAGTGGGGCGCGGCCATCTAATGGTATTTTGGTAGTTTTGGGACCAAGTGACAAACTTGTTATTTTGGGCCTTAATGACATGTTTTGTAATATTGAGCAAATCAGCCCTTTATATAAATAGGGAGGGATATGGTTTACTGTTATGTTGAATTTGAAAAAAGAAAAAGAGATGCTAGGAGTAGATTAAGAGTAGATTTTGGAGAGTTGGCCCTTTATCTTAAATCATAGGATATGAGATTTATTTCTTCTATAATTGAAACCAATTATCTTGTATTTTCTTTTTGATCTATAAAAATTTCATCTTCCCTCCAAATCCTTAAATTTCTTCCACCAAAACACTATTCTTTCCTATCAGACTCATTCAGTACCAATCAAGAAATCACAAAATCAAGCTTAATAGTTTTCTTACCGAAAAATAATATCATTATAATGTGATCATATGACGCATGTAATAATGTCAACATGAGTAATACCTTATCTTCTTCCTTGATTTTTGCATCAACGGTGGACGACCATGTTATGATTCTATTGAACTCATTTAGATGCATCTTGAGCTTCGCTCCCTCCAACTTCAGGTCATACAACTACTTCAAATATGTCAGTTTTGTTAGAAAACTTTTACTTATAATGACTCTCCTGTTTCTTTCAAATTTTCACCAAATCTTTCAACTTAATGATCTCCTAATGAGTGTTATTTTCTATGTTCAACTTGGTAGTACTGCTCATCATATTATGCATCTACACCAATACTTCTTTTGTCAGCTTGTTCGGCTTGCTTGTATTGAGTAACAATACATATGCATATTCCAGTGAGTCGGAATATTATTTACCTGTTCCTGTCACATGTGAAGTTATTGTGGACATTGAATAATTCTATGGAGAATGATATGCACTTTCTACTCACCTTACTTGCAACTTCAGTGTTAACCATCGATATATATTCCATTTGTCAAACTCGATCTCACCTGATCACATTGATTTATGTCCATTCCTGCAGCAATCTGTTAAAAACAGCCAAAGGAAGTGGAATATGGCAAAACAACACCTTTTTGACGCATCCAGCATGTTCAAAAATGGTAGAATTGACTCCTAAATCATCAAAATAGACTCATTCTTCAATCTATGGTCAAAGCAAGCTCAACCGTTCAATCCACATTAACTTTTCCTCCAAACTCATGTTTCTCATTTTAATTCCTTCATCTATGGACCGGCAACATATCTGTCACCTTACCCTACCAGCAACATGTCTGTCAAGTTTTTTCTTTTCCTTTTTCTCATGCATGAAACCCACACACGACTTTCTTATCATGGCCTGGCTTCAAAGCAACAACACATACTTCCTTGTCCGTCTCAATTCCTCAACCACAAAGATGTTGGCCTCAACTCCTTCCCATGTCATCTCCTTGCCAAGCACAACCATTCACCTTCACACCTAACCAACATGCATAAGCTTTTCCTCCTTTACCATTGACAAGCAAGCACCATCATGAGCACCTTTTGCATGATCACAGCAGAACGTGAGCCACATGTGACTAACGATTCGAGCACCATCACATCCTACTCCCTCCTCCTGTAATCATGATCAACAAAACATTGGTTATGTGTTATTGACAAAAAGTTGATTCTAACTGGAGCTTGCACACACTACTTGCTCGTAAGTCCATAACCACCATATAAAACACAGATGATTGCCTCCTCCCCGCTACAGATTGTACTGGACATTGCCGATGTTAACACACCTCCATTGATGCACTGTGCACCACCAAACACCACCATAGCCTGCATCCACTGCTCTTCTATTGTTCGCATGACCATGCATGCCACGTGCTTGGTTGAATTTTGCGAACAACTTGATCTCCAAACGTTGCACCACTCTCACCAGCCTGTTCTGTCCACCGAGGCTATGATACCATTTATTGGGATTCGAAGGGGTTCAACCGGTGCACACAACACGCATACACACAAAATGAGCATAAGAAGATCAAGCATACACATGGAAGAAAAGATTTGGAGAGCATCGGTATCTACTTTCAAGAAACTTATACCTGTCTCTCAGCAACAAAACCCACAACAAAGCCTTTGACCACAAACATCACAACCGAGATGTCCTCACTCTCTCCCTCTTTCCTTTTCCACATATACCACCTTACACGAGGTATGTAGGCTTTTACATACGCAATTACCAAAATGCCCATGTTATATTTGATTCAAACCAATCAAATACAGTATAAAATACAAATACAATAACCATATACATAATACAAGACACTCACTAACACACCCTCTGTAGTGTCTTATGTGTTGGAACCCCGTGCACCTCCCCAACACTTAGGCTAGGTACACAATGCCACCTACAATGTGCGGAAACGGTGGCCAAATAATCCCAAGCCCGAATTCCACCGAGATGTTACCTAGGCACAAAACCAAATACCTCACGGGCACAAGAGAGAGAGTTGTCACCAACTACCAACTCCCTCGACGATCTTGCGATAGATAATGTAAGCATGCAAATATAATACGAAATTAAGAGCAACACAAAAGAGACGGAGATTTACCCTGGTTCGGTTGCGAATAACCTACATCCAGCATCCAATGCACCTGGTTCCACTACTGATCAAGCAAGGCATACACCGACCCCATCATCTTATTCCTCCACAATGAGAGACAAGCTCCAAGCAACAAGACCTAACCCTAGATCTCTCACCAAGCTCACACACACTCTCAACCAAGTGGGAATCCTTGATAACAAAGCCTCTACAACACGTAGGGCTCCTCAAGGGACCAATCCCACACCAATGGAGATCACTCCTTGGTAATATAGCTCCAAACTAGGAAACTACCCAAGGGACTCAAGATCTACAAGCTAGAAGAAGAAGCAAGACACTCACCATGGATCTCATCGAATCTCAGATCCAAGACCCTTGCTTCTCTCTCCCAAAATAAGAGCAAGCAACCGGCCTTCTCTCTTTTCTCTCTGGAAACGAAAATGAGAGCACCGGCTCTCTGGTTTCTCCTCTGGAAAAGAAAGGGAGCAGCTCCTTGGTGTTCTCTGTCGGTTGCCCAAGGATAACAAAGGCAAAATGCCTTTAATTCTCCCAACCACAAAAAACATAGGGGCCCATGAGAGTTATGAAGTGGGGGGGAGATTTATTAGCAAAAACAACACTCTACTCTGCAGATAAATCCACACACTCTGCAGCACACAGCTCCAGTACCAACCTGTACCTGTCGTGTATGACTTCACCTTGCCTTGACCATCGGACATGTGAACCTCCATCATGTGCATCGGAAATCGCGCCCTCTGGCGCCTCAATCCTCCGAGAGACATGCCAAGCTCAGAAGTCGTCTGAGCCTAGCCTCACGCATCTCCGTCTCGTCCATCGCCATGTCTACGATGAAGTCATCTGTCTCTGAGGATAACCTTGCGAGCTCGGACTCCATGAACGAACAAAATGACGCCGTGCCAGCGTCCAATGAGCCCTCTGTCAATCCATGAACATCCTTATCATCACTCCACGGGTCCGCGAGCCACCCATGTTCGTCATGGCCATCATCTATGAGAAACACGCCGTCATCTACACTGCTATGCAGACTGACCCCAGCTGAGTCACATCGATACGATGTCTGTATCTGCTCTGTCTGCTGATGTCTGTCATCAAGACTCGCCGTCCATCGGCTCTGCGCCTCAACTAACTGTGCCGACGACTCAAGACACGAATGCGCACACACCTGTGCCAAACTGTTCGTCGCACCAACATCTAGCCTCTGGAGATCGTCCTCACCTGCCATGCCCTGTGATGAACTCGCTGAAGGTGCGATATGAGCACACACTGAAGGAGCACCTCTCGGCTCTACCTCCTCCCTATATCGAGCGAGAATGCACTCGATACGTGGCCTCATAACTCTCAGCTCCATGTCCCTAGTGGCAACTCCACCTGGGACCACCATCGCAATCTCTACACTGCCATGGGAGTCTACATGCTCCACCACGCTATCAGATTCCCTGCTCCTCTGCATCTCCACCGGTCTGGCCTCTGAAGTATTAGAAGATGCACCTGATAAATTACCCCTAGCCAAACGAGAGCCATATCGCCTGTGCCCATACTGTGAAGACTGCTCTACCATGCACAGCGAATGCTCTACCCTGATGTCAAGCTCCTCAAAAGACCTATCTACCCTGAAGCTGAAGCTGCACACCTCAACACGCTGGTCCTCCTCAGAAGCAACCAACTCATGCGTGCAAGAAATGTGAGAGACCTTCGTCTCCTCACCCACTGCAACCTCTGGCATCGGTGCGGAAACCAACTGCACTACTCCTCCGTAGATCGACGGCTCTACCTCGAAGCTAAAGCTGCACACCTCAGCATGCTGGGTCTCCTCAAGAGCACCCATAACGTGCACGCTGGAACTGTGAGAGACCTCTGTCTCCTCACACACTGCAACTGACTGCATCGATACGACAACCGACTGCAACGCCTCCTCGTAGACCGCTGTCCTCTGCACTCCCAACTGAATTGAACCTGAAGCTACATCGTGAGATACCTGCTGATCACTGACACTGACCACATCGGATGAACTCTGCACCCTGTCTGTCTGCACACGTGTCTGATCATCTGCATGAGTCTGAATCTGAATCACCTCATCCTCTCTATGGACCGGGCTGTCCTCTGTTCTCTGCACACCATCATGAGTCTGCTCCGCACTAAGCACTGCAGACTCGTCAATCATGACGTGTCGTCTGACAATCACCTCACGGGTACTAGGACACCATAACCTATACCCTCTCGCACCTCCAACAGCGTACCCGAGTAGGACACAATCATGTGCACATTGTCCTACCTCGTCATCGTCCCTCTCGTGCGGCTGCACCAGACATCCAAACATACGCAAGTGCAAAAATGTCCGTCCATAACTCCTCGGAAATAGAACTACCTGCGACTAGTGACGGTGTTCGGTTGATGAGGTATGCCGCAGTAGCAAGTGTCTCCGCCCATAATTCCCTAGGAAGATCAGATGGTCTCAGTAGCCCCCGTGTCTTCTCTACCAACATCCTGATCATGTTGTCTGCTACGCCACCGTGAGGGTCTCCATCAGGAATGGTGTATCGGCACGCGATCCCCTCTGACTTGCAAACATCCTGTATCTCTACGTCGTTGGTACGGATCTCTCCTACGGGTCTACTCATCCGCCTCTCGACTCTGCTCCTCCATAGCCGCACCTTCTCATGGATCTCCTTCGAGATCCCATGAGAGTAACCATGACTTTCCTCGAGTAGTCATCTATGAAGGCCGCGAAGTACCTCGCGCCTTCCAGGGAAGGAAATGGACATGTACCACATATGCCGACGTAGATGCACTCTAGGGGCTCCCAACTGTGTCTGACACCTGTCCCAAACTGCACTTGCCTCGGCCGCTCTGCACCACAGTCATTGCAAGACTCAAGCCCACGATCACCTATGAACACACCCCTCCTCTGAAGAATGTCAAGGCTCTGCTCATCAGTATGCCCCAATCTGAGATGCCACGGTCTCGCTGGATCTCTACTCTCGGACTCCTGTGATCTGCCAGTCTCGCCCACTACAGTGTGCCCATCGAGCGCATACAAGTTGCCACGCTTCTTCCCCCTCATGACAACCAGGCATCCTCGGGAAATACACAGTCGATCCTCCTCGATCACTGCCATGTAGCCCATCCCGGTCAAAGCTCCTATCGATATCAGGCCACTGCGAAGATCAGGAACATGTCTGACGCCATCAAACACACGGACGATGCCATCGTGCATCCTGACTCTGACTGTGCCACTCCCAACCTGTTCACACTCCATACCATTCCCCATGAGAATCCGCTCTCCAATGCATGGAATGTATGAGTCGAACGCACTCCGATCCGGAGTCATATGGAATGAACACCCCGAGTCCAATAGCCACGAACATTGCGCTTCTCCCACGGAGTATGCCGCAAACACCGAGCAATCATCCTCGTCAGAAAACATCCTGTCTCGTGCTCCAACATGAGTCGAACTCTGAGCAACATCTTCCACAATGCTAATCGATGTCCTCGCTTTCAACCTCGGACAATCCCTCTTCCAATGCCCGCTTTCCTTACATAGAAAGCATTTGTTGTCACCTCGGCCCCTTGACTTGGACCGCTGCCGCTGCCGCCGATTCTAACTCTTGGAACGGCCCGTCTTGGATCTTGGAGTGGGTCCGCCCTCTTGGCGACCCCTGATGACATTGGGTACCTCACAACCATCGGTGTCAACTAACACCAAACTTTGAAGATCCTCCGTATTCAATGCAAACTTCACCTCATCCAACGTGAGTGAGTCTCGGCCATTCAACATCGAGCCTACAAACTTGGAATACACCGGAGCAAGAGAACACAATAGTGCCATAGCATGTTGCTCGTCCTCTATCACACTCCCCAATTCCCGTAGGTCCATTACTATACGATCCATCTCACCAACATGGTTCCACAACGAGGTTCCCCTTTTCATCCTGTGAGTATAGAAGCGTTGCCACAATTGCAACCTTCGTCCAATTGGTGTCTTGGTCGAGTACCGAGTTTCAAGCATCCTCCATAGGTCGCTCACGACCTCCACATCGGCAAACTGCCGAAGGATCTCATCCTCCATGGATTGCAATATCTCACCAAGGGCTTTAAGCTCCATCATTCGCTTATCATACACCGTTGCCTTACATGGCATGCCCGTATCACATACGGCACCGTAAACTCCATGGTGCTTCAACAAAGCCACCATCTTTTGTCGCCACGGACCATAGTTGTCCCGGCCATTCAGCCTCTCTACTTCGTATAAACACCCGGCCATCTCCTCACATGAGCAAGACGCCATCGCGGCTTTACACTTCTTCGCAAACCGAAAGCTCTGATACCACTTGTTGGGTCCCCGTGCACCTCCCCAACACTTAGGCTAGGTACACAATGCCACCTACAATGTGCGGAAACGGTGGCCAAATAATCCCAAGCCCGAATTCCACCGAGATGTTACCTAGGCACAAAACCAAACACCTCACGGGCACAAGAGAGAGTTGTCACCAACTACCAACTCCCTCGACGATCTTGCGATAGATAATGTAAGCACGCAAATATAATACGAAATTAAGAGCAACACAAAAGAGACGGAGATTTACCCTGGTTCGGTTGCGAACAACCTACATCCAGCATCCAATGCACCCGGTTCCACTACTGATCAAGCAAGACATACACCGACCCCATCATCTTCTTCCTCCACAATGAGAGACAAGCTCCAAGCAACAAGACCTAACCCTAGATCTCTCACCAAGCTCACACACACTCTCAACCAAGTGGGAATCCTTGATAACAAAGCCTCTACAACACGTAGGGCTCCTCAAGGGACCTATCCCACACCAATGGAGATCACTCCTTGGTAATATAGCTCCAAACTAGGAAACTACCCAAGGGACTCAAGATATACAAGCTAGAGGAAGAAGCAAGACACTCACCATGGATCTCATCGAATCTCAGATCCAAGACCCTTGCTTCTCTCTCCCAAAATAAGAGCAAGCAACCGGCCTTCTCTCTTTTCTCTCTGGAAACGAAAATGAGAGCACCGGCTCTCTGGTTTCTCCTCTGGAAAAGAAAGGGATCAGCTCCTTGGTGTTCTCTGTCGGTTGCCCAAGGATAACAAAGGCAAAATGCCTTTAATTCCCCCAACCACAAAAAACATAGGGGCCCATGAGAGTTATGAAGTGGGGGGGGGGGGGGGGGGGGGCGTTTTATTAGCAAAAAACAACATTATGTGTTTCCATATCATGCCCCCTTGCAAAGCATGATATCTTTCGCCATCAACTGAAAAGGCCATCTTATTATTATCATATCAAAGGACTATATATTGATCTTGCAAGCATCTCCCAAGTAGACTCAGTTTATATATCCCTCATACCCATCTAAAGAATATGTACGTCACTTGTAACATCAGTTCCACTTTTACTGGAGTCTTTGAAGCCATTTTATTATAATATTTGTGGGAGGCCTAGACATCCTTACATTTCCAAAGGATAACCAATTTTCTGTATTATTCTGGTCAATTGTGAAATTAATAGTTCGGAATAGGAATGGAGTATATCTATTGAAGGTGGTCATGAGGTCGAATTGACATGAACATTGCAGCATATAACCGAAGGCGGCGTTCATTGTCACCAACTTCTGACTCTTGGATTGCTATTCCACTGGTCTTTGTCTTGTACTTCCGCCATGCGAGTTGTATGTTCACCGCTGCCCATGTTCTCCAAGTCGATGAATAATATCTTGCTGTTCTCTTGAGGCGTTCATTTGCAAACTTGTATCTGAAGTGCTCGGTTATGTATCTGAGGTTGTGTGCATCCAAGGCAAAGGCCTCTGCTGGTTCTATACACTCAAAGGTGGCAGATGAAGAAGGCAAGCGATCTACAAATGGGCGGCGGAGACACCATGATAAGAGTTCATCACCTAGAAAGTTTCCAGGCCCTACCATGCATTTTGACACCATTCCTTTGCTACGCTGTTGGCTGCTCTGTAATTTCCCTCGGACGATGAACACCATCCGTTGCACGGGGTCTCCTTCTCTAATTACCTGCCACGAGGTCACTGAGTTAAATCAAGAACATCAAAGCTTTCTGGAGATTAGAAGTAGCTGTGAGGTCTGAAATATTCTAAAATCTGCATTTGTTTCTCGCATACATACCTTTTCATCCTTGGAGAAAACTAGGTGCTCAACTCTGTCACATATATTATCGAGGATAAGATCATCCAATTTGTGGAACAGTGGTACCTGAATAACAAAAAGAACACCATTTACAGAATCATGATTTTAACCTAATGTTCTTCTGGTATAAGGATGTAACATTGAAAACATTATTTGGTTCTTATTCTCCGAAATAAAATTCTGATTCATAAGACATATAGAATGTGGTTTTGTTCTTGCATGGGTCTCTACTGTGTGTTTTTCCACAAGAACATGCTATATCAAAGTTGTCTTTTGTTATCAAACATACTATTCGAATTCTATGCAACTATTCTTAATAAGAAAATGGACCACATTAATCAACATAAGGATAATAAAAACTCTTAAGCTATGATTAGCTCCCCTGAGCAATGAATTTAGCTAAGCCTACTCATTTCCAGTGTTATTCTTCTGATTTTGATTTGTCGCTATTGGAGTTTGCCGTTAGTTATGCTTGTCAACATCTCATTGTCTTATCCAAATATGAGTTTTATATGTAATTAGCAGGGAGTATTCGATCTCCCACAAACGTTCTGGATCCTTTCTCAAGTAAATGAGAGCTGCATTCTTCTTGCACCTATCTGATGATTGTTTTGTTAACTATCCTGAAAAGCACCTTTTTTATTAGATCAAGGCACAGGTGACGCTTCACATCTCTCCTTAACCCTTCAGGCAAGTCTTTGATGATATCCTTTTCATCCTCCCCTCTCATTGTTGCCCATCTCTGACGCTCGTACTGTCGGACTCTTTCCTTCAGTCTTGAGGGCAGTTGTCTCCGGCTCATCCACCATTCCATGTCTCGAGACCTTAGTTGCATCTTTCTTTTCCTTGCCATGACCACATGCAAAAATACCTTGGAATCAAATTACAGTCGTTAGCAGAGTCCATAAATTAATAAATTAATATATTTAGCATGCATTATCTAAATCTTTTTTCATCTTAACATATTCAAAGAAGTACCTGTATGTTTCCAATCAGTAAAGTGAAAAGCATCAAACCACTTAGAATAACAATCATACAAAACATCACTTCTAACCAGTAGCTGGTAGGCTCAAAACAATTGCCAAACGAGCTGCAGCAGAAAACAAATATTGTGGATAGTCAGGATAAGGCCAGATGATATGATCTATGATTTGCAAAACATAATACAAGCTACGATAACCCACAACTCAAGCATTATAGTATATCATGATATCATCATCCTACAACACAAGAATTATAGTATATCATGATATCATCATCCTTGCCATTTTTATTGAGTGACTTTGGGCATGTGCAAATGCATGACAGATAAAGGTGCAGACTTCAATGTATTTTGGTCAATAAAATGATATATATTAAAAAGAATGATGGGTTTATTATTTATTAATTATGTAATGAAGATATTGTTGGATCCCCGTGCACCTCCCCAATACTGTGGCTAGGTACACAACGCCACCTACAATGCGCGGAAACGGTGGCCAAACAATCCCAAGCCCGATTCCACCGAGATGTCACCTAGGCACAAAACCAAACACCTCACGGGCACAAGAGAGAGTTGTCACCAACTACCAACTCCCTCGACGATCTTGCGATAGATAATGTAAGCACGCAAATATAATACGAAATTAAGCGCAACACAAAAGAGACGAAGATTTACCCTGGTTCGGTTGCGAACAACCTACATCCAACATCCAATGCACCCGGTTCCACTACTGATCAAGCAAGGCATACACCGACCCCATCTTCTTCTTCCTCCACATTGAGAGACAAGCTCCAAGCAACAAGACCTAACCCTAGATCTCTCACCAAGCTCACACACACTCTCAACCAAGTGGGAATCCTTGATAACAAAGCCTCTACAACACGTAGAGCTCCTCAAAGGACCAATTCCACACCAATAGAGATCACTCCTTGGTAATATATCCCCAAACTAGGAAGCTACCCAAGGGACTCTAGATCTCAAACACGGAAGAAGAAACGAAGACACTCACCTTGGATCTCACAAAAGAAGAAGCTCCCTAGCTTTCTTCCCCTCCAATCTCAGATCCAAGTTTCCCAGCTCACTTAAACTTCAAGCTCTGGGAAGAAGAATGGGCAGCATCCCCTCTTCTTAGGCTCTGGAAAACGAAACTGAGAGGAGCCAAGTCTCTGTAAAATGAAATGCTGCCTACTCCCAAGAATGGCTGTCGGTTGCCTATGGAAACAAAAGCCAAGTTGGCTTTTAATTCCCAACAACACAATGACATGGGGGCCCATGGAGTTATGAAGTGGGGGTTTATCAGCAGGAAAAAAACAACACTCTACCCTGCTGATAAATCACACACTCACTTTAGCACAGCTCCAGCTCTATCACTCCATCGTGTATGAACTCACCTTGTCTTGACCATCGGACATGTGAACCTCCATCATGTGCATCGAAAATCGCACCCTCTGGCGTCTCAATCCTCGAAGAGACATGCCAAGCTCAGAAGTCGTCTGAGCCTAGCCTCACGCATCTCCGCCTCGTCCATCGCCATGTCTGCAATGAAGTCATCTGTCTCTGAGGATAACCCTGCGAGCTCGGACTCCATGAACGAACTAAATGACGCCGTGCCAACGTCCAATAAGCCCTCTGTCGATCCATGAACATCCCTATCATCACCCCACGGGTCCGCGAGCAACTCATGCTTGCCATGGCCATCATCTATGAGAAACACGCCGTCATCCCCACTGCTCTGCAGACTGACCCCAGCTGGGTCACATCGATACGCTGTCTGTATCTGCTCTATCTGCTGATGCCGTCATCAAGACTTGCCGTCCATCGGCTTCACGCCTCAACTGACTGTGCCGACGACTCAAGACACGAATGCGCAAACACAAGCGCCAAACTGTCCGCCGCACCAACATCTAGCCTCTGAAGATCGTCCTCACCTGCCATGCCCTGTGATGAACTCGCCGAAGGTGAGATATGAGCGCACACTGAAAGAGCTCCTCTCGGCTCTGCCTCCTCCCTATATCGAGCGAGAACGCACTCGATACGTGGCCTCGTAACTCTCAGCTCTATATCCCTAGTGGCAACTCCACCTGGAACCACCATCGTAATCTCCACACTGTCGTGGGAGTCTCCACACTCCACCACGCTATCAGATTCTCTGCTCCTCTGCATCTCTACCGGTCTGGCCTCTGAAGTATCAGAAGATGCGCCTGATAAATTACCTCTAGCCAAACGAGAGCCATATCGCTTGTGCCCATGTTGTGAAGACTGCTCTACCATGCACAACGAATGCTCTACCCTGATGTCAAGCTCCTCAGAAGACATCTCTATCCTGAAGCTAAAGCTGCACACCTCAACACGCTGGTCCTCCTCAGAAGCAACCAACTCATGCGTGCTAGAAACGTGAGAGACATCCGTCTCCTCACCCACTGCAACCTTTGGCATCGGTGCGGAAACCAACCGCCCTACTTCTCCGTAGATCGACGGCTCTACCTCGAAGCTAAAGCTGCACACCTCAGCATGCTGGGTCTCCTCAAGAGCACCCACAACGTGCATGCTGGAACTGTGAGAGACCTATGTCTCCTCACACACTGCAACTGACTGCATCGATACGACAACCGACTGCAACGCCTCCTCGTAGACCGCTGTCCTCTGCACCTCCAACTGAACTGACCCTGGAGCTACATCGTGAGATACCTGTTGATCACTGACACTGACCACATCGGATGAACTCTGCACACTGTCCGTCTGCACACGTGTCTGATCATCTGCCTGAGTCTGAATCTGAATCACCTCATCCTCTCTATGGACCGGGCTGTCCTCTGTTCTCTGCACACCATCATGAGTCTGCTCCGCACTAAGCACTGCAGACTCATCAATCATGACGTGTCGTCTGACAATCACCTCGCGGGTACTAGGACACCATAACCTATACCCTTTCGCACCTCCACTAGCGTACCCGACTAGGACACAATCATGCATGCACTGTCCTACATCGTCATCGTCCCTCTTGTGCGACCGCACCGGACATCCAAACATACGCAAGTGTAAAAAGTCAACGACTCTGCCCGTCCATAACTCCGCGCGAATAAAACTACCTGCGACTAGTGACGGTGTTCGGTTGATGAGGTATGCCGCAGTAGCAAGTGTCTCCGCCCATAATTCCCTAGGAAGACCAGATGGTCTCAGTAGCCCCCGTGTCTTCTCTACCAACATCCTGATCATGCTGTCCGCTACGCCACCGTGAGGATCTCCATCAGGAATGGTGTATCGGCACGCGATCCCCTCTGACTTGCAAACATCCTGTATCTCTACGTCGTTGGTACGGATCTCTCCTACGGGTCTACTCATCTGCCTCTCGACTATGCTCCTCCATAGCCGCACCTTCTCATGGATCTCCTCCTGAGATCCCATGAGAGTAACCATGACTCTCCTCGAGAAGTCATCTATGAAGGCCGCAAAGTACCTCGCACCTTCCAGGGAAGGAACTGGACATGGACCCCATACGCCGGCGTAGACGCACTCCAGGGGCTCCCTGCTGTGTCTGACATCTGTCCCAAACTGCACTTGCCTCGACTGCTCTGCACCACAGTCACTGCAATACTCAAGCCCACGATCACCTCCGAACACACTCCTCCTCTGAAGAATGTCAAGGCTCTGCTCATCAGCATGCCCCAATCTGAGATGTCACAGTCTCGCTGGATCTATACTCTCGGACTCCTGTGATCTGCCAGTCTCGCCTACTACTGTGTGCACATCGAGCGCATACAAGTTTCCACGCTTCTTCCCCCTCATGACAACAGGCATCCTCGGGAAATACGCAGTCGATCCTCCTCGATCACTGCCCTGTAGCCCATCCCGGTCAAAGCTCCTATTGATATCAGGCCACTGCGAAGATCAGGAATATGTCTGACGCCATCAAACACACGGACGATGCCATCGTGCATCCTGACTCTGACTGTGCCACTCCCAACCTGCTCGCACTCCATACCATTCCCCACGAGAATCCGCTCTCCAATGCATGGAATGTATGAGTCGAACGCACTCCGATCCGGAGTCATATGGAATGAACACCCCGAGTCCAATAGCCACGAACATTGCGCTTCTCCCACGGAGTATGTCGCAAACACCGAGCAATCATCCTCGTCAGAAAACATCCCGTCTCGTGCTCCAACATGAGTCGAACTCTGAGCAACATCTTCCACAATACCAATCGACGTCCTCGCTTTCAACCTCGCACAATCCCTCTTCCAATACCCGCTTACATTACATAGAAAGCATTTGTTGTCACCGCGGTCCCTTGACTTGGACCGCTGCTACCGCCGCCGATTCCGACTCTTGGAACGGCCCGTCTTGGATCTTGGAGTGGGTCCGCCCTCTTGGCGACCCCTAATGACATTGGGTACCTCACAACCATCGGTGTCAACTAACACCAAACTTTGAAGATCCTCCGTATTCAATGCAAACTTCACCTCATCCAACGTGAGTGAGTCTCGGCCATTCAACATCGAGCCTACAAACTTGAAATACACTGGAGCAAGAGAACATAATAGTGCCATGGCATGTTGCTCGTCCTCTATCACACTCCCCAGTTCCCGTAGGTCCATCACTATACGGTCCATCTCACCAACATGGTTCCACAACGGGATTCCCCTTTTCATCCTGTGAGTAGAGAAGCGTTGCCACAATTGCAACCTTCGTCCAATTGGTGTCTTGGTCGAGTACCGAGCTTCAAGCATCCTCCATAGGTCGCTCACGACCTCAACATCGGCAAATTGCCGAAGGATTTCATCCTCCAAGGATTGCATTATCTCACCGAGGGCTTTAAACTCCAGCATTCGCTTATCATTCACCGTTGCCTTACATGGCATGCCCGTATCACATACAGCACCGTAAACTCCATGGTGCTTCAACAAAGCCACCATCTTTTGTCGCCACGGACCATAGTTGTCCCGTCCATTTAGCCTCTCTACTTCGTATGAACACCCGGCCGTCTTCTCACATAAGCAAGACGCCATCGCGGCACCACACTTCTTCGCAAACCGGAAGCTCTGATACCACTTGTTGGATCCCCGTGCACCTCCCCAACACTGTGGCTAGGTACACAACGCCACCTACAATGCTCGGAAACGGTGGCCAAACAATCACAAGCCCGATTCCACCGAGATGTCACCTAGGCACAAAACCAAACACCTCACGGGCACAAGAGAGAGTTGTCACCAACTACCAACTTCCTCGACGATCTTGCGATAGATAATGTAAGCACACAAATATAATACGAAATTAAGCGCAACACAAAAGAGACGAAGATTTACCCTAGTTCGGTTGCGAATAACCTACATCCAGCATCCAATGCACCCGGTTCCACTACTGATCAAGCAAGGCATACACCGACCCCATCTTCTTCTTCCTCCACATTGAGAGACAAGCTCCAAGCAACAAGACCTAACCCTAGATCTCTCACCAAGCTCACACACACTCTCAACCAAGTGGGAATCCTTGATAACAAAGCCTCTACAACACGTAGAGCTTCTCAAGGGACCAATTTCACACCAATAGAGATCACTCCTTGGTAATATAGCCCCAAACTAGGAAGCTACCCAAGGGACTCTAGATCTCAAACACGGAAGAAGAAACGAAGACACTCACCTTGGATCGCACACAAGAAGAAGCTGCCTAGCTTTCTTCCCCTCCAATCTCAGATCCAAGTTTCCCAGCTCACTTAAACTTCAAGCTCTGGGAAGAAGAATGGGCAGCATCCCCTCTTCTTAGGCCCTGGAAAACGAAACTGAGAGGAGCCAAGTCTCTGTAAAATGAAATGCTGCCTACTCCCAAGAATGGCTGTCGGTTGCCTATGGAAACAAAAGCCAAGTTGGCTTTTAATTCCCAACAACACAATGACATGGGGGCCCATGGAGTTATGAAGTGGGGGTTTATCAGCAGGAAAAAAACAACAGATATTCCATTGGAATGTGAGGATTATTAAGTGTGGATTTAATGAAAAACCTGCCATTAAAATTTAATTGGATTATTTCTGGAGAAAAGGATATTAAAAAAAGGAAGCTACAGTAGCATACATCTCAAGTTGACACTCTTCAAATTGCCAAAAGAATTTCATTTTATTGTTGCATTTTGTCATTATTAAGTGGTATTGAAACTGGGAAAATCCACAGTTGGTTGTTTGGGTTGACTATAATGTGTTGAGAAGATCAGAAAGGTGTCTGTTGTGACTTGTGAGAGCTTGGCGTTCATTGACTACTAAGAGGTCTTTTAGTGATTATTGGTAGGCAGTTGCAAGCCGATAGCACTGATGAAGTCAGCGAAAGTAGGTCTATTATTGTGGTGGACTTACAATGCTACATTCTAACTTGCTTGATGCATTAGTGGAAACTGGAAACGTGTTGTGGCGGGGTCATATGTGTGTGTAGACAGTAGAGGCTAAATATCAATTTTTGGTAAGTGGTGGATAACATTATAACTACATCAGGCCTATCATGGTCGGTGGATCTTTTTCCAGTGATTGGGTTTCACAGGCACAAACAGATACAGAGGGTAGGTCACGGTGGTAGCAGCTGGTGAGTGAGAGTAGTCGGCTCAAACAATCAATGGTTGATGTGCCAACAAGTGGTAATGAGCCATGGTAATAAAACTAGTTTGAGCATTTTGATTGAAAGAGAATGAATGAGTTGGGTGTGGAGAGAAAAAAAAAGGGACCCTGTGGTTCGACAAAATAACAATTTGTCAGGGGTTTGATTATGACCCAACAATGGAAATCCTTTTGGCAATAGATTATTGATGAGAAGGAAATATGGAAATCCTTTTGGCAATTGATTATCTGATGAGAAGGAAATATGTGACACATGTATCCAACCTTTGGTTTTCAAGTGCTTTGGACATAGTGACGGGATTTTTAGAGTGACTTTGCTGAAATTGCATGGATCTTCATTGTTAGTGAGAATCAACATTGATTGGGGTCATAGACGACACCCTTCTCCTCAAAGCCCTTCAATGTCCGTAATGACCTCTTTCTTTAAAAGTAAGGTAGAAGAATGTATTGATAGCGGATGGCTTATTAAGGATATAAAAGTGACGACAAGCCAGACAAGATGGTAAAATAAGTGTGGGTGGATATGTGATACGATTTGGGGTTCAAAACGTATATAGGGCTGAATTTTAAAGTGGAAAACGGAAAAGAGGGGAATTTTCTATTGAAATAACGAAGAACAATGAGATAGATTTGATCTTTTCTGGAGAGATCACTCCCTAACTTGAAATAATGGATCAAGTCTAATCCCCCACTAACCTTAGCCGTCACGGCGGTTTAATCTCAATTCTTCGATAATGAGCAACTCGGATATTTGGGGTATTTATAAGACCCATCAACTATTGCTAAGCACACACACCGTGACTTAAGCACTAACTAAGATGCTACAAAGCAAATAAAAGCTAACGAAGATAAAGTGGAAAGCTCTAATCCTGGCCCGTGCCCGCTCCATGTGACGTGCCTGAACTCCGGTGCCTCCTCCTGTAGACGACCGCATCATTACTCCCCCCCCAAAAAAACGAACCTTGTCCTCAAGGTTGTAGTCTGAAAACTGAGTCCTGATGGTATCTGCCCGCTCCCAAGTAGCCTCGTGGTCAGGCAAACCCAACCATCGTACCAACACGTCCCGATCGCCCCCCTCAGTGTGTCGTACCTGCAGAATGTCCTGGGACGCCATCCTCACCTCTGCGTCAGCTGTCAATGTCGATGGCAAAGTGGCCACCGGTGTCTGTGCTCCAATCGCTCGGCGTAACTAACTGACGTGAAAAACTGGGTGTAAGGCAGATCCTGGGGCAACGTCAGTCTATAAGCCACGGGTCCAATCCTCGCCTCTATCAGGAAAGGCCCGTAAAAGAGCGCGGCCAGCTTCTCGTTATGACGTCGGGCTAATGACCTCTGCCGGTACGGCCTCAGCTTCAGATAAACCCGATCCCCCACTGTAAACTTCACCTCTCTACGGTGCGCATCCGCCTTGGCTTTCATAAGCTGTTGAGCTCTCGTCAAATGCTTCAACTCCTCCAAAATCCCCTCGCGCTCCTCGAGGTACTGATCCAATTGGGACACTGGGGTTGCCCCACGGCGATAATGGATCAGCGCGGGTGGGTCCCTCCCGTACAACACCCGAAACGGTGTCGTCTGCGGGGCTGAGTGGAAGGAAGTATTGTACCAATACTCCACCCACGCCAACCATCGATACCAACTTCGAGGGCAATCCGATGCAAAACAGCGAAGGTAGGTCTCAACGCTCCTGTTGACGACCTCGGTCTGCCCATCCGTCTGGGGGTGGTAAGCTGTGCTCCTCCTCAGAACTGTCCACTGCACTCTGAATAGCTCCCTCCAAAACTGGCTCATGAAGACAGTGTCCCTATCTGACACTATGGACTCGGGGAACCCGTGTAGACGCACCACCTCCCGCATAAATGCTGTAGCCACTGTCACTGCAGTGTAAGGATGTCTCAGCCCAATGAAGTGTCCATACTTGCTCAGCCGGTCTACCACCACCAAAATCACCGAATACCCCTCCGACTTGGGTAGCCCCTCCACAAAATCCATACTGATCCCCTCCCAGACCTGCTCAGGAAGAGCTAAGGGCTGCAGCAGACCTGCTGGTGCAATTGCCAAGTATTTGTGACGCTGGCAGACGTCACAGCGGGCCACCATCTCCGCAATGTCCTTCTTCATTCCCTTCCAATATAGCTCCCTAGCCACCCTCATATACGTCTGCTGGATGCCAGAATGCCCCCCTATCGCACTCCCGTGGAACTCTTGAAAAATCAAAGGTATGTGCACTGAAGCCCGCGGTATCACCAACCTCCCCCGGTACAACAACCGCCGTCCCTCCACCGAATAGCCTGGGTGCTCAGCCACCCCCTGAACCAATTCCTCTCGAACTCGAGACAACTCCTCGTCGGCATCCATCTCCCTCCATAAAGGCTCTCAATCTGCTAGCAGTGGTACTGACCAAGGTTTTAGGTCTCGGTTTCGGTCTCGGTATCGCTCTTCCCAAAATTTAGGTTTCGGTATCGGTATCGTCCGTTTCGGTGGTTTCGGACGGTAGTTTCGTTTCATCGGTATCGGTAGTTTCAGATACTTAAAACTCTATTAAATACTATCAAATATTATCAAATATTAGCACAAATACCTTTTTACTAGTTACACATTTTGTTAAAAGTATTATGCTAAATATATTACATTTTTTTATCAACAGGATTGAAAATAAATGAGAATGGCAAGCTTCTGAATAAATGGAAGGGTTTGGTGGCTGAAAATGATAACTTTGTAAATAAATGGAAAACCTTTAGTGGCTGAATGTCAAGCTTGTAATTAAATGAAAAGCCTTTAGTGGCCAGCTCACTCAAAAGGTCAAACTTCTTAATAAATGCTAGCATGTGTTGGACAATTGTACTTGCACCGTGCAAACAAAATTTAAATTAAATGCTAGAATATGCCTACCATGTAAGATCTCAAATTGCAGGAGGCGGGCTTCTTCGGGGATGCGATGGAAGGCGGGCGACCATGAGGTACGTCCATCTCTTTGTTTCTTCTTCTTTTTCTGGATTTTGGTGATGTTTCCTCCTCCTCCTCCTTCTTGTTTTCATTTTTTTAAGTTTCAGTCAGTATCGGACAAGTTTCGGCCGGTATCAGTCAATACGGCCGAAACCCCGGCCGATACGACCGAAACCCAGGCCGATACGGCCGAAACCCCGGCCGATACGGCCGAAACCCGGCCGATACGGCCGAAACCGAGAAGTAACATGTGGTTTCGGACCGGTCCCCTCCGAAACCGATCCGAAACGGCCGAAACCTTTAGGTTTCGGCCGAAACCTAAAACTATGGTACTGACAATGCTGCCAAGGACGTAACCTCCCCCCGTCGTGACAGTGCATCCGCAGCCTTGTTTTCCAACCCGGGCGGATAATGTATCTCAAACTTGTAGTCTTCAAGTTTAGATAACCACTTCTGATAGTCTACCGCCACCAATCTCTGCTCTAGCAGATATTTCAGGAACCTCTGATCCGTGCGCACAATAAATGGCCGCCCAAGTAGGTACGGGCGCCACTTCTGAATTGATAAGGCAATAGCCATCAGCTCACTCTCATACACGGACTTCTGCCTTGACCGTGATGACAGAACCTGACTGAAGTAAGCCACTGGTCGCTGATCCTGCATCAGTACCGCCCCCAACCCGTACCCCGAAGCATCAGTCTCTACCACGAAGGGTCTGCTAAAATCAGGAAGAGCAAGTACTGGAACGGTCGTCATCGCCCCCTTCAGGGCCTCAAACGCTGCGGTCGCCTCCTCGGTCCACTGGAACCCATCCTTCTTCAACTGCTCAGTCAGAGGCCAGGCGATGGTGCTGTAGCCCTGCACGAATTTGCGGTAATACCCCGTCAAGCCCAAAAATCCCCGTAGCGCCCTCAGTGTAGTTGGCCGCGGCCAATCTAGCATGGCCTCTATCTTGCTCCTATCAGCTGCTACCCCTGCTGCTGAAACCACATGCCCCAAGTATTCCACCTTCGCTTGGGTGATCGTGCACTTCTTCCTATTGGCATACAGCTGGTGGGCTTGTAGCTCCTGTAACACAGTCTCCAAATCTCGCACGTGCTCCTCTACTGTACGGCTGTACACCAAGATGTCGTCGAAGAACACTAAGACAAACTGCCGTAGGTAAGGCTGGAATATCTTATTCATCAACGACTGAAATGTAGCAGGCGCATTCGTCAACCCAAAGGGCATGACGAGGAACTCATAATGCCCCTCATGAGTCCTGAAAGCAGTCTTCTGAATGTCCTCTGCCTTCATCCGGATCTGATGATAACCCGACTTCAGGTCAATCTTCGAAAAGATCGACGCCCCATACAATTCATCCAACAACTCATCTATCACCGGTATAGAGAAACGGTCTGCCACCGTCTCCTTGTTGAGGGCACGGTAGTCTACACAAAACCTCTACCGTCCTTTTTCTTCACCAAGAGCACCGGGCTAGAGAACGGGCTAACACTCGGCCTAATCACCCCCGCCTGTAGCATCTCTCTGATCAAACGCTCGATCTCATCCTTCTGAACATGCGGATACCTGTACGGCCGGACACTGATGGGTGCTACCCCCTCCCGTAGCACGATGGCGTGCTCGTGGTCCCTCTGCGGTGGAAGTCCCTGCGGCATCTGGATGACGTGCCCGTAGCTGTCCAACAACTCCTCCACCTCTGGTGGTGCCCTCTGCTCCTGTGCCTCTGCCCCCAACTCCTGATAGGACACAAAATATGCCTCCCCTCCTACCGACACTGCCCGAGCCAAAGACTTCAAGGACGCTGCGCGACAACACAAACTGGGGTCCCCTAGTAAAATCACCGTCCTTCCGTCCTCCCGATACTCCATCCTAAGCATCTTCCAGTTGAACTTGGTGTCGCCTAATGTCTGTAGCCACTGCATCCCTAACACCAAGTCAACCTTCCCCAACTCCAGGGGGTAGCAATCTACCACCACTTGAGCTCCCTGCACTGCCAGAATCACAGCCCTGCAAATGCCTCTGCTCTCCTCCCTCTGACCGGTGCCCAATATCACCCCAAAGGTGGCTGTCTCACTCACCTCTAGCCCCACCTGCTCCACCAACTTCCTGGAGATGAAGTTGTGGGTCGCCCCACTGTCTATCAAAATCGTCACATCCTGGTCTGTCAACCTGCCCACCGGCTTCATGGTGTGATAAGGAGTAAACCCCACCACGGAGCTAAGAGAAACCTCCACAACGTCCAAGTGCTGGTGTTGTTCCTCCACCGCTTCATCCCCATCGAGTATAATGGTAGTATCTCCATCTTCTTCCTCCTCAGCCGCTACCTCCAACTGCATGGCTCGTCTTGCACACCGATGTCCCGGGGTGAACCGCTCATCGCACTTGAAGCACAACCCCTTGGCCCTGCGCTCACTCATCTCTGCCTCGGTCATCCGTCTGGTCTGACCCCCTGTGCGGTTCTCCGGAACCGCCCCTCGAGCCGGTGTCAGTGCACCTGTAGGAGCCTTGGGTGCTGGTGCTATAGGACTCCGAAAAGTCGACCCTCCTTAAGCTCCCCTCGCTCTCCTATCCTCTGTCAGTTTGTCTTCCACCTTCCTGACAATCCTCATCATGACAGATAGGCCTCTGGGCTCCTGAACTCGTAGCTCAGCTCGAACCTGTGGCTTGAGACCCTTCAGGAAATTTCCTTCTAGGGACTCAGCAGAAACTCCCTCTACTCGGCTTGCAAGCCGCTCAAACTTCTCTACATACTCCTGCACTGTCCCCTCCTGTCGCAGCGTGTACAACTGCTCAAACAGGCCGCCGGCCTACGTCTCTTGGAACCTCTCCATTAGGCACTCCGTCAATTCTATCCAAGTACGGATAGGTCTCTGCCGTTGGCTCCAACGGAACCATCCCAAAGCCTCCCCCTCGAAGCACATCCCTACCGACTGCATCCTCTCCGCCTCAGATAACCCCAACACATCGAAGTACCTCTCCGCCTTGTAGACCCAGGCGTCAGGATCCTTTCCCTCAAACAGGGGCATGGTCAACTTCCTCAACCGACTATCGTGGCCATCATCGCCACGGGGCCCTCCTCCCCGATTACCCTCCTGGTACCTAGGTCGTACCGGTCCCTCCAGCCTCCATCTAGGCCGCTCCTGATGCTCATGTGCTCCCCAGATCTCCTCTTGGGCCCTCTCGGCTGCCCGCTGCTCCTCAGCATCCCACGCATCTCCATCTCCCCAAATCTCCTCCTCCTCTAGGAGGTTGTCGGCATAGCGTGTGTACTCCTCATACTCCGGCACATGCCCCACATCCTCCCCGACCTCCTGAAGTCTCTGTACATCCTCCTTGGCGCGTCTCAAGGCCTCCAACGCCCCCTCCATGCCCAAAGGATAGCCCGCCTGGCCCAGTCGGCCTCCAGCAAAGCCCCCGGGGGCTGTCGCAGCTGTGCGGGGCCCCTGGCGAGTCGCCAGGGCCCCGTCGGCTTCTTCCCGGCCTCGCCGGGAGCCTGGCGGGTCGCCAGGCCCCCGCGGGGGTCGGTGCGGCCCTCTAGGGGGCCGCGCGGCCCTGCGCGGCCCAGATCTGGGCCGCGTAGGGGCGCGCGGCCCAGATCTGGGCCGCGCAGGGGCGCACGGCCTGTAGGAGGGGCGCGCGGCCCCTGGCGGTCTGCCAGGGGGCGCCGCCCCCCAAGGGTGGCCCCGCCGCCTGCCTTCTTGCCTCGTGGGTCTCCCGGAACTTCACGAGGCGCTGTTCCGGCTCCTCGTACGCCGGATCCCTTCCTTGAAGCCCTAGATCTGAAGAAGGGTGTAGATTTGTCGAAGTGGACGCCCTAATTTCAGCTTCTTGGGGTGGTGGTTGTTGACGAAAAGCTTGAAGAAGGTCTTGGATGTCGGTGGATTTCGCGAGCCCCTTCATCTCTTGATGAATTCCTCTGATTTCTCCTTGTAGCCCATCGATCCGCTTGTTTACTTCATCGAGTTTGCCGTCAAACTTCTCCTCGACAAGCTCCGCCGCCGTCTTCGCCCTAGTCCCCGCCATTAGATCGTGAAGCTCTGATACCAAAATGATACGATTTGGGGTTCAAATCGTATCTAGGGCTGAATTTTAAAGTGGAAAACGGAAAAGAGTGGAATTTTCTATTGAAATAACAAGAACAATGAGATAGATTTGATCTTTTCTGGAGAGATCACTCCCAAACTTGAAATAATGGATCAAGTCTAATCCCCCACTAACCCTAGCCGTCACGGCTGTTTAATCTCAATTCTTCGATAATGAGCAACTCGGGTTTTTGGGGTATTTATAAGACCCATCAACTATTGCTAAGCACACACACCGTGACTTAAGCACTAACTAAGATGCTACAAAGCAAATAAAAGCTAACGAAGATAATGTGGAAAGCTCTAATCCTGGCCCGTGCCCGCTCCACGTGACGTGCCTGAACTCCGGTGCCTCCTCATGTAGACGACCGCATCAATATGCCAACCATGATGAACAGTATATTTTAGTTATGCTTGGAATTGATGGATCCAACAACAGTTTGCAAGAATGTAGGAGTGTATGTTAATGTTGAGCATAATATTCCTATACTGGAAAAATAATGAGAAGTGGATGTCCATAAATTAGAAATTAAGCCATTATCTATCGTCTTAAGCTTTTAGATTAGATACAATTTCAATTGAAGTTTATGATTTCACAATAGTTGTGAGCTCCCTCTCAGTCTTATTTTCTATTCTAACACGGTACAAAGCCAAAGGCTTCACTCCATCACATGATTCCTGAATCGACCCTATAATGACCGTCTATCCCGAAATCTAATCCTTTCTCATAGGTTTCATCGTTTCTGTCTAGCCTAATGATCATCCATCTTGTAACCATATACGTTTACAAGTTTCACATGTCTCTTTGTAATGGCCTAATCCGAAATAAATCAATATGAATCAGTGTTCTGGCTTAAGCTAGGAAAAATTTTTGTATCCAAACTCAAAGCTTCCATCTTGGATTTAGGGAGGTTGTTGAGAATAATAGTACCACATTGAAAAAAATGTAAGAAGAGCATGTCCATAAATTAAAAATTGAACCTCTACCTATTGGTTTAAGTTTGTGGGTTAGATATGGTTCCAGTTACTAGTGTGTGGCTTCATCAAAAAACCATTAGCTATGAGCCTCGTCTCAATCTTGTTTCATGTTCTAACAATTAAACCGATGATATAAAATGTCCTTGAAGAAGAACCTTTGTAGCCTTGAGCTGGTTATGGACAACCACATAGGTTAACTATATAATTTAACAAGATCATGACCTAGTTGTCTTCCTTTGATGTAAGGACCATGGTAGGACATAGGCAATGATCTTGTTGCCATCATTACTTCATCGTTTTATCACATTGCGATCATATCGTTGTTAGGCTAAGGATACCAGCTTAATCAGTTGATTCTTCTTTGTCACTGAATGGGTCTTGCACAAAAATTGCAGTGGTGGATTTTCGGGAGACTGTAGTGCCTTGATTGCTATTGTTGGTCATTGACCGGTGGGTGGCATGAAGCTTTAATTTTCTTTGAGGGAAGTTCCAGGTCTAAGAATCACAAATGATTTTGTGTTTTTATTGTGATTAGAAAGGCCATGTAAAGAGGTTTTGTCTGGAAAAGGAGAAACAAGGATACTTTAAAGGAGCCATCAATCATGGGGAAGTTGATGATATACTAGTGACATATTCTTTAAAAGCAAGTCAAAATGGATTTTGGATTTTGGATTTTCATTCCATGTGGATTTAAACATGGAGCTTGTCAACACTTGACATATAATGAAGGTACAATTATGCTGGAAAATGGTGCTAAGAATATTTCTGACGGTATTGGATCCTTATAGATCTTCATCCTTGATGGGATTGTCTGGACAGCGACTATAGTTGGACATGTGCCGAATCCAAGGAAGAACATAATCTTCCTTGGAGACAAGGGATTGAAAGAACTACAAGTTCATGACTTAAATAGAGTTATTAGGGTATGTGTAGTTTCTATTGAAATGATTACATTTGCATGAACCAAGGGTGCAAACAAATATGTATTATCCCATTTGATTCCAATATTGTATTCGAATTTTGAAACCAAATACCCATCTCTGATGTCCATTTAGAATATGGATCCAAATATGGTAATGGTTAAAATTTATGATAGATTCGATGCATATCTAAATATACCGAATATATTCGAAGGGATATGTATTTCAAGCACATCAACTATTACCTGATATGATATATTGTCTAGAAGAAGACAAAATCATGCAACCGTATACACTTTTAACATTTTCATATTACAATTTGCATTTTTCTTATGGTTTCTCGTCATATGACTCATATCTAATTAATATGGAACAAATATTCAAATCTGATGCGAATCCAAGTTCATATCCGAGAAGTATGGTTATTAAGTTAGAATATTTGTGTCATTATCTATATCCATATTAATAAATTATATACAACCATGATAATATTTATATTCACGCTGTTTCTGATTCGTTTGGACCCTTGGCCCAAGTAGAGTTATCTGGATGTCTATATGAGCAAGAGATGCACTCCTTCAAGAGTAGAAGGATGGTCTGTATAAACCGGTGTGCTAGGTGGAGCTCCAGATATCCCAGACTATTGATACATGTATAGATGTTAGCCAACAGATGGTGAGTTTTGCTGTCGAATTTTGGTTGCACGAATCTTGTGATTTAGGTATATAGCGTTGGTTAAGGTGATCTCTCTCGTTGTCTTTGAAATGTGCAACCATGATACAATGTGTAGTGATGAGTTTTATTGTTGTGCAGGTGCCCCAGGTGGGCACATGAGCCAGCTGGATCAAGTTGGTAGTGGGGAAGAGCATATGGATGTTTCTAGTGATTTGCTTGTAGATTCAAGCCCAAGTGCAAATTCATTGAGTAATTGTTTGATGTTGATTTTGATGAATGAGATGATTAGATAGATTGTGTGGCAATGGCTCCACTCAGACCCTGCAAAATTGGAAAGATGTGTTGGGGAGATTGTATGTGACTTGATCTAAACCCCTCCAAATTAGTAGCCGGGTTGAGCACAAGCAACCAAATTTTAAGGTTAGGGTTTTGCATACCTTACATTATGAGAAAACGGGCTATTTATATGAATTGTGCAGAGGTGCAAGGGGTTAATTTTGTCACCTTTCTATGGTTTTATGGGCAGTTTGGTAATAGCAATATTACGTTTCTCTCCACAGATTGGTTCCTTCTCATGGATTGATGCACTTGTTTGCCGGGGTGCTTGTGTTGCCTAAGTTATGTTGTGAGTTTCAACGGAGGTCAAACGGACTTAATATGTGCAAAACATGGCTTGCACGGCCGTGTGTGTAAGTTGGCATGGCCGTGCGTATCAAAAAGGATAATGTCAAAGAAGTGTCAAAGTGACGCCGTGCGGGGGTGAACACAGTCGTGCCACAATTGCAAAAGATTGACTATTTTCTGTACATGGCCGACACAGCCATGCAGATTGCCACACGATCGTTTCACAATTGCGAAAGTTCAAGAGTTATTGATCACTTAATACGGCCGTGCAGATTGGTGATTATGAGTGAATGTTGTATATTTTACTCCCATTTCTGGCATCATTTTGCACATTTCATTTGGTTAATTGAACTATAATTCATGCATTGTCATAATGTTGTTAAATAATTGGAGTTTATCACTTTTATATGCAAAATATGATTTTATGATATAATCTTAGCTTGTTTTATTTTTCAGGTACTCCTGGGATTTTTGTAGGTTTTCTGGAATTTTTCCTCGAATTTTTGTGAGCTTGGAACAATTTTTGGCGATTTAAAAAGGTAAGAAATCAACTTCTGGTAAAAGAAAAAAAGAAATTAATTAGTCACAGGCTGGCCTGCCATCCGCCGCAGGCTAGTACCCACATCAGCGGGCTGCTACATTCCCCCTCCCCAAGCGGGGCGGGTCCAGTCGAACCGCCCCGCCCTGCTTAAAGCGGGGCCTCTCCCACTCAAACAGAGCGGGTCGGGCATCGCCACTGCGTCCCCCGACCTGTTACGCGTTTAAAAGGCCAAGCGGGTGTGTTTTGCGGGTTTGGGTCCAAAACCTGCCCAGAAACAGACCTATTTCGGGGTTTAATGAATTTGGGGGTGTTTTGGCTGAGAACAATGAGTTTTCAGCCCTCTTCTTTGACCTCTCTTCAGATTTTTATGGTTTAGTAGCCATGGAGGGGTGCTAAAGGCTTGGAGGAGCAAGAGGAAGGAAGGAATTTCTACAAATTTTTGAATCTTTGGTGAAATCTCCCCCCTTCTCTTGTATATTTCATTGTATTGGCTTAGTATTGTAATTGGAATGATGTTTTACAATAAAGATGTTATCTTTTTTGTGATGCTTGGCTAAACATCATTGTGTATGTGTTGTGGATGATTTATAGTTTATTGTTGGCTTTGATTTGAGTAGTCTCTTAGGTGATTGTTTGGTATATATTTGTTATCTTGGGTTTCTATATTTGTGAATCATGCATTACCCTTCAAGGGATCCAAGGAGGATAATGTGCTGCGAGACACTATCTATGTGCATACATGTATTCCTATTTCTATTGCCATGAAACCCTTGATGTTAATGTTTACCCATAACCTTGTTATTGATCTCCACTTGAGTAATTGTGATGTCCGGGAGGGGCTCGAGAGAGTGATGGACCACGATGACCCATCTAAGTCACCAAACCCGTAGAGGGACCCTAGGAGGGTGGTGTGCCGTGAGGCATTACCTATTTGTGCCTAATTGATAGGAGATTGATATAGAGTTCCTACTACTTATGCCTTGGCCTGGATGAGTGATGGAGTTTATTAGAGACACTGGAGTCATGATTGATGATATCCCTAGCGAACCCACATCCCATGCATTCCTCCTCACCAGTCTAGTTTCCCATTTGGTGCTTATCCCTTGTTATCTTGGAGTAGGACGATAGTCTCACTACCCACTTTTCATTACCATTTCGTTAGCTGGTCGTATCATCACCATACTATTCCATTAATTAATTAAAGTTACAAGTGTAGAACGACTTGTCCGCATGATTCAACATTGGACTCACCATGACTTTACTGCTTGACAACCTCCTATAGATGGGAGCGTGTGAAATATTTTGAGCCCGTCAATTGGTACCCAGCCATGTCATATATGCTGAATTCCTGAATAGCCCAGATTTGACCGATTTGACCAGTTTGACCAGTCAAACGTCCAGAGTTGATTTTCAATCATGGATAAGAGTTTCTATTGATTTTGAAGTCATATTCTTTTGGGAGTTTCCAATTACAAGAGATTTATTCAAATCAAAGGAATTTAGATTGAAGATTTGAAGATTGATTTGGAGATCAAGAATTCTAATTGAAGAGATATTGTTTCACTCTATAAAAGAGAGAGAGCCATCCCTTGGGAAAGCAAGCATCCTAGCCAAAATTCCAGAGATTCATCACTTGCTAGCCGACTTCATCTTTTCCATCCAAGCTTCGAGAGTTGATCACGGAAGAAGATTTGCAAACGTGAAGCTGAAAAGTTGATATCTTTCTACTTGGACGTCAAAATTAAGTAAGGTTTGTACCCACGTGATCATCACAATACGATCTACACTACGGTGATATTTTTCAAAATGTATTCTCTGTAATTATTTAGTGAGATAATTTTGGTGAGATTGTATTTTTAGAATAGCTTCACTCAAGAGCTATCTTTGAGCATTATCTTTTTGAACGATATTTTGTGCTGTTTGATCACCATCCGGAAGTGTTATCAAGGCGTATCCCTTTTTGGTTATAAAAAGGGAAAATCCTTAGGGAGAGGTCGGAGCAGAAGCGGGGAGCCACTTCGGTGAAAATTTGTGATTGGTGGCATACTCTAATTTTGGGTTATTTATTCCCCGTTTAGATTTTTAATTTGTACTATACACCATATTCACCCATCGCTAGGGTGGTTTTCAATTGGTATCAGAGCAGGATTTCTTTAGACTTGAAGTCCAGTGAAATTTCGATCCGATGGCACAAATTCCATATACTTATTCCAATGATCCTCATAACCAAAAAGAAGGCCAATTGTATCTACGATCACCTTTATTTGATGGAATCGATTATAGCTATGGGAAACAATGAATGTCTATCCACATTAAGGGTATTGATATAGCTTTGTGGAGAATAGTTAGTGAGGGCTTCACCTTAGTAGAAAAATCTACACCGAAGCAACAGAAGGAGAATAATCGGTTAGAGAATCTAAACGCTAGGCCATGAGCATCTTGTATTGTGGCCTTAATAAAAATGAATATCACCGGATTAGTTCTTCTTCTACCGCTAAGGATATTTGGACTAGTTTAGAAGTCACTCATGAGGGGACATCCAAAGTTAAGAAAACACGCATTCGTATGTTATTGTAAAAGTATGATAACTTTGTTATGCTTCCTAATGAAACTATTGATGCAATGTTATCTTGTTTTCCATATATTGTAAATCCATTGAAGGCGCTTGGAACGAACATCCTAGAGGAAGACTTTGTTGGCAAAGTCTTATATTCTCTATCTGGAGAGTGGATCCAAAAGAGAACCGTAATTGAGGAAGCACATGATTTGGCAACTATCACTTCGAGCAACTCATGGAAAAGTTGATGGCATACGAAGTGCAAATGAAGATGATCAATGGGGAGGCACCAAAGAAGAAGAAAAAGTCTCCAAAAGTTGAAAAGACCGAAAAGAATTTGGCTTTTAAGGCGTTGGGTTCCACAATGAGGAGACGAATGATTCAGATGATAGAACATGGCTCTCATCATCGAGAGATTCACCGATTTCTTGAGAAACAACAAGAAGAAGATGAGAAATTTTTGGGGAGTAAGAAGAAATCAAGGAAACGATGAAGAGAGCTCTGCTTCACAGTGCTTCAGATGTAACAAAAAAGGACACATAAAAGCTGATTGTCCTCTTCTAAAAAGGAAATTGATGGGAGCAAAACAACGCATAAGAGAGGAATGTTGGCTACTTGGGAAGAAAGTGTCACAGAGGAGCTTTCAGACGACAATGGGACTTGCTTCATAGCAGAAAACGAAGAGGTAAAAACTGGTCATTTTGGTCATAATTTTGATAACGGAATAATTATTAGTGATGATATGTTTTTTAATATGGAGGAAGCTTATGAATATCTTGTAGATCTCTTTCATGATATGAGTCCTAAATTTCTTAAGCGCAAAAAATTGTGTGACTTGTTACAAGAACATGTTAAGGATGAGAAAGTTGAGCTATTTATAAAATAGAGAGAACTAAAAGAGATAATCGATAACATTGACGAAACTCAATTAGAGACCAAGATCCTAGAATTGGAAGATACTAATATGAAATTAGCTAGGTTAGAGCTTGATCACTCCAATCTAGCTAAAGATTTAAAAGAAGATTAGCACTTTAAATTCTAAAGATTTCGAAATTAAAAGGTCTCTAATTGTGAAGAAAAATTAGTAGAACTTGAAAAGGAAAAATCTAATTTAATTAAAGGAAAAAATGTTGCTAGTGAATTAAAAATAAGTGAAAAAGAAAAAAAGATATGAGGCTATGATTAGTAAGCTAGAAAGTGAAAACAAAATCTTAGCACAATAATAAAAAATTCACTAGTAGCCAAAGGAGTTTCGATGAAATGATAAATGAGCTTAATGTTAAATCTAGCAAACATGGTATATGATTCAAAAAGGAACAACCTAAAAAGAAATCTAGGAAGACCATGGAGAAGAAATTTGCTAGACACGTAAGCACTCTACCTTGCACGCATGATGATCACATGTCATCCACTAATAAGCACTTTGATGTTACTTGTTTCTATTGTAATAAAAAGGTCATGTTATGTATGATTGCTTTACATGATATTATCTAGAATATTTTATATGGGTTCCAAAACAACGTACTAATAATTACGAATCCAAGAAATGGTTACCAAAAAGTGCATCTTCTTTTACAGGCGCATCTTTAAGTACAAGATAATAGCGTTTGGTAACTTGATAGTGGTTGCACCAATCATATGACGGGCAACGAATCTCTGTTCACATCGCTATCAAGAAAAGATGTAGGGACGGTAATTCTTGGATATGGAAAAAAATGCAAAATCTTGGAAAGAGGCAACATTGGTAAGTATCCACTTGTTATTGAAAATGTTAATCTTGTCGATGGTTTAGTATATAACTTGTTAAGTGTGTGTCAATTATGCTCTATAGGCTTTCAGGTGCAATTTGAAAATGACGAAGTACACATTTTAAAAGATGATATTCTTTTTAAAGGCACATCTTATAATAACATCTATACTATCAAACTTAGTGATGCAAATATTCCAAAATATTTAGTTGCATCACATGAGACTAATTTGGTAGGCATCGATGATTAGGCCATGCCGGCATGGACCTAATCTCAAAACTTGCTTGTAAGAAACTTGTGAGAGGTTTACCTCAAATAAGATTTGATAGGTATAAGCTTTGTGATATATGCCAACTAGGTAGGCAACATAGAAGTAGTGTTAACATTAAAACCCTTAAATCCTTGGGGTAGAACAATTATGAGAATATTCTCTTGAAAAGCAAAAAATCATCAATGCTAGCATTCACAAACTCACCACCATGATGACGTCTAACTTTGACAATATAAAAACCTTTTTCATGTTCAACCTTTTTGCAAAATATTTTAAAAATATCAAAAGTTTCATGCTTATGTGTAAGAAAATAGACTCAAGTAAATTGTGAAAAATCATCGACGATGACGAAGTAATAATGTATACTATATAAACTAGCAACCTTTATGGGTCCAAATAAATCTAAATGTATTAGTTGCGATGGCTTAGTGTTATCTTCTTGAACGATATTTTGTACGGTTCGATCACCACCAAGAAGTGTGATCAAGGTGTACACCTTTTTGGTTATAAAAAGGGGAAATCCTGAGGGAAAGGTCGGAGCAGAGGCGTGGAGCCTAGACTTTAATTTGTGTTGTACACCCTATACACCCCCTTCTAGTGTGCTTTTCAGCATGTGCCTGTGCTTCTTAGGCCTCTGCTCTAGTTTCACAAATTGGACAGGTGGGCCCACATGAGGTAAATGTATTGGGCTTTGGCCCCTTTTTATTTTGGATTTAGCTCACATATCTAATAGTTATGTCTTCATTCTGCTGATATTTACAAATATTGGGGGAAAATGTTGTTGAACCCAGCAGGATGCATTCATACTATGATAATTTTAAGGGTTTTTCTCATATTAGTCCCTTAAATTATGTGTATTTTGATATTAGTCCCTTAAATCTTTGTAATTTGAATTTAGTCCTTTAAAGGGACTATTTAGGTTAAACTTTAAACATTTAAGGGACTATTTAGGTTAACAAAAGGGACTATTTTGATTAATATTAAACATTTAAGGGACTGAATTCAAATTACAAAGATTTAAGGGACTAATATCAAAATACTCATAATTTAAGGGACTAATATGAGAAAAACCCTAATTTTAAATGTGTTTTGGGGTTGCATAGTCCGTATACACAGCATATTAATAAAATTCTAGGTTATTTGAGAAGTTTTTTCTTTCAGTTGCCAAGGGAAGAAGGGGTATATAATTCTTCTAAGAGAATAGAGTAGATTTTCTGCATTTCCCTGCAGCTTGATTTTGATTTTTATAGTTTTGTCCATTTCATTTCTACACAATCCTACGATAATTCACAAATCTCTGAGTCATTGTGTAAACATGGAGTCTAGCTGATCGCAACCTTGTGTTGAACTGACAATGTGCCTAACACAGACGATCCCAGTGGGCAAGCAGAAGGACCAGCCTCACTGATCTTGCAGTTTGTGCTCATGCAATAAAGAAGCAATGCAAAGTTGCAAACTTCCTGTTCTAAAAGGAGCCTAGACACAAGGGTGTTATGACTAAATTTATTATAAGAGATTGAATTCATCAATGACGCAAAATATAAGCAATAGAGCCAAGATAATTTTGTTACCAATATTTAACTTTAGCACAATCCTGGCATATGCATATCTTTAGGGTAAATTCCGCTAACATCCTATTGAACTATGATCAATATATCACTAAAAACATATGAACTATGATATTAGCAGAATTTATCCTTTAAAAATAGCGGACACTACCCATATTCTATTGGCGTAGGGGCACCAACACACACTATCTAGGACAGTTTCTGCTAATATTATAGTTTAAGAGTGTTTAGTGGTATACTGGTCATAGTACATGTGGTGTAAGTGGAACTTACCCATTTTTTAAAAGTTGTCTCATTCCATACCACGCTGAAGCAAAACTTGCATTTCATCATGAAATGTTTATGGTTGGCAACTATGCATACGCTTCTCTGCTTGTCTTGTAAACTAAGTTTAGATATACCTGAGAATCATTATGCCCCAGAATATAGGATAAAGAATCTTAACAGCCATCGAATTGCTTGAGATGACTTGGCGAGCCGAGTCAAATATGCCATACAGAAATGACCCGTCGCCATTTAGGCATGCTGCAACATTTTGAAATCCCATGGATGTGGTGAAATTATTGCTTGTTAACCCATCGTCAACCGATGGTAGGGGAGGGTAGCATCCATTCTTGTAGCAGGCCTGCGCCACAAGTTCACAATTGTTGTTCTTCTGGCACTGCTGCTGGAAACACGAGGCAGCCCGTTGGATTGCAAGAACATACCAGCACCCACCGACGACCTGTAAATCCAAATTTAGTAGCATCTTGGCCTCCTGAAGTCATCACAATAGAAAATAAAGAGGAACAGTATGCGTATTTCATTGGGGTTTGATATGGACTAATTGGCCAGGCTTGTTTCAGGATTCTCACATATTTGGAATTTTCAAAACGAGGAACTTGTTAGGTCAACTTAACTGCATCTAATTTGGCTTCCTAGCCTAAATTATGTAAAGCTGTATGCAATATACAACAGTTTAACTGGAATAATGCTTCACATTCATATATTGCCAGGACAGAAGTCAGGGCTGGTTGTATGCATGTTTACTGTTCTGTGGCAAAATGCTTTTCAAGACTAGGTGATTTTCTCTGTAGTTAAGTGATTCTGAATGCAAAATTTTTACCATGTGATGTGCCATGTTATGATCTTCATATCTAACTGTTACTATTCATCTGATTTACCTTTTGGGAGGTTATAACTAATCCAGTTGTTAGGAAAAAAAAACTAGTATAACTACGTTCTGATTATTATCAAGACAATGTTTCATGTTTATACTTCCTAATCTGAGATGCTGATAATGTTTCATTTATGTTGCAACTTATCGAGGAGCTTCCTAAAAGCCAAAACAGAAAAGAAGCATCATATCGGAACTTGAGGATATGATCAGATCTTAGTTGAGCAGGGATGAGTATGCACTTACATGAGATGCCATGAAATATGCAATGAGATTCAAGCCAAACCCCCACCAGATTGTCCCGAATACGTAGCCAGTGACCTTCTGCATCCTCCTCAGCACGCAGACGCTATGATAGACCTTTGGGAGGTACTGGAACAACACTATCAGCAGAAGCGTGGCAATTATCAGTCCGATCTCATCCTCCGCGATCAACCTTGGCATCAAGCACAAGAACACAATCTGCATGGATTCAGTAGAGTTATACTTGATAATGCTCATTACTTGCAGACTATTTTGGTTCAAGCCAGGTAATCAATGAAAGAATATATAAACCTTTGTTGGTAGCTCTTAAGTATGTTCATTACTTGCACCTTTTTGTTGTTCAGCTGTGTTAAGATCAAATTAAGCGGTTATTATTGTGGCTATCATAGGAGAGAATTCTCTCATGTGATCTCTTAGCTTCCATTTTGTTTGCTCTCCCCTGCACGTGCTGGTTATGTGTTATCAGCGAAGAATGAAATTTCTAGCACAAAATTATGATTTTTAAACATATTTTTCCTTTTTTTTTTTTGATTTTTTTAGTTGAGATCTATACATACTGAAACCTAAACAGGCCAAAAATCTTGTAAACACAATCCAATACGAGCCTCATCGAATCGATACAGAAAATTCTTTTGTCAAGAAACAGACTCTCAAATAATCTAGCTACCAAGATTATCCTCACATAAAAGGCTCGGCCCACGAAAAAGTCTGTATTCTCCATTAAATATAACAAACATAACCAATTCACGTACGGTGCATGATTAAAGCAAGGGAATGTGAGCAATCATACAAGGCTATCGATTTGCGATATAAACAAATGTTAGGTGTTAATTAAATAGAATTATGAACCGTAGGGGGCGTACTTCGCGGCTTTCGTTTGCCTGTAATTGTACGAGCGATTAATATTGTGGCATGCTAAGAGGAACCCAAGAAAGGAAATATATTATATTTAGTTTTACGATCACAAGTACCTAATTAGTTCTTTGCCTAACCAACACTTAAGAGGTCAATATGTAGCATATGTCCTATGATACACGTTAATTGTTGTTAACGCATAATGCAGTATACTATTTCTATAAAATATTTATTACCGATTAAATAATTTTCACATGGAATCCGTACAGCGTACGGGCGTGCGTGCGTACCTGAGGGACGGGAAGGACGACGAAGAGGTCGAACCAGAACCACTTGGGGGACCTCACGTAGTGCTCGACGATCATCCGCGGGTCCCACACCAGCTTCCCCGACCCCACCATCAGCGACTCCCTCGACACGTACGCCACCCTCAGCTGCACCCACACGTTCGCCACCTGCACCATGTCCACGCACGTGCGCGCCCCCGCCAGCCCCGCCGCCGCCCCCCTCTCCATCACCACGCACGGCCTCCCGTCCCTCCCCGCCGACATCGCGTAGAAGAACAGCGGGTCTATGACCAGCGACGCCGCCCGCGAGAACAGCACCGCCCGGTTCCAGTTCTGTACCCGCTTGCTCCGCGGGTCGAGGATCGGGCCGAAGATGCTGCTCTCGGGTTGCGGGTTGCGGGCATGTGGAGTGTTTTGGATGGGGAGGAGGGATGAGCCGGCGGTGGAGACGTAGGAGGTGGCAGTGGGCTGGGCCCGGGAGGAGCAGGAGGAGGAGTGGAATGTGAGTGGGCCCGGCTGGGTGCAGGCGTAGCACTCCGATGCCGCCGCCGTCGTCGTCGTGGCGGTGTTATCGGGTTCGGAGTAGTTATGAATGTTGAGGAGGTGGTGGAGGATCCGGATGTACTTAGATGATGGGCTGCGGCGCCGGGTTTGCGGGTCGGAGGTAGGAGGCGGAGTGGTGGAGGATCCGACCCGTTGGGGCGCCAGAGGGGACTGCATTTGGATTTGGCCGCCGGCTGCTTGATCGCTGCCGCTGGAACTCATCGATGATCGATCTAAATGTTTTTGATATCTGTTTCGTGTTGGGTCTGAATGCGTTTTAAAGCTGAAAGAGCCCAGCGAGACGGGGGGTTGTTCCACGTCACTGTTCGTCAAGCTCAATAATGCGGCATCACTCATCAATAATGTAGCATCTGTATGGGATGTTTGGTTTGTTTTTGGCCGTACATTTACTGAAAACTATCAATTTCTTTTGAGATTTTCGACAAAACACTCTGAATTATTTATCTTAAACGGTCAAGAAGATCACAAATGGGAATTGCTATGCGAACATACCAAATTGATCCGTTCACGCACCATTTAACTTTTTATTACTCTGTGCTTAAAAACCTCAATTTTTGCCCAGTTCACGTTCCGGTTTTCCAAAATGCCCTCGAATAATTTTCACGTACCTATGTTCACATCCCTCTTATTTTTTGCTGAGCTGCTGAGCACATACCTATGTTCACATCCCTCTTAATTTTTGCTGAGTACACATACCTTAATTATACACTAATTATCTTTTAGACCCTAGAACTAATTTCTTTTAGGGGACCGTGTAACTCGATTATCAATAATCAGTATAATTGCTCATTCATTAAGTATACTGATTTACTTGGGGTGGATTCATTAAAGGGGAGTGGGGAGGGGGCTGTGTAGGATCTGCAAGCTGTGGAAGAGAACATAAGCGATGAGTATCATGCATTTGCATTGTTATGTAACTTACCTGCAGAGTATTCGAGACGTTGAACACGATAAAGACAAAAATCTCTTTGGAAGATGTCGAGGTAAGCTCTACACACGCATGAGCTCAGAAAGAAGGTGTCGAGAGACGACACACGTTTTGGTGATCAGGATACAGCTTTCTTTGGGGATCGCTAGGTGGGCGATCCAAGCTAGGATCCAAGACAGGGAGCCCCAAGTGAAGGGGCCAAGGTGACGACGACCAATTATGCTATCACTGTAAGAAATCAGGACATTGGGGGAACAGTACCCACAGTTGACGCCTAAGGGTAAAGATGTTGTTCAGCATGTAGTAGCGTTTGGTGGTGCATGCACATATAGTGATGATAGTGAGATGTTAGCTGTCTTTCTTGGAAGACAAACGTGTTTCATGGAATCTTGATTTAGGGTGTAATTCTCATATGACTCTGCTGTGGATCACTTTGTGACACATAGTCCTAGAGACGGTCTAGATGTATACATGGGAAATGGAGCTATGTCTAGAGTGGCAGGGGTCGGTACAGTGCGGGTCAAGACGTAGGATGGAGCCATTAGGACACTCACAGGTATTAGACATGTATCAGATTTACAGCGAAACTTATATCGCGTGGAGCCTTGATTGGTGTGGGGTATTGTGTGGTGCTCAGGGGAGAGTGATTGCAGGTTTCTAGGATAAGTCGTTTTGTGATGGCATCAAAGAAGGTATGCAACCTTTACAGGCTTCAGGGTCAGACGGTGATAAGTTGGAGGTCTGGCAACCAGAGAACTCTAGTGGAGGAGCATTTGAGACTCATAGTGATGTCGTGACATAGAAGCATAGTCGGTTGCAGGATGTGATAGCTGCGGTGTGCATCGAGGGATCATCAGGTGACAGAGTTCAGGAGACATACCATTGTGGCATAACTCCATGTGCGGCTCAGATCGGACGTGAAGAGAGAAATGTCTACAAGGAAGCAGGTGGCTTCAGGGTAGAGTTAAAGTCTTCTGCGGGATCCGTTGCTGGACGCAAGGAGTAGTTGGGAACTAGGGTAGAGCGACCATAGTACATTAGTGAGGACCCACTGAGATGTCATGCATGTCATGGCTCATAGCTGGCGAGAGGCAGTACTTCCAAGGCATCATCTATAGTATGTAGAACCAGCAGTTCAAAGATGATCAAGAGCGAAGAATATCACAGAGTTTATGAGGGTGCTGTAGTGAAGTCCTATAGGAGGGTTAAATCCAAAGGTTGTGAGTTGAGGATGTCAAAGCCGCATGCAGAAGGTACTCTCAATTTATGTTTTGGGATGACGGAACCTGGTACTTCTTCAGAAGGTAGAAAAAGATCAACTTAGGCGACTATTGTGGAGGGCGACCATGGATCGACTTCAGGCATTTTAGGAGACACATATGTGATGCCAGTTCAGTCGATGATGGGGCCTAAACTCGCGAACTCAACCTCAGAGGGGGGGGGGGGGGGGGGGAGAGGGAGAGGGAGAGGGAGAGGAGAGAGAGAGAGAGAGAGAGAGAGAGAGAGAGCCACAAGTAGAGTGGCAATGACAATTCTTTGAGCTCCAGAGGTGCTTGAGGTTGGAGAATCTCATGGAGTGTTAATGTGCCGAACGGCACTGTTCTGATGATATGTTCGTGGTTTCTATATCTGGGTAAAGATGTTTAGAATTTAATTGGGTAGAGCCATTGTGAAGAGTCTGAAAATGCCATGATGATAGATGGAGTAGTGCTTGTGTGATAGAGGAAGTTTGAAGCGGGGTATATTATTAAAGTTATGCTTAAAACTCTCAACGTGCAGTGACACGATCATGTCACATTCATCCCTTGGATGGCATGGTCTTGTACTGTTGGCAGAGGGTTTCTGGGCCAATGACATGATTGTGCCAAATTTTGACTGGGTTGGCACGATTGTGCCATGTCAGCAGAACGTCCATTTTTAGCAGCACAGTTGACAAGATCGTGCCAAATGTGACATGATCGTATCAATACGGGTTTCCTGCTTGATGCAGATTTTTGTTTAAGTTATTGATTTGATACGTGATCAAAGCGTACGGCCACGATTCTACACGACTCCAGGGGCTATTTAAACCCTTCCTATGGTTTGTTTTGTAAATGCGAAAAAGAAGAAGCATGTTAGATAGCTGTAATCAATGTGTTCTTCTTCGTGCGTTCTTGGAGATTGAGTGCATGGTTTGGCAAGAGGTTTTCATTGCAATCTTCTTCTGGGAATCTCGCTTTTCGGGTTAAGAAGTCGTTTTAGAGAACTTTGTGTTTCTTCTCTTTTGGTGAGGTTGAGATCTCTGTTATTTGGTTAGAAGAGTTTGAACTCCGAGTTGGGAGTTGTTTGGAGCTCTCGTATGTTGAAGAAGATTGAAGGAGTTGGGTGTTTTTGCTTTGATCATATTAGTGGAAACCATCATCAGGAAGCTGGACGTATGCGCCGCTAGCGGGCCAAAACATGGTAAACTATGTGTCGTTCTATGCTTAATTTGTTGCTTTTAACTTGATTTGATTGGTTGGTTGGATATCTACGACTAATGATTCTCTCTGTAAGATCGTGAAATCGCGATTTATTGGATCGCTATTCGTCAGTTCCGTTGCACAGGGCTTAAAGGGCAAGTCCGTGGTTTCACTCTCGCATATATATATATATACCTAACATGCAAGTCCATTTATGTGTAACATACAAGTGAGAATGTCTCTACATATTCCTCTTCACATAACAGCACCCTGGTAGGAATGACCATTATTCCACAACATGATGAGATAATTAGCCTTGTCATTACTGCATATATTGGTGGCCGACTTTCCGTGCACATATAATACATGTTCGATCGTGGGGAAAAAAGGAACCAAACAAGAATCCATTTGACAACAAGAATCCGATTGATAATTTGAAAGCCATGTACTTCTCAACCAAATAAGAAGGATCTTCATTCTCCTGTCAATCTCATCACAGAGCTTAAGCTGTTTGATTTACAGAGCCTTCTCTTCATCGGAGATGAAAAGCGCAAGCAGGAAGCATGACGGCACGATCAAGTAGGCCGCCAGCTTGAGGGCGTCTTCGGTTTCTTTAGAAATCACCCCTATGCGCGACCAATCGCCGCTGTACCTGAGTAACAGATGGAAAGTCTGTGAAACCATATTTGGCGAGCGTAAGCTTTCTACTGTCACACTGGGAGCAAATACTCTTACCCTGCATCAAGGAACCCCAGGCCGAAGAGAACAATGGCAGACTTGGTGACGAGGGCCCTCGAGATTCTCAGGGGGGAGACGCTGGATTCTTTTGTTTGGTAGTCTTCACTGTCATTTGATTTCTTTGCTGATGTTGCCCTCGACTGCTTCCTGCCATTTCTCTTGAATTGCAGCAGCAGGGGCAGCTTGGGGGAAGGGATGCTGCCGTGAGGCAAGATTCTCAGCATTTGCATCTGTGGTGTGGGCTTCTCGCAGGATAGAGTTTGAGAGGCTGGAGACACAGTCAATAGACGGGAATTGCTACGTGAACACACCCCTTTTTTTTTTCTCGGTTCACAGACCGCTTAATTTTTCTACAAATACCAGAAATATCCTTTTACAGCCCTTTTTTAAAACCCCAAAATACCCTTCGAATTCACGGGCCTGTTTGCTCTTTGCACGCAAATACCAAAAATATCCTTTTACAGACCCTTTTTAAACCCCTCCGAAATACCCTTTGAATTGCTGAGTTCACATGCCTTTTTGCTCTTTGCGCACAGACTTGATAGGCTGAAAAAATTGCTGAGTTCACAGACCTTTTTACTCTTCATGCAAGCCATCAAACATTGGAAGAGATTTGCTCAAAGCGCACAGATATACTCTTCTTGAGAAATCAACCGACGTAGTAAAGGAAGATCCAAAGATTTAGGCAAATTTGTGACCTAAAATTGAGAAAAGGAAACATGAAGTGCATATGCATTTGTTGGTAAATAAGGGTTCGAATTTTTTTTGAAATAAAACCGAAAAAGGCGACTTTTTTAGATGCATGTGTAAATTTCTAAAACATTGATGCATGTTTGAAATTCATTTCAAGAAAAATTAAATTGGGAAAAAATAAAAATGAAGTTCGATAACCTTGATGCATGTTTGAATTAGTGAGAAATAGTTTGTCGAGTATTGGACTTCTCCCTACTTGGTGTTAATGATGAGCAAACATAAATACTTGTGACTAATCCCCTATTTTGCAGTTAATCCATTGCCTAATCTATTTATGAAGATCTACTAGCAGTGGATGACTCTTAAAGATCATTGAAGGCAAATGAAATGGATTGGATGATTGTAGATGATGATTGAAGCTCCATGAAGACTTCAAGCTCATACGTTGGATAGAAGAGAGAGTTCGTGAATGTAAATTTCTTTTATCTCTTCTAGTATGTAGCTTAGAAGTAGAACATTGATGGAGCAATCACAAACATCTTCAATTCAGTCTTAGGACATCATTAGATCATTCATCCTTAGACTCCAATTCATTTCTTATTGTTTGTCCTTGGATTGTTTACAATAATCGACTGGTGAACATTATACAGTCGCCTGTCTCAAAAACAGTCGACTGTGTTTTATTCTACAGTCGCCTGTTATGCACAATCTTTTACAAACTTGGTTTGGGCCTCTCTGTTTTTATTTCCACATGCGACTCATGAACGATTCACAGGCGCCTGTCCAAGTGACAGTCGACTGTGTTTTGTAAATCAGTCGCATGTCTATCTTTTGTCCAAACTCTGTTGATCTGTATTTTTACGGCCAGTCGACTAGTGTTGAATATACAGTCGACTGTCCATTGGATCAGTCGACTGTATATGCTGCAACAGTCGTCTGTCTATGAGCCAATTTGTTGACTCAGCTCTCTGGAAATTCTCAGGGTATTTGACAGTCGTCTGTATGAGGATTTATAGTCGCATGTTCTGATTAACAGTCGACTGTTTTATTCTCATCAGTCGTCAGTCCTGTTATCTCAGAAGATTTCCAGAATTCTTCAACTTACCCATTTTACTGCCAATCGCCTGTAGAAGGATTTACAGTCGCCTGTTGGTTCAACAGTCGACTGTCTATGCTTCATCAATCGACTGTCCATGTGGTAAGTTACCGTTAATGAATTCTGACCTACCCTTGCTGACTATGCAACAGTCGACTGTGGTTTCCTCAACAGTCGACTGTCGCGAGCTCAGATTCTATCCGTTGAGATTTTTCTCACGGATGCCAAAAGGTTCTTTGCCTAATTTGTTTTGTGGATTTGAGAAACCTATATAAGGGGCTTCTACTGTTACATTGAGAGGTTACTAATTCTTCCAAGTTTTCATCTCAAGCTTTCATTCTCAAGTTTAAAGCTCTCAAATCCAAAGCCCTAAGAATTCCTATCTTTGATCTCTTGCTCCCCAACCTAGAACCAAAGAGTTATCTTCTAGGCATTTGGTGCAGTCAAGAGAAAGGGCTTTCTCCTCTCTTCCAAGAGATTCTTCAACACACACACATACTTCTCCTTCAAGTTCTACTTCAAGGCATATGAGATTGTAAGTGTTGCTTTCATATTTCATAACTTTCGTTATTTGAATTTGCTCTCGGGTTGTGAGAGTGGTTTTTGCTTGCTCCCAAGTTGTGGGAGTCAAGGTCAATCGATTTTATTTCGATTTCACTTGTAGGGTTGCTACAAGTGGGTTTTAAGGAAACCTCAAGTTAGGGTTCTAACTTGAGTATCCAGAGGTATCCGGGTGGAAGGGACGTAGGATTATCGGGAACAAGTCGGGAAGTGACTTGGGTAATCCGAACCCTTGAAACATCCCTGCGTTTGCATTTGTTTCTATTTGGGGTTTAATTTTAATTCCGCACTATTTAGTTGGATTGCATTTAAATTGGTGTAACTATCGTTTTAAATTGCATAAACATTATTCAACCCCCCTTCTAGTGTTTTCCCCATAGCCAGGGTCCTTACAATTGGTATCAGAGCTCAAGGTTATAGCTATGGCATCCAACAACAATAACTTTGCTCCTCCGCCTTCGTACAACAATCACGACCGTGATGGAGCGTCCACACTTTTCGAAGGTCAATCAACGGTGCGTCCTCCACGTTTCAATGGCACTTACTTTGGCTATTGGAAGTGTAGGATGGAGACGTTCCTAAGGAGCGCTTTGCTTTGGAGAACCCTCCAATAGGAATACGTCGAGCCTACCGAAGTAGATTTCGAGAAATGGACGTCTTCCGAGAAATTTGCCGAAGTCAACAACGCAAAAGTAATGAACGCTCTTTATTTTGCGTTGGACCCGAATAAGTTCAACAAGATATGCACATGTAAGAGTGCATATTAAATTTGGAACTATCTCATTGTTACCCATGAGGGAACGAACAAGGTAAAACTTTCAAAGTTATATGTTGCCGTGCAAAACTTCGATTTGTTTCATATGCAGGAAAATGAGAGCATTGTATCGATGTTCGGACATTTTACCGACATCACCAATGAATTGGAAGCCCTTGGCCAAACATACACCGAACCTGAAACGGTAAGGAAGATCATCATGGGAATGACATCCAAATGGGAAAGAAGAGCTATCGCCATCGAGGAGGTCAATGATTTGAAGAATTACACAGTTGTGAATCTTATCGGGACTCTCATGTCTTATGAAGTAAGACGGGAGAACCGATTAAAGATTCGAGCTATGATGAATCCTTCGGAGGCCAAGAAGAAAGCTTTGGCATTCAACGCCAATTCATCATCATCCGATAGTAAGAATCAGAGAATGAGATGGATTTGGGTGAAATGGCCCAAATGGCGAAGAAGTTCCAACGCTTCTTCCGCAAAGGTAAATTTTCCTCTAACAAAAGGTTTGAGTCTACTAATGCTACTTCATCTCTTTGCTTTAAGTGTAATAAGACAGGGCACATCAAGAGGGATTGCCCAATGCTAAGAAACAAAGAGAAGTGGAAGGCTTCGAAGTACCACAAGTCCGACAAGAACAAGAGAGATAAGAAGAAAGGACTCGTCGGTACATTCGATGACTCAAGTGAATACTCATCAAGTGATTCCGATGATGAGAAGGGTGAGAGCACCCACATATATTTCATGGCACGAGAAGATCCACTCTCCGATGAGAGTGATTCCGACACGGATGATACCGAGATAACAATGGATGAACTTCGTATTGCAAATGAAGAATTATTTGCTAAATATCAATCTTTAATCTTTAATGCTTAGATATACTAGCTTAAAGAAATTGAATGTTAGCAAGTCATCCATTCCATGCGTTATCAACACTGACACCATTGTTGATACTTTAACTCTTGAGAAAGCGAATTTAGCTTCTCAAAATGTCACTTTGAGAGATGAGGTGAATGCCCTCAAATCTCAACTAGATCAAACACATCCTAAGGATAATAGTGATCTAGTCACACGACACACACAATTGGGTTTAGAGAATGATTCTCTTAAAACTCAAGTGCATGAGCTCAAAGCACTGGTGTCCACATTGGATACCAATATTTCTTCTCTTAAGGAGAAATATGAGCTCATGTCCTCCCGTATTGTGAGATTCAATAAGGGAAAAGGAAAATTGGATGATTTGCTAGCAAACCAATTTCCAGCCACACATCGTGTTGGTCTTAGGTTTGTGAATGCGAATGCATCCAATGCTCGCACTTCCTATAGTGGTGTCACTATAGACTTTGTGAGGCCATCCCGGTGCATTCACAAGTGGTGTCAAAGACACTATAGGTAGAAATCCTACCAAGAAAGTCACCACTTCACCATCTCTTCCTTTTGGAAAGAAACCCATTAAGGGTGAAAACCAAAAGCGAAGCCATGCTTACATGTACACTAACCTTCATCTACGTAGAAAACCGTCTACTTCACAAGTGGATAATCATGACACTTTTTATGCTCCACACCCACGAACACGTGCAAATCCACACATGAGAAATACTCATGTACGTGCCCCTAAACACCCATATGCACATACACATCATTCTTACATGTATGCTAATCCTCCACATGTCATGCATGACCTGTTGAGTATTGGACTTCTCCCTACTTGTTGTTAATAATGAGCAAACATAAATACTTGTGACTAATCCCCTATTTTGCAGTTAATCCATTACCTAAGCTTATTATGAAGATCAACTAGCAATGGATGACTCACAAACGTAATTGAAGGCAAATGATATGAATTGGATGATCGTAGATTGTTGATTGAAGCTCCGTAAAGACTTCAAGCTCATACAATGGAAAGAAGAGAGTATTAGTCAATGTAATTTTTCTTTTATCTCTTCTAGTATGTAGCTTAGAAGTAGAACTTTGATGGAGCACTCACACACATCTACTTTCTGTCATAGGACATCTCTAGACCTTTGTCCTTTGATCCCAATTCAATTCTCTTTTGTTTGTGCTAGGATTGTTTATAACAGCCGACTGCTGAATAGTTTACAGTCGCCTGTCTCAAAAACAGTCGACTGTGTTTTGTTCTACATTCGCCTATTATGCACAGACTATTAGAATGTAGTTTTGGGCCTTACGCTGTTTATTTCGCACAGGCTACTGTTGAACGATTCACAGGCGCCTGTCCTAGTGACAGTCGACTGTGTATTGTGAATCAGTCGCCTGTCTCTCCTTGCCCAAACTCTATTTTGATCTGACTTCTACGGCCAGTCGACTTATGCTGTATATACAGTTGACTGTCATTAGATCAGTCGACTGTCTATGCTGCAACAGTCGCCTGTCTGTAAGTCATTTCTTTGACTCAGCTCTCTGGAAATTTCTCTTGCTTTTGACAGTCGTCTGTTCAATGTATTACAGTCGCCTGTTCTGATTAACAGTCGACTGTGTTCCTTGCATCAGTCGTCTGTCCTGTATCTTGTGAGATTTCCAGTATTTGTCTAACTTACTCTTCTCTCGGTGAGTCGCCTGTCGAAGAGATTACAGCGCCTGTTGGTTTAACAGACGACTGTCTTTGCTTCATCAGTCGACTGTCCACGTGGTAAGTTACCGTTATGAATTCTCACCTATCCTTGCTGACTGTGCAACAGTCGACTGTGGATTGTTCAACAGTCGACTATCGCGAGTTCAGATTATATCCGTTGAGATTTTTCTCACGGATTTCGATTGGGTTTTTGCCTAAACTGTTTTGTGGATTTGAGAAAGCTATAAATAGAGCTTCTACTGTTTCATTGGAAGGTTACTCATTCATTGCAAAATCCTTCAAGCTTTCATTTCCAAAGATCAAAGCTTTCAAATCCAAAGCCCTAAGTATTTCCAAATCTTGTTCTCTTGCTCTCCAACCTAGAACCAAAGATTGATCTTCTAGGCAATTGGTGCAGTCAAGATAAAGGGCTTTCTCCTCTCTTTCAAGAGAGTTCTTCAACACACAAACACACATCACACTTCTCCTTCAAGTTCTACTTCAAGGCATAGGTGATTGTAAGTGTTGCTTTTAGATTTCATAACTTCTTTATTTGAATTGTGCTTTCGGTTGTGAGAGTGGTTTTTGCTTGCTCCCTGGTTGTGGAAGTCAAGGACATCGATTGTATTCTATTGCACTTGTAGGGTTGCTACAAGTGGGCTTTAAGGAAACCTCAAGTTAGGGTTCTAACTTGAGTATCCGGTGGTATCCGGGTGGAAGGGACGTAGGATTACCGGGAACAAGTCGGGAGTTGACTTGGGTAATCCGAACCCTTGAAACATATCTGGGTTTGCTTGTGTTTCTCTTTGGGTTGTTTTTCTATTCCGCACTATTTGTTGGATTGCATTTTATTTGGCGTAAATTCCTTTTAAATTTGCATAAACACTATTCAACCCCCCCTTCTAGTGTTTTTCCCATAGACAGGGTCTTTACAATTGGTATCTGAGCACAAGGTTTCATCTATGGCATCCAACAACAACAATGTTCCTCCGCCGACTTCGTACAACAATCACGACCGTGATGGAGCGTCCACACTTTTCGAAGGTCAATCTACGGTACGTCCTACACGTTTCAATGGTACTAACTTTGGTTATTGGAAGTGTAGGATGGAGACATTCCTTAGGAGTGCTTCTCTTTGGAGAACTCTCCACAAGGAGTTTGTCGAGCCAGCCGAAGAGGATTTCGAAAAATAGACGACTTCCGAGAAGTCCGCCGAAGTCAACAACGCTAAAGCAATGAACGCTCTTCATTGTGCGTTGGACCCAAATGAGTTCAACAAGATATGCACATGTAAGAGTGCATATCAAATTTGGAACCATCTCATCGTTACACACGAGGGAACGAATAAGGTAAAGCTTTCAAAGTTATATGTTGCAGTGCAAAACTTTGACTTATTTCACATGCAGGAAAATGAGAGCATTGCGTCGATGTACGGACGCTTTACAGACATCACAAACGAATTGGAAGCCCTTGGCCAAATCTACACCGAACCTGAAAAGGTAAGGAAGATCATCATGGGGATGACCTCTAAATGGGAAAGACGAGCAATCGCCATTGAGGAGGTCAATGACTTGAAGAACTACACCGTGGTGAATCTCATCGGGACTCTCATGTCTTACGAAGTAAGACGGGATAACCGATTGAAGATTCGAGCCATGATGAATCCCTCGGAGGCCAAGAAGAAAGCTTTGGCGTTTAACGCAAATTCGTCATCCTCCGAAAGTGATGAATCTGAGAACGAGATGGATTTGGGTGAAATGGCCCAAATGGCGAAGAAGTTCCAACGCTTCTTTTGCAAAGGTAGATTTCCCTCCAACAAACGTTTTGAGTCTACTAATGCTACTTCCTCTCTTTGTTATAAGTGTAATAAGCCAGGGCACATCAAGAGGGATTGCCCAATGCTAAACAACAAAGAAAAGTGGAAGGCACCAAAGTACCACAAGTCCGACAAGAACAAGAAAGACAAGAAGAAAGGACTCGTCGGTACCTTTGATGACTCAAATGATGACTCATCAAGTGATTCTGATGATGAGAAGGGTGAGAGCGCCCACATGTGCTTCATGGCACTTGAACACCCACTCTCGGATGAGAGTGATTCCAATACGGATAACACCGAGGTAACAATGGATGAACTTCGTATAGCTAATGAAGAACCATTTTCTAAATACCAATCTTTAATGCTTAGATACTCTAACTTAAAGAAATCAAAAGTTAGCAAGTCATCCATTCCATGCATTATCAACAATGACACCATTGTTGATACTTTAACCCTTGAGAAAGCAAACTTAGCTTCTCAAAATGTCACATTGAGAGATGAGGTGAATTCCCTCAAATCTCAACTAGATCAAACACATCCCATGAATAATAGTGATCTAGTTACACGTCATACACAATTGGGGTTAGAGAATGATTCTCTTAAAACCCAAGTGCACGAGCTCAAAGCACGGGTGTCCACCTTGGATACCAACATTTCTTTTTTAAAGGAGAAATATGAGCTCATGTCCTCCCGTATTGTGAGATTCAATAAGGGACAAGGACAATTGGATGATTTGCTTGCAAACCAATTTCCGGCCACACATCGTGTTGGCCTTGGATTTGTAAAAGCAAATGCATCTAATGCTCGCACATCCTATAGTGGTGTCACTATAGATTTTGTGAGGCCTTCCTCCGGTGCATCCACTAGTGGTGTCAAAGACACTATAGGTAGCAATCCTACCAAGAATGTCACCACTTCAAATTCTCTTCCTTTTGGCAAGAAACCAAGGGTGGAAACCAAAAGCAAGGCCATGCTTATATGTACACTAACACTCATCCACGTAGGAAACAACCTACTTCACAAGTGGATAATCATGACACATTTTATGCTCCGCACCCACGGACACGTACACAACCACACATGAGAAATACTCATGTACGTGCTCCTACACACCCATATGCTCATACGCATCATTCTTTCATGTATGCTAATTCTCCACATGTCATGCATGATCAATATGCTTCATATAATATGCATGTTCCCAAGAATACATATCATTCAAGAATGTACAATGCATATCCTCCACCACATCTTTATGCTAGAAATCATGTTCCTAAGAAGCATGCACCACATAGAAATCCAACACATATGCATGCAACTAGGAATAGGACTCCCAAGATGTACACTATTAGGGTCCTAAGAACACTAGTCTAAATGTTAGGAATGCTTATGTTGATTCCTACTTTCATGATGTAATTAGAAATAGTAACTATGTTGGGAAGCGGAAGTCCACTTGGACTTGGCTTCCAAAGGGCTAATTCCCTTGGACCCAACAAACATTGGGTACCATAAGCTTATGGTATATTATATAGGTACCCAAGAGAAAGAAGAAGAGCGATAAATGCCTTATTAGCTCTAAAGGGAAAGGATGGATTCTTGATAGAGGTTGCTCCAAAAACATGACGGGAGATCCCTCATTGCTCTCCTAAGTGATTAGCATCAAGGATGGTGCAACGGTCACTTTTGGAGGTAATCAAAAGGGAACCATCATTGGAGTAGGTATCGTTGGTAATCCTTCCAAACCCCTAATTACTAATGTTTATCTTGTTGGTGGTTTATGTCACAATCTCATTTCCATTAGTCAACTTTGTGACAAAGGTTACAAGGTTAACTTTGGAGAAGGATTGTGTACTATTGTTGATTGTGATTCAAATGTTTTATTTTCCGGTATTAGGCGTAAAAATATTTATTATTTGAGCTTGCCTAAAACCGTAGAACATTGCTTACTTGCTAACACAAGTGAACAACTATTATGGCATCGCCGTTTTGGTCATGTTCACTTCAAGTACTTATATAAGTTAGCTAAGCATGATCTAGTCAAAGGTTTTCCTAAGATTGTTTTTAATAAGAAAAACTTTTGTGATTCATGTCAAAGAGGTAAACTAAGTAAATCTTCATTTAAGCTTAAAGAAGAGATTACTTCTAAGAGGCCCCTAGAACTTCTATATCTAGATTTATTTGGGCCAACTAGAACAGCTTCTTTAGGTAATGCTCATTATGGACTAGTTGTCGTCGTCGACTTTTCTAGATTTACTTGGGTTTCTTTCTTAACTAATAAGAATGAAGCTCATGAAGAGTTTACCAAATTTGCAAAGAAGATTCAGAATCTTTTAGGATCCACCATTATCACTATTCGTAGTGATCATGGAGGAGAATTTGAGAATGAGTCTTTTACTAAGTTTTGTGATGACTCCGGGATAACTCATAACTTTTCCATTCCTCGTGCACCACCACAAAATGGTGTTGTAAAAAGAAAGAATAGGACTCTTATTGAGTGTGCTCGCACTATGCTCCATGATAGTCATTTAGGACTACAATTTTGAGCAGAAGCGGTGCACACGGCATGTTATGTGCTCAATAGGATCCTAGTGAGACCCCGAACAAACAAAACTTGTTTTGAGTTGTTTTATGATAAAAAGCCTCAAGTGAAATATTTTCGTGTCTTTGGTTCAAAATGTTTTATAAAGAACACCTTTGGTAATTTAGACAAATTTGAGCCAAGTTCCGATGAAGGAATTTTTGTTGGATATTCCACACGTAGTAAAGCCTACCGGATATACAACAAAACCTCTTCAACGATTGAGGAATCACTTCACGTATCTTTTTATGAAGATTTTGATTTTCCTCATGTTGATGATGATAATGTAGATATTCTTTGTGATTCTCTTAATAATGTTAAGATTAATGATTCTATTATTGAGACTAACACTTCTAACGAAGTTGTTGAAGTTGTTCCTAGTGGTCCAGGTATACCCAAAGATCATCCAACCGTTCACAACCATCCCCATAACCAAATTATTGGAGATATTGGTGTGGGTGTTCGAACGAGATCAAGAATTGAATAATTCTCCCATTGCGCATTCGTCTCTACCATTGAGCCAAAGAACATTCAAGAAGCTTGTGAGGATAGCTCTTGGATAGTGGCAATGGAAGAAGAACTAGTGCAATTCGAGAGAAACGAAGTTTGGGAACTTGTACCTCTTCCAAGTGGTCACCAAGTTATTGGGACCAAATGGATCTTCAAGAACAAGACGGATGAAAATGAGGTAATCACACGGAACAAAGCAAGGTTAGTAGCTCAAGGCTACCGGCAAGAGGAAGGTATTGATTTCGAAGAATCTTTTGCCCCCGTAGCTAGATTAGAAGCTATTAGGTTGCTTTTATCGTTTGCACCCCATAAGAATTTTAAATTGTTTCAAATGGATGTTAAAAGTGCATTTTTAAATGGGTTTGTCAATGAAGAAGTCTATGTTTCTCAACCTCCCGGTTTTATTCATGAGAAATTTCCAAACCATGTTTTCAAACTTAAGAAAGCGTTGTATGGATTGAGACAAGCTCCTAGAGCTTGGTATGATCGTCTTAAGACCTTTCTTTTGAATTTAGGTTTTAAAATGGGAGAAGTTGATTCTACACTCTTCATTAAAGATTATGAAAATGACATTCTTTTGATTCAAGTTTATGTAGACGATATTATTTTCGGGTCTACTAACTTTAATCTTTGTCAAGAATTTTCCAAGTCTATGAAGGATGAGTTTGAGATGAGCCACATGGGAGAGCTCACCTACTTCCTTGGATTGTAAATTCGACAAATGGAGAATGTCACTTTCATACATCAGACAAAGTACACAGGGGAGCTTATTAAGCGATTCGCGATGGAATCGTCTTCGAGCAAAAGGACTCCCATGAGTACTACTACTCATCTACACAAGGATGAAAGCAGAAAAGATGTAGACGTTCGTCTATATTGAGGTATGATCGGTAGCTTACTTTACTTAACCGCTAGTAGGCCCAATATCATGTTTTCCGTATGTATTTGTGCTAGATATCAAGCAAAACCTAAGGAATTACACTTGATTGTAGTTAAACGAATATTTCATTATCTCAATCAATCCCTAGATTATGGGTTACTTTACCCCTAAGTCTAGCACATATGAGTTAATCTCATATAGTGATGCCGACTTTGCCGGATGCAAGTCTGACAGGAAAAGTACTAGTGGCACATGCCATTTCTTAGGAAATTCCTTAGTTTCTTGGTTTTCTAAGAAACAGAATTCGGTGTCATTGTCCACGACTGAAGCGGAATATATTGTCGTGGGTCTTGCATGTGCACAAGTTCTTTGGATGAGACACACTCTTAGTGACAATGGTGTCAATTGTGATACTTGCCCTATCATGGTTGATAATCAAAGTGCTATTTGTCTTTCCAAGAATCTGGTACACCACTCCCGTACCAAACACATAGACGTGAGACACCATTTTATAAATGATCATGTAGCTAAGAAAGACATCATCTTAGAGTACATTGAAACCCAAAAACAAATTGCCGATATCTTCACTAAACCTCTTAAAGAAGATTCATTTGTGAGGTTGCGTGGAGAATTGGGAATTATGGGTGAATCTGAAATCTAGAAGCTCAATTTTCATGCTATAACTCCTATTGAGCTCATATCTTTTTGATTGTCTTTCTTCATGTGCTTTATTGTTTTATGAGATTAAGAAAGGCAATTGTGACTTATTTGATTTCATGAGTTTTTTGAAATTGATTGGAGTAATTTGTGTTTCAATGGATTTATTGTTTTCATAATGATTTTTACGATGTATTTGTGATTAGAGTATAGGTCCTAGGGTGAGTGTTCTTATTCTCTAGAATTCTATCTCACTGTGCTCTTTTGGACCAGGACAGACGACTGTTTTTCCTTCGACAGTCGACTGCCCTACTCTATTTCCTTAGTCTGAGAATTTGTATCTTTCGCACAGCCGACTGATGACTGTTTTACAGTCGACTGTTAACTTAACAGGTGACTGCATTTTAGTCATCAGGCGACTGTACTCTCTGTCGAATTTTTACAGTGCTCTCTGTTCTTTTTGTGAACTGTATTAATTCTCGGCCAGCCGACTGTTAAGTATATATCAGTCAACTGTACAATGGCCAGTCGACTGTCCATTACTTGCCAGTCGACTGTCCAACTTTCTGTGCTTTAATTTTATCACTTCATCCAGTCGACTGACTTTAGTTCATCAGTCGACTGTCTCTTGCTGTGTCGGTTCATGTGATTTGATCCGAGCCGTCGATTCATTGATCCAACGGCCCAGATTGATTTCCCCAATTTTATATTCAGTAAACACGATCATTTCCCCACGTCAATTTTCTCTCTCCTCCGCTTCGACTGTTCAACTTCCCGCTCGTTTTCCTCTCCGAAAACGGTCGATCTGGTTTCCATAACTGTCGAACTGCTACTATTTGTCGTCGTCGCTCGTATTCTGACGTTGCAATCGATCTCCTTCTCCGTGATCGTCATTGCTTCCTCTTGGTTTGCTTCTTTCACTTGCTCTTTGTCGTTTCGTTTTCTTCACTTTAAGTTTCTCCTTCTCTTGTCTCCATGGCTCCTAAAACTAAGGGAAAAGAGAAGATCGATGTCCCTAAACGTTCTAGGGCACCTAAGAAACTCATTGCTAAGAGAAAGAACCCCTATAAAGCCCGAACCAAGCATGCCCAGACACCCGTGTGTTCGTCTTCGTCGGGTTACTCTCCTTCTTCTTATTCTAGCGATGCTCAGCCGTTGATTCATCGTTAGCGCAAGTGTCACGCCCCGCTTCCCTAAAATGGAGGTGATACGTGAAAAGGTCCGCACGAGAGTGGAGCTGTGAAGCCCCAAACCCGATAAGCGTCAATAAAACATAAGCAGGTCCCTGTAACCACAAACGGAACAACAATAATAACACAAGGAGAGACAGAAATAAAATCTCAAATCTCAGAATTTGTCCAACATGAAAATCAAGTTCAACATCCAGAAAAGCCACCAGGCTAAAAGAAAGAGTCTAAAGGCCCAGAACAAGGCCAACAAAGGACAAACATAACAAAGTATAGGTGCCACGCACCGACAACTAAACAACAGTCTAAAAACAAAAGGGGAAAGCTCAACGAAGACACTAGGACTGGTCCCCAGTGTCCACGTACTCCTCGCCAAACACAGGCTCGGGCTTGGCGTCAGCAAACACCTCGTCCTCAACAATGAACTCAGGCTCAGGATCTAACATGTGTCACCCAAAAGAGTAAAGGGGCACATGTCAGCAAGTCTAAAAGACTTGGGCAAGGAAACTGAAAATAAGGCAAACTAACAACCTAGCAGTTATAGTATGCATGACATGGCAGTTATGGTATGAGTGCACAAGTAAGACATGGTGAAACAATAAGTACAAGAGAACAATTTATCAGGGCATGTCAAGAGTAGCCAAGCTACTAACAATCCCAATCTTTTCACTAGTCACGTTTCAAGTTGTTTGTAGATGTTTACGCCTTACAGCTGAACTGTTGGACATTCACACTGATTGGCCGCTTAACACTACCCCAGAACCCAGAGTTTACGCCTTACAACTGCAGTTGCTGATCGGGCAGACTCCCAGTTGAATGGCCGCTTAACTCTTACCCCAAAACCCACGTGTAAACGAGCCAAGGTCCCTGTACACGAGCTCAGTAAATGAGCCAGGGTTGCCCCGCACAAGAGCTCGTTTCCTGGATCACAAACCAGGAGCGTATTTCATTTGGCATAGGGGTGCACCTAGCCTCAATCATTTCACAAGGTGTAGCGGAGCTACGCAATCACGGGAACACTTAAAGAATGCAATGACATGACAATTAATTCGCGTACCGTTAATTGAAATTAAACATGACATGGAAGTTGTGCAACATGATAAATGTCGGGTCTAGCTTCGTTGTCAAGCTAGTTCCTGAAATTGCGCCTAGGCGAGTATCATTTCGTCGCCTAGTCTCTTTTACGCCTACAACAAGCAAATGGCCTAAGACATGGCCCAAAACCCTAAGTGGCAAGTTTCACTTGCCTAGCACCGAGGATGACGATCAACGAGGCCGTCACACAAATGCTAACTACGGAGATGAGATCGCTGCCATGGCAAAACAATATTAGAACAACATCCAACCTAGTTTTATTAGGGTTTCACAAAAACACAAATGGGCTATGAGGATATTAAGAGATCGAGTTATTACCGTATCGGAAGCGGAAGAATGATGCCGAGCAAGCACGGCAACGGAAGAAACGATCCGGGGAACCTAGGGTTCAGATCTGGAATGGATGGGGAAAATCTGGAGAAATGGGGTTTTGGGGGTTTTTGGGGGTTGGAGATGGCCTAGGGCATGGTGGTAGACCAAAATGGAGAGGGAAACTCCAAGGGAGGAAGGAATGGCTTGGGGAAATGTTGGAGGGTGATTTGGGGGAGAATATGGCTCAGGAGAATGAAAGAGGGATGAAAGAAATCATGGGTGGGGTTTAAATAGGAAGTGCTGGCGGCTGCCCAGAAATTAGGGTTTCGACACTGATTAGTCGGTCAAAGAGCAACCACTGACCGACTAGTTCGGGAACTAGTCGGTCGGTCGACCAACGCAGACCGACTAAGTCCAAACAGTAACTCCTGTACAAAAATAGGATTTAGATTTAGTCGGTCAGAGAACAACTACAGACCGACTAGTTTCTCATCTAGTCGGTCGACGAACGTTCTTAGACCGACTAAGAATGAATAGTACTTGGTATCAAAATGATCATAGAGCTAGTCGGTTAAAGAACGATTGCTGACCGACTAGTTTGCAACCTAGTCGGTCGACCAATGTTCTTAGACCGACTAACGATAAACAGTAACTCCTGAGAAATTAACAAAGCCAACTAGTCGGTCCATGAAGGTTTGCCGACCGACTAAATCGTCATCTAGTCGGTCGGTTCCCCTTCTTGTACCGGCTAACGTGCACAAAAGTTCCGAAATGGAGCGCGAAGCTCCGGGATCGATTCCTAAGACCCCTAGGCTTGATTTAACAATAAGATATGACCGATATGAAGCCCGTCACGAATGACTTACTCCGAAATCGACGATTCTAAAGAAGAAGCTAGAAAATCACGACGAAACGATCGAAAATGAAAGCTACGGAGACGAAAACCACACATAAGGAGAAAATCCACCAAAACATATATATATATATAATATAATTAATCCTAATACATGAAAACCAGTCGTTACATCCTCCCCAACTTAAGAAAAATTCCGTCCTCGGAATTTCCCAACACTCACGTGTCCGGAAACAAAAGTGGGAAACGCTCTCGCATCTCATCCTCATTCTCCCAAGTAGACTCTCCTGGCGAGCCGTGTCGCCACATCACCCTCACAAGATTGACAACCTTGTTCCGAAGTGACTTCTGACGCCTGTCCAGAATCTGCACTGGCTGCTGGTCATACGTCATATCAGGGCGAACGGTAATCTCCGAGAAATCCACAGCATGGGATGGGTCGCTAATGTATCGACGAAGCTGCGACACATGGAAAACATTGTGAACTCCCTCCAAAGATGGCGGCAAGGCTAAGCGGTAGGCTACCTCGCCAACTCTCTCCAGAATGTCAAACGGTCCAATGTATCGCGGGCTCAACTTCCCTCGCTTCCCAAAGCGAATCACACCACGATTCGGGGAAATCCTCAGAAACACATGGTCGCCCGGCTGAAACTCCAAAGGACGGCGTTTAGCATCCGCCCAATGCTTAAAACGGTCCTGAGCAATCCTCAACCTCTCCCGAATGTTCCTGACAACATCCATGGCCTCCACAATCATCTCAGGTCCCAACAGCTCCAGATTACCAACGTCATCCCAACTCAATGGCGATCGACATTTCCTCCCATAAAGAGCGGCGAAAGCCGCCATGCCAATACTTGCCTGGAAGCTGTTGTTGTAAGAGAACTCTACCAGATGTAGATGGTCCTCCCACGAACCCTTGAAATCCAACATGCACGCCCTCAGCATGTCCTCCAAGATCTGAATCGTCCTCTCGGACTGGCCATCCGTCTGCGGATGGTACGCCGTGCTGAAACTCAGACGCGTACCCAAACTCTTCTGCAAACTCTGCCAGAACTGAGATGTGAACCTCGTGTCTCTGTCCGACACGATACTCACGGGGACTCCATGAAGTCGCATGACCTCCTGCACGATTCACGTTACATCACTATCTAAACTAGGAAAAAGGAAATAGAAACGGAGAGTAAAAGAATTTACCTCCATATATCTCCTCGCTAGCGCCTCAGTGGACTGTCCCACTCGGAATGGAATAAAGTGCGTGGATTTGGTCAATCGATCTACGATCACCCAAATCGCGTCATTCTGCTTCGGACTCCGAGGTAGTCCAGTCACGAAATCCATAGTGATGTGTTGCCACTTCCACTCCGGAATCGGAAGCGGTTGTAGCAACCCTACCGTACGCTGATGCTCCGCCTTCACTTGCTGGCAAACCAAACACTTGGCTACACTCCGAGCCACACTCCTCTTCATACCATGCCACCAATAGTTCAGACGAAGATCCTTGTACATCTTGGTCCCACCAGGATGCACAGAATACGGCGAACTATGTGCCTCCACCATCAACTCCTCTCTAATATCCCCAGCTGGCACACACAACCTGGCTCCAAACCTCAGCGAGCCATCCTCATGAATCAAAAAGTCAGTCCGCAGACCGGCTTCCACCTGCTCCCGAATCTTCACCAGCTTCGGATCCTCAGCCTGGCCAGCCTTGATCCGATCCACAATCGTCGACTGTATCTGCATACAGATCAACGAAGAAGCCTCCCCAGGAAGAACAATCTCCACACCAGACTCGCAAAAATCCTGCTGCAATCTCCACTGTGAGGTCAAAATCATCACCGCTGGAAGCCTACTCAGTGCATCAGGAACCACATTCACCTTGCCAGGGTGATACCGCAAATCAATCTCATAATCCGCCATGAGCTCCAACCATCGACGCTGTCGCATGTTGAGCTCCTTCTGAGTAAAAATATACTTCAAGCTTTTGTGATCGGTGAAGATCTTCACTTTCTCACTCAGCAAGAAGTGCCTCCAAATCTTAAGAGCAAACACAACAGCAGCCAACTCCAAATCATGCGTCGGGTAATTCTTCTCATGAGTCTTGAGCTGACGCGAAGCATACGCCACAACATGTCCGTGCTGATGCAACACACAACCGAGACCCTTGCCAGAAGCATCGCAAAAGATCTCAAATCCACCGCTGCGATCAGGCACAACAAGAATAGGGGCAGTCGTCAATCTCTCCCTCAGAACACCAAAAGCATTCTCACAATCACCCGACCAAACAAAAGGTACATCCTTCCGCGTCAATCTGGTCATCGGCTCGGCAATACGGGAAAAGTCCTTAATGAAGCGCCGATAATAACCAGCAAGCCCAAGGAAACTCCGAATCTCAGACGCTGACTGCGGAACAGGCCACTCTCTGATGGCCCTGATCTTCTCGGGATCCACTGAAATACCATCTCCAGTCACCACATGCCCGAGAAAAGCAACTCTGTCCAGCCAAAACTCGCACTTCGAAAACTTAGCATACAGCCGATGCTTCCTCAAAATCTCCAACACCGTCCTCAAGTGCGAGGCATGCTCCTCCTCCGACTTAGAATAGATCAGAATGTCGTCAATAAAGATAACGACAAACTTATCTAAAAAGTCGTAGAAAAAGGTTCATCAGATTCATGAAAACTGCGGGTGCATTGGTTACACCGAAGGGCATAACCACAAACTCGTAGTGTCCATACTTTGTCCTGAACGCTGTCTTCGGAACATCATCCTTCTTCACCTTCAGCTGATGATAACCACTCCTCAGATCCAACTTCGAAAACACCCTCGAACCTCCAAGCTGATCAAAAATATCATCGATGCGAGGCAACGGGTATTTATTCTTGATGGTTACCGCATTCAACTCCCGATAGTCCACGCACATGCGACGCGAACCATCCTTCTTCTTCACCAGCAGCACCGGTGCTCCCCACGGAGACACACTAGGATTGATATAACCCTTCTGCAAAAGCTCATCCAGCTGCTTCCGCAATTCCTCCAACTCAGCGGGTGCCATACGATACGGCGCCTTCGAAATCGGCTGCGCTCCCGGAATAAGATCAATAGAAAATTCTAAAGCTCGATCAGGTGGCAAACCAGACATCTCCTCGGGGAAGACGTCATCAAAGTCCCGCACAACCGCCGGCCTCTCCAGCTCCACCTGCATAGCCACAATCTCCATCGGCCTGGCCCGAAACCTGACAGGACCAAGCGAACTGCTACCTCGGCTGAACTCAAATACTGGATGTCTGGGAATCTCGAACACCACCTTCTTCCTCCGACAGTCGATCGTAGCATAGAAGCTCACAAGCCAATCCATCCCAAGGACCGCATCATAGTTGATGATGTCGTGGACAATGAAATCAGCATAAAGCTCATGTCCACAAACCACCAACGAGCAAGAATTGCAACCACGATGCACCGAGACCACGCCATTCCCTGTAACGATATTCCAACTCTTGGAAAGAGGGGACGTCGACAAGGAATGCTTCTCCACGAAGCTCCGAGAAATAATGCACATCGATGCACCAGAGTCAAAGAGAACTCGTGCAGGAAATGTGCACACCAAAATCACACCTACAAACAGTCTAACAATCAAGCCCTAGTCTAGCAACCAATCATATTCAAGCAAACAACATAATCCAACAATCAAATCTAGCTAGGAAAGTAACAGCTAGATTGAGGATTACCTGCGATAACCTCATCCACAGCCTCGCTCTCCACAGCGGTCATCAGAAAAGCCTGCCTCCTCGGTGGAAAAGCCTGCTGAAAAGCCTGCCTCTGTGGAACAAGAGCTGCTCCACGTCCAGCAGGAACATGCACTCTCTGCTGCAACGGCTGTGCTGCAACAGGTGCCCTCCGCAGCTGATTCGCATGCCGACAATCCTTCGCGACATGAGAAGCATCACCACAAACCAAACACTGGCCCAGAAACTTCCTACACTGATCCTTGATGTGGCCAGGCTTGCCGCAGAAATGGCAAATCTTCTGATTAGGCCCTCCTGGCCTCTTGAACTGCACCAGATGATTAGGCTTGAAACCAGGCCTAACCACCGCTCTGGCCTGCTCCATATGCCTCTTCCCAGCACCAGAAACATGTCCTCTCCTCTGACTCAGGTTCAGCTCTTGCCTCCTCGCAGCGACCAGAACCTTCTGATAAGAGTCCAGATCAGAGGAAGACACAAAACTCTGAAGCTCCAAAGCAAGTCCCTGCAGGAACCTCTGAGCCCTCTCATCAGCATCCTGTACCATCTTCGGTGCGAACCGACTCAGCCTAGTGAACTCTTGGTGGTACAGGTCCACCGTCAAGCTCCCTTGCTTCAGATCAATAAAGCGCTGCAGCATCTCCTTCCTAGCAGCCTTCGGGAAGAACTCCTCATCAAACCTGGACTTAAAGGTAGCCCAAGCTATCGGCTCCACCAGCATCTTCTCTTCCGCATCCCACCAGTTTCGAGCATTATCCTTGAGTTGCCTCTTCGCCAAATCAACCCATCCAGCCGGGGTGATCTTGGCCATCTTCAAATTATCCTCAATGTTCCGAATCCACTCATCGGCAGCCAGAGGACCCTCAGACCCATCAAAATAAGCAGGACCCAGCTCCCGAAATTGCTTCGCTCCCGGCTCGGAGCGAGGGGCATCCTGGATTGCCCGACCAGCTCGAACAACTGGAGCATTCTGGACTTGCAAGAGCACGCCCTGCTGCACCTGCATCATCTGAAGCATCATCCGCATCATCTCTCCATTGGTGGGTTCCCGCTCAGGCTCCTCGTCATGAGGGGGCGCACCACTACCACCACCACGGGTGAATCGCCTTCCTGCCATCTAATGACACAGAAAACGAAGCAGATTAGACTCATAGCTTATGACTCGGATGTCGAACTTAGTTTATTGGACATTCTAATATTATTATCGTCATTCCGATAATCGCAGTTACAGAAGAGACCTGCATGGGCCACCAACAAAACATGTCACGCCCCGCTTCCCTAAAATGGAGGCGAGACGTGAGAAGGTCCGCACGAGAGTGGAGCTGTGAAGCCCCAAACCCGATAAGCGTCAATAAAACATAAGCAAGTCCCTGTAACCACAAACGGAACAACAATAATAACACAAGGAGAGACAGAAATAAAATCTCAAATCTCAGAATTTGTCCAACATGAAAATCAAGTTCAACATCCAGAAAAGCCACCAGGCTAAAAGAAAGAGTCTAAAGGCCCAGAACAAGGCCAACAAGGACAAACATAACAAAGTATAGGTGCCACGCACCGACAACTAAACAGCAGTCTAAAAACAAAAGGGGAAAGCTCAACGAAGACACTAGGACTGGTCCCCAGTGTCCACGTACTCCTCGCCAAACACAGGCTCGGGCTCGGCGTCAGCAAACACCTCGTCCTCAACAATGAACTCAGGCTCAGGATCTAACATGTGTCACCCAAAAGAGTAAAGGGGCACATGTCAGCAAGTCTAAAAGACTTGGGCAAGGAAACTGAAAGTAAGGCAAACTAACAACCTAGCAGTTATAGTATGCATGACATGGCAGTTATGGTATGAGTGCACAAGTAAGACATGGTGAAACAATAAGTACAAGAGAACAATTTATCAGGGCATGTCAAGAGTAGCCAAGCTACTAACAATCCCAATCTTTTCACTAGTCACGTTTCAAGTTGTTTGTAGATGTTTACGCCTTACAGCTGAACTGTTGGACATTCACACTGATTGGCCGCTTAACACTACCCCAGAACCCAGAGTTTACGCCTTACAACTGCAGTTGCTGATCGGGCAGACTCCCAGTTGAATGGCCGCTTAACTCTTACCCCAAAACCCACGTGTAAACGAGCCAAGGTCCCTGTACACGAGCTCAGTAAATGAGCCAGGGTTGCCCCGCACAAGAGCTCGTTTCCTGGATCACAAACCAGGAGCGTATTTCATTTGGCATAGGGGTGCACCTAGCCTCAATCATTTCACAAGGTGTAGCGGAGCTACGCAATCACGGGAACACTTAAAGAATGCAATGACATGACAATTAATTCGCGTACCGTTAATTGAAATTAAACATGACATGGAAGTTGTGCAACATGATAAATGTCGGGTCTAGCTTCGTTGTCAAGCTAGTTCCTGAAATTGCGCCTAGGTGAGTATCATTTCGTCGCCTAGTCTCTTTTACGCCTACAACAAGCAAATGGCCTAAGACATGGCCCAAAACCCTAAGTGGCAAGTTTCACTTGCCTAGCACCGAGGATGACGATCAACGAGGCCGTCACACAAATGCTAACTACAGAGATGAGATCGCTGCCATGGCAAAACAATATTAGAAAACATCCAACCTAGTTTTATTAGGGTTTCACAAAAACACAAATGTGCTATGAGGATATTAAGAGATCGAGTTATTACCGTATCGGAGCGGAAGAATGATGTCGAGCAAGCACGGCAACGGAAGAAACGATCCGGAGAACCTAGGGTTCAGATCTGGAATGGATGGGGAAAATCTGGAGAAATGGGGTTTTGGGGGTTTTTGGGGGTTGGAGATGGCCTAGGGCATGGTGGTAGACCAAAATGGAGAGGGAAACTCCAAGGGAGGAAGGAATGGCTTGGGGAAATGTTGGAGGGTGATTTGGGGGAGAAAATGGCTCAGGAGAATGAAAGAGGGATGAAAGAAATCGTGGGTGGGGTTTAAATAGGAAGTGCTGGCGGCTGCCCAGAAATTAGGGTTTCGACACTGATTAGTCGGTCAAAGAGCAACCACTGACCGACTAGTTCGGGAACTAGTCGGTCGGTCGACCAACGCAGACCGACTAAGTCCAAATAGTAACTCCTGTACAAAAATAGGATTTAGATTTAGTCGGTCAAAGAGCAACTACTGACCGACTAGTTTCTCATCTAGTCGGTCGACGAACGTTCTTAGACCGACTAAGAATGAATAGTACTTGGTATCAAAATGATCATAGAGCTAGTCGGTTAAAGAACAATTGCTGACCGACTAGTTTGCAACCTAGTCGGTCGACCAATGTTCTTAGACCGACTAACGATAAACAATAACTCCTGAGTAATTAACAAAGCCAACTAGTCGGTCCATGAAGGTTTGCCGACCGACTAAATCGTCATCTAGTCGGTCGGTTCCCCTTCTTGTACCGGCTAACGTGCACAAAAGTTCCGAAATGGAGCGCAAGGCTCCGAGATCGATTCCTAAGACCCCTAGGCTTGATTTAACAATAAGATATGACCGATATGAAGCCCGTCACGAATGACTTACTCCAAAATCGACGATTCTAAAGAAGAAGCTAGAAAATCACGACGAAACGATCGAAAATGAAAGCTACAGAGACGAAAACCACACATAAGGAGAAAATCCACCAAAACATATATATATATAATATAATTAATCCTAATACATGAAAACCAGTCGTTACAGCAAGCCTACTGGTGTTCACATCAGTGAGCCTGTTGCTGAGAACCCTCATGTGTCTCCTGCTGTATCCAGTTCGTCTGAAGAGACTCCTGCCGTACCCCCCTTTGATCCCCTAGTTCCCGTTTGTCGAGACGATCTTTGTCTGGCAAAGTTTCACTCTCTCCTTGGGATCAACCTACTTAGGGAACGGTACATTGCTTTCCCCTCCTTCACTGCTGAGAGACTATCTGACATTCTTTCTTCTACTCACCTGGCCGATCTTTTTCGCTTCTCTCAGAGCGAGTCCCCCAGAGACTATCCATTTCTGGTGAAGCTCTTCTATGCGAACCGCGTTCGCGGTGAGTATTCGTCTACAGGGATCCTCGATAATATCGTTCAGGGAACCCACATTCAGATCACTCCCTCTCTCTTAGGGACTATTCTTTGGATTCCTTCTATCGGTTCCCTTCCCACTGATATCTGCATCTTTGAGATTGACGATCTTGACCAGTCTGTTCTCCGGGATATGTTTCGAGAGGTACCTTTAGCTCTGGATTCGGGTGTCAGATCATCTATGTTCTCTGCACGCGGTTGGGCTGTTCACCTAATGGTGAAGTCCAACATCCTGCCGAGATATGGATCGTCTGACCAGCCGTCTTAGGATATACTAAAGTGTATGTATGCTATTTTCTCTGGCATGCCCGTGAACTGGGCCGGTGTCCTCCTTGATAGGATGGACAAGGTTGAGTTCACGTCCTCCTCGTCTCACATTCCCTACGGTGGTCTTTTGACTTGTGTCTTCCATCACTTTGGTATTGACTTGACTTGTTATGAGCCCTTGCCCTTTGGTCCTCTCCTCAACGCTTCTGCAAAGTCGAAATCTTCTTCGGCTCTGCAGACTGCTTCGAAGAAGAGGAAGACTACTTCAGCCCCATCCTCATCCACTGTGCCTCCAGCTGATTTGCCTTCTTCATCTGCTCCACCATATCAGGATACTCTTTTGGTGATGGTCTCTGGTATCTACAGATTGCTGTCACTCTTTTTCCTCCATCAGGGAATTCCCTTCTCTGAGGATTTAAGACAGTTGTTCCCCTACCTCATGTGCCTCCTCAGCCTTCTGGTGACGTTGAGCCTCCTGGTGTTGCCTCTACACAGGATGTTGCTGCTACTACTTCTGTTGCTCCTTCTGACCCTCCTCCAGAGGATACTCCTGCTGCGACAGAGCCTGCTTCCTCGTCTGCAGCCCCTGGAGACGCTCACCCTTAGATCGATGTTTGAGTGATATTATTTTGAGTGATGATATATGTTCTGTCTTTGTATGATGGATGATGCTGTCTGCGACACTTTTATATATGTATGGTGATACACTTCGATGTCGTCATGATGGTGTATTTTTTTTGATCATGATGTATCTTTCTGGGATGGCCATGTAGATGACCATCCGTTGATGTACTCAGACTATATATATATATATATACACACACATATACATATATGATGTTGCACCCTCTCTTGTGTCACATTATGCTATATTGTTTAATTTCTGTGTGATGTATGATATGTTGTCTCTATGTATGCTTCACTCTTCTTGATGTGCTTTTGAGACAATATATGGATTTGATATTGGTTAATTCATGCTCTTTCTTTGATGCGATGAATTTGTGAAAATTATTTTCATTTCGTATATCTAAAATGTTGATATTGGATTTCAATTCCATTACTCACATGTGTATATGATGAGATTTTATGAGTTTTTGATTCGATATATCTTTATACTCCTTGATTGTTGTTAGTTCGTATTTAGCACTATTATTGTTGTTGTTATTTGCTCCCACCTTTTGGATAATGCCATAGGGGGAGAGAAATAAACATACAAGATTCATAATGGATGTGCTAATATGTTCTAACGCTTGAATCTAATATTTTCATTGCCTTAGATTTAGGGGGAGTAAGATTACAATGAATAGGGATTTTATTTCCTAGATCTCTTGTATTGAATTCATTCATATCTCACTCATTTGCTTCAATTGCTATGTAGATGCTCTAATATTTGTTGACTAACTTGATTGGCATCTATGTAGGGGAGTAAGTTTTCATTACGCACAATTATTTATCTTTTTGTTTATGCTTGTTTGTCATCATCAAAAAGGGGGAGAATGTTGAGTATTGGACTTCTCCCTATTTGTTGTTAATGATAAGTAAACATAAATACTTGTGAATAATCCCCTATTTTGCAGTTAATCCATTGCCTAAGCTTATTATGAAGATCAACTAGCAATGGATGACTCACAAACGTAATTGAAGACAAATGATATGAATTGGATGATCGTAGATTGTTGATTGAAGCTCCGTAAAGACTTCAAGCTCATACGATGGAAAGAAGAGATTATTCGTCAATGTAATTTTTCTTTTATCTCTTCTAGTATGTAGCTTAGAAGTAGAACTTTGATGGAGCACTCACACACATCTACTTTCTGTCATAGGACATCTCTAGACCTTTGTCCTTTGATCCCAATTCAATTCTCTTTTGTTTGTACTAGGATTGTTCATAACAGCCGACTGCTGAACAGTTTACAATCGCCTGTCTCAAAAACAGTCGACTGTGTTTTTTTCTACAGTCGCCTGTTATGCACAGACTATTACAATGTAGTTTTGGGCCTTACGCTGTTTATTTCGCACAGGCTACTGTTGAACGATTCACAGGCGCCTGTCCTAGTGACAGTCGACTGTGTATTGTGAATCAGTCGCCTGTCTCTCCTTGCCCAAACTCTGTTTTGATCTGACTTCTACGGCCAGTCGACTTATGCTGTATATACAGTTGACTGTCTATTAGATCAGTCGACTGTCTATGCTGCAACAGTCGCCTGTCTGTAAGTCATTTCTTTGACTCAGCTCTCTGGAAATTTCTCTTGCTTTTGACAGTCGTCTGTTCAAGGTATTACAGTCGCCTGTTCTGATTAACAGTCGACAGTGTTCCTTGCATCAGTCGTCTGTCCTGTATCTTGTGAGATTTCCAGTATTTGTCTAACTTACTCTTCTCTCGGCCAGTCGCCTGTCGAAGAGATTACAGTCGCATGTTGGTTTAACAGACGACTGTCTTTACTTCATCAGTCGACTGTCCACGTGGTAAGTTACCGTTATGAATTCTCACCTACCCTTGCTGACTGTGCAACAGTCGTCTGTGGATTGTTCAACAGTCGACTGTCGCGAGTTCAGATTATATCCGTTGAGATTTTTCTCACGGATTTCGATTGGGTTTTTGCCTAAACTGTTTTGTGGATTTGAGAAAGCTATAAATAGAGCTTCTATTGTTTCATTGGAAGGTTACTCATTCATTGCAAAATCCTTCAAGCTTTCATTCCCAAAGATCAAAGCTTTCAAATCCAAAGCCCTAAGTATTTCCAAATCTTTTTCTCTTGCTCTCCAACCTAGAACCAAAGATTGATCTTCTAGGCAATTGGTGCAGTCAAGAGAAATGGCTTTCTCCTCTCTTCCAAGAGAGTTCTTCAACACACATCACACTTCTCCTTCAAGTTCAACTTCAAGGCATAGGTGTTTGTAAGTGTTGCTTTCATATTTCATAACTTTCGTTATTTGAATTGTGCTCTCGGTTGTGAGAGTGGTTTTTGCTTGCTCCCTGGTTGTGGGAGTCAAGGACATCGATTGTATTCAATTGCACTTGTAGGGTTGCTACAAGTGGGCTTTAAGGAACCTCAAGTTAGGGTTCTAACTTGAGTATCTGGTGGTATCGGGTGGAAGGGACGTAGGATTACCGGGAACAAGTCGGGAGTTGACTTGGGTAATCCGAACCCTTGAAACATATCTGCGTTTGCGTGTGTTTCTCTTTGGGTTGTTTTTCTATTCCGCACTATTTGTTGGATTGCATTTTATTTGGCGTAAATTCCTTTTAAATTTGCATAAACACTATTCAACCCCCCCTTCTAGTGTTTTCCCCATAGACAGGGTCCTTACATGACCCATATGCTTCATACAACATGTATGTTCCCAAGTATACATATCATTCTTGTATGTTCAATGCATATCCTCCACCCCATTTCTATGCTAGAAACCATGTTCCTAAGAAGCATGCACCACATAGAAATCTAACAAGTATGCATGAAACTAGGAAAAGGACTCCCAAAATTTACACCATTTGGGGGTCCTAAGAACACTAGCCTAAATGATAGGAATGCATATGTTGATTCCTATTTTCATGATGTTATTAAGAATAGTAATTATGTTAGGAAGCGGAAGTCCACTTGGACTTGGCTTTTAAAGGGCTAATCCCCTTGGACCCAACAAACATTGGGTACCATGAGCTTATGGTATATTATGTAGGTACCCAAGCAAAAGAAGAAGAGAATAAAAGTCAAACTAGCTCTAAAGGGAAATGATGAATTCTCGATAGTGGTTGCTCCAAACATATGACGGGAGATCCCTCATTGCTCTCCGAAGTGATTAGCATCAAGGATGGTGGAACGGTCACTTTTGGAGGTAATCAAAAGGGAACCATCATTGGAGTAGGTATTGTCGTTAACCCTTCCAAACTCTTAATTACTAATGTATTTCTTGTTAGTGGCTTATGTCACAATCTCATTTCCATTAGTCAACTTTGTGACAAAGGTTACAAGGTTAACTTTGGAGAAGGATTGTGTACAATTGTTGATTGTGATTTGAATGTTTTATTTTTCGGTATTAGGCGTAAAAATATTTATTATTTGAGCTTGTCTAAAACCGTAGAACATTGCTTAGTTTCTAATACAAGTGAACAACTACTATGGCATCGCCGTTTTGGTGATGTTCACTTCAAGCACTTATATAAGTTAACTAAGCATGATCTAGTCAAAGGTTTTCCTAAAATTGCTTTTAGTAAGAAAAACTTTTGTGATTCGTGTTAAAGAGGTAAACTTAGTAAATCATCGTTTAAGCTTAAAAAAGGCATTACTTCTAAGAGGCCTCTAGAACTTCTTCATCTAGATTTGTTTGGGCCAACTAGAACCGCCTCTTTAGGCAATGCTCATTATGGATTAGTTATCGTTGACGACTTTTCTAGATTTACTTGAGTTTCATTCTTAACTAATAAGAATGAAGCTTTTGAAGAGTTTACCATGTTTGCAAAGAAGATTCAGAATCTTTAGGATCCACATTATCACTATCCGTAGTGATCATGGAGGAGAATTCGAGAATGAATCTTTTACAAAGTTTTGTGATTACACCGAGATAACTCATAACTTTTCCTTCCCTCGGGCACCACCACAAAATGGTGTTGTAGAGAGAAAGAATAAGACTCTTATTGAGTGTGCTCGCATTATGCTCCATGATAGTCATCTTGGACTAAAATTTTGGGCAAAGGCGGTGCACACGGCATGTTATGTGCTCAATAGGATCCTAGTGAGACCCCGAACGAACAAAACTTGTTTTGAGTTGTTTTATGACAAAAAGCCTCAAGTTAAGTATTTTCGAGTTTTTGGTTCAAAATGTTTTATCAAGAACACTTTTGGTAATCTAGATAAATTTGAGCCAAGATCCGATGAAGGAATTTTTGTTGGATATTCTACATGTAGCAAAGCCTACCGGATATACAACAAAACTTCTTCAACGATTGAGGAATCTCTACACGTATCATTGTATGAAGATTTTGATTTTCCTCATGTTGATGATGATAGTGTAGATGCTATTTATGATTCTCTTAGTAATGTTAAGATTAATGATTCGATTATTAAGACTAACACTACTAACGAAATTGTTGAAGATGTTCCAAGTGATTGATTGAACCGGAAAACGTGCAAGTGCACGCCTTCCACTCCCAAGCGTAGGAGTGTCAATGCAATAAAAATAACCGGTGAGTACTGGGTCGGATCACAGGGACAAGTGGTTCTATATTCACAAAATTTGATCGATAAAGAGAGATAATAGCGTGATACAACAACCTCAACTAACGGTGGATGAGTGGAAAAAGTGTGGTAAATCAACAAATCCTGTCCTAAGTGGGTAGGGTTAGAGAACCAAAAGTGGATTTAGGATGGCATGGCGAGAGAGCATGGGTTATGGGTTCATTAAGATTGGTGTTAATCAAGCGCTAATTACCGCAAATAACTCATTGATCATCCGACTAAGGACACTCAATAAGAAAATTTAACATTCAAGAACACGATAATTTGCAATATGGATGGATGTATCATTGTAGCACTAATCAAATATGAGCATGGTATCTTCTCAAATTGTGCCCTCTCGGATCTTAACCAATCAAATTGTGCCATAATAATCATCCAACATTAACATGAAATTAGGCAAGAGGGAATTGAAGCAAGAATTAACAACCAACATTCATGGATCACAACCCAAGCAATTTACACTATTCTATCATCATGAAACAAAAGATAAAATTTTCATTCACAAATTTATCCAAATTCATTACAATAAAGAGATATCAAAATTATAAAAGGGGTTAGAGCGATATCACCCAAGATCTCCCTAGGATGAAGCCTTCCTTCCACCTATTTGCTCCTCCTCCAAGCTCTCCAAGCTCTCATGGCCTCCAAGCCCTAGCTTGGGCTTTGGGAAGAAGAAAACCCCCCCCAGCCCTAAAAAAAACTCCAAAAAAACGCAGCTCTGGCCGAAGAAACCAAAAAAAATCAACAACCCCTCCACAAAAACGCAACAGGGCCCCCTTAATTGAATTGCGGGTCGGGCGCATGGGCGCTCGACCCACGAGCGCGCGTTGCTGTCATCAAATGGGCGGAGCGGGCCCAGAAATGCGGGTCCGGGTCGGGTCGGCAAGCGCAGCCCGACCCGCCTGCACAGTTGCGGGGAAGCCCGCTTGCAAAAACGTGGGCCGGCCCGCTGGATATTTTAGAAAAAAAACTTTTTTTTAATTAACGCAGTGGCTGCTGGCCGCCGACAGTGGGATTTTTTTTTATTTTTTTGTTTTTTCATTTAAAAAAATCCCAGAAACCCTTTTAAGCCCCAATAAATTCCAATTCTCCTCCAAAAATCCACCAAAAATTCCCAGAAGTCTCGGAAAATTCCCAGAAAATTCTGAAAAATCCCCAAGACTCCTAGGGGTACCTGAAAAATATAGGAAGAAGAAATTAGTCCATTTGATTATGAAATGAGTATAATGACTTATATAAAACAATATTGACTTCCAAAATACATATAAAATAATCCATTGCTCAAATAATTCTCAAAACTTGACAATATTATCACAATAATACCAGGAGCATATGAAAAATATCAGGAAGCCAATAACGACGATGAAATCCATATTTTGTGCAAAGAATGAGGATAAGCTCTAAAAACGACATAAAGTGAAAATAAACCCAAAAAGAGCAAGTTTAAGCTTAATCTTAGCACAAAATGGGGGTAGTTAGGAGGTATAAATATACACTTTTCACCCCGAATCACACCCCCCAACTAGCCTTTTGCTAGTCCCTAGCAAAATATGCGATAAATTCGGATTAAAGTGAAAAACATGCACCAAACTCACAATATACTCATGGCATACACAAAATGGTATTTCCAATTGATTTCAAAGCCAATATACCCAATGTATGAAAGTAAATAACAAATGACATTCTTTTCAATCCAATTCAAAGAAAAGTGAAGTAGCAAGTACCGTATCACATTCATTAGAATATATCACAAATGACAAAATTACCAATTTTCATGAAAATGGCCAAACAAAAGAAATTCTTCTAAGTGGTGGGAGATGAGATTGCATCACTCATGTTACTTATTCTTTCATTTTTTTATTTATTTTTCTTTTCTTTTTCCTTTTTTTGGATGTTTATGTTTTGCATTCATGCGATAACGCTATGAAATGCAAACACGGCCACCTTTGCATACACGCGATAACGCTATATAGGCAAAGGGATAGAATGATCTCCTAAATCTTATTTTTGGCGTCCTCCCCAATGTTTCGTGGGGCACTGGCTACTCGATTCGATTAGAAAGAAACATTCACTTATATTAACTCTCTTTTTCATTCTCAACACAAGTTATCAACTCATCCACCCACTTCTAAGAAGAAAACAAAGCATACACAATTGGCCAAACCCAATCCAACCGAAAACTACACCATTCATCCCAACATGAAATTACTTACACCAAACTTTTCCCAAATTATTTCAAAGAGATATCACGACGTATAAAGTAGTTTCATACATGGGATATTTTCATTTGACTCCAAATTGGAAAAGAAATGAAACATGCCAATCAAACATCGAAGAAGTCGATACCAAAATAATAATCCGAAAAAATGCATGGCATTAAGCATGTAGGGACTAAGCACAAAGCAAGCGGCGTATGGACAAGGAGGCCAAAATATGATATGCAATGAAAATCATTGGATGAGAGCAAGATGGAGGTATCTCAAAAAAAATTTAGCTAACATCAAAAACCTAACAATCTAAAGATTCTAACACTCTTCTCCTAACTTAAAATAAACATTGTCCTCAATGTTGGGAGAGTATTAGATCTCGACAAAAGATCCTAGAAAAGAAAAGAAAAGAAAAGCACACGAAAGCACTACAAAACATTTATTTATTTACAGTATTAAAAAGAACACACCGTGGCAAAAGGCAGATCTCGTATGTATAACGGTGGTGGCAACTGCTCGATCATATCCTTTCGCTCCTCTGCAAGCCGCTTTGGAGCAAGGCCTCCACCGACCTCCTTGGATTCCAGCAATGCAACCCCTAGCGTCCCCTTTGGATAATATGTGGTATGTGGGATACGAGCTGCATCAATCTAAGTCATGTCCTCATGCCCTGCAAAAGCATTCCAAAACGGGTCGTCAAAACAAATAAAAGAATGTAAATGCAATGGACGACAATCTGAATCAAATGTGTATGGAAGTGAAAATTTGGGTTCAGAAATGCAAGGTATGAGGTGGTGGGAACTTCCCTGAATAATGGTGCTAGGTGTGGTATGATACTCTGCCTCTGGAGGAGGTGAAAGTGGCTGCAGAAGAGAATCTGGATGAGACGACAGCTCAGGCTCAATGTAAACCATCTCGCAATCATCCTCGCTATCAGAAAGTGTAGGCTCCGCAGACCTTCCCAGACTATGAAATGTATCCTGAAAAACTCCATGAATGATGGTCTGGTGCGTATCCTGAGGTGAAGGGTAAATGACCTGCTACACTTAAGTAGGAGGAAAATCTGGCTCGGGCTCCGCCATGGTCTGTAAACTCACTCCCTCGCCCAAATCATCCTCATCATCATCAAAGTAAGCCATCTCAGCAGTCCGTCCCATGCACTCATACACCTCAAAATGGGAGGATGAAGTAGAAGGAAAACAACACTCATGCTCTCCAATATCATCAATATCGCTCGTGCATTCACATGCATCCACCACAGCATCACCACCAACAAAATGCATCATGTCATCAACATGGTCGACACGCACTCCATCATCCATCTCCTCCGGCTCATCCAAATTTATATGATCAAACTCCTCTACTTGGCCCCAATGCACCCTCTTTACAAGTTTCTCTTGGTATTCCATAGGGTCGCATTGGAATGAGCCCTCATCTGGTTCCTCATGCTGTAACTGAACCTGTTGGACTGCGTCCTCATACTCTGCCAGGTCCCTCAGGTAACACCATGAATCCTTGGTCGAATAATCAAAGAATTCTCCACCGTAGATCATCTGCACAAAATCCCGCCCAGATGGCTATAATACAGTATAAAATATCTGCAGGAGATGATCCTCGTGAAAACGATGGTGCGGGCATGCCAACATCAAATCAGTGAACATCTGCCAAGCTTGATGGTAGGCCTCCCATTCAGCTTGGATAAAGCTCGCTATATGCTGCTCCATAGCCTGCCGCCCCTGTACCTGCTCCAAGAAAATAGGCAAAAATACCCGAAGAAATTTGGATTGAAATGACAACCAAGTAAAATATGAGTCAAGAGACAATGAGTCAAACCACAATCTAGCAATATCTGGTAAAGAAGAGGGAAAAAAATCTAAAATATATGCAATCATTATCAATATTCCCACCAAGACATGAATACATCCATTCTTCAAATTTTTTAATATGTAAAGGAGGGTTCTCCCACTCCGAGCCATGAAAGTATGGCGGAAGTGGGATATCCTCCAAATCAACGTCGGAAAAAGCTAAAGATGATGCCATGTTTTTTAGAAAAAATTTCCAAGAAAATGAAATAAACAAGCAAAGGAATCAATAAGCGGAAAATAAATAAAATGGAAAGACACAACACTAAAAGATAGAAGTATCACACTAAAACTTTCAAAATCAATCAAAAATTGCTAATAATAGAAACCGTTGTCCCCGGCAACGACGCCAGTTGATTGAACCGAAAAACACGCAAGTGCATGCCTTCCACTCCCAAGCGTAGGATTGTCAATGCAATAAAAATAACCGGTGAGTACCGGGTCGGATCACAGGGACACGTCGTTCTATATTCACAAAATTTGATCGATAAAGAGAGATGATAGTGTGATACAACAACCTCAACTAACGGTGGATGAGTGGGAAAAAGTGTGGTAAATCAACAAATCCTATCCTAAGTGGGTAGGGTTAGAGAACCAAAAGTGGATTTAGGATGGCAAGGCGAGAGAGCATGGGTTCTGGGTTCATTAAGATTGGTGTTAATCAAGCTCTAATTACCGCAAATAACTCAATTGATCATCCAGCTAAGGACACTCAATTGGAAAATTTAACATTCAAGAACACAATAATTTGCAATATGGAAGGATGTATCATCATAGCACTAATCAAATATGAGCATGGTATCTTCTCAAATTGTGCCCTCTCAGATCTTAACCAATCAAATTGTGCCCTAATAATCATCCAACATTAACATGAAATTGGGCAAGAGGGAATTGAAGCAAGAATTAACAACCAATATTCATGGATCACAACCCAAGCAATTTACACTACTCTATCATCAAGAAACAAAAGATAGAATTTTCATTCACAAATTTATCCAAATTCACTACAATAAAGAGATATCAAAATTACAAAAGGAGTTAGAGAGATATCACCCAAGATATCCCTAGGTTGAAGCCTTCCTTCCACCTATTTGCTCATCCTCCAAGCTCTCCAAGCTCCCATGACCTCCAAGCCCTAGCTTTGGCTTTGGGGAAGAAGAAAACCCCACAAGCCCTAAAAACTCCAAAAAACGGAGCTCTGGCCAAAGAAACAAAAAAGAATCAACAACCCCTCCACAAAAACGCAACAGGGCCCCCTTAATTGAATTGCGGGTCGGGTGCATGGGCGCCCGACCCACGAGCGCGCGTTGCTGCCATCAAATGGGTAGAGTGGGCCCAGAAATGCGGGTCCAGGTCGGGTCGGCAAGCGCCGCCCGACCCGCCCGCACAGTTGCGGGGAAGCCCGCTTGCAAAAACGCGGGCCGGCCTGCTGGATATTTTTTTAAAAAAACTTTTTTTTAATTAACGCAGCGGCTGTGGCCCGCTCAAGAGAGCGGGCCGTCGACAGTGGGCTTTTTTATTTTTTTTGTTTTTTCATTTAAAAAAATCCCAGAACCCCTTTTTAAGCCCCAATAAATTCCAATTCTCCTCCAAAAATGCACCAAAAATACCCAGAAGTCTCGGAAAATTCCTAGAAAATTCTGGAAAATTCCCAAGACTCCTAGGGGTACCTGAAAAGTATAGGAAGAAGAAATTAGTCCATTTGATTATGAAATGAATATAATGACTTATATAAAATAATATTGACTTCCAAAATACATATAAAATAATCCATTACTCACATAATTCTCAAAACTTGACAATATTATCACAATGATACCAGGAGCATATGAAAAGTATCAGGAAGCCAATAACGACGATCAAATCCATATTTTGTGCAAAGAATGAGGATAAGCTCTAAAAACGACATAAAGTGAAAATATACCCAAAAAGAGCAAGTTTAAGCTTAATCTTAGCACCAAATGGGGGTAGTTAGGAGGTATAAATATACACTTTTCACCCCGAATCACACCTCCAACTAGCTTTTTGCTAGTCCCTAGAAAAATATGCGATAAATTCGGATTAAAGTGAAAAACATGCACCAAACTCACAATATCCTCATGGCATACACAAAATGGTATTTCCAATTGATTTCAAAGCCAATATACCCAATGTATGAAAGTAAATAAAAAATGACATTCTTTTCAATCCAATTCAAAGAAAATTGAAGTAGCAAGCACCATATCACATTCATTAGGATATATCACAAATGACAAAATTTCCAATTTTCATGAAATTGGCCAAACAAAAGAAATTCCTCTAAATGGTGGGAGATGAGATTTCATCACTCATGTTGCTTATTCTTTCATTTTTTTATTCATTTTTCTTTTCTTTTCTTTTTTTTTGTTTTTTTGGATGTTTATGTTTTGCTTTCACGCGATAACGCTATGAAATTCAAACACGGCCACCTTTGCATACACGCGATAATGCTATATAGGCAACGGGATTGAATGATATCCTAAATCTCATTTTTGGCGTCCTACCCAATGTTTCGTTGGGCACCAACTACTCGATTCGATTAGAAAGAAACATTCACTTATATTAACTCTCTTTTTCATTCTCAACACAAGTTATCAACTCTACCCCCAAATTAAAATAAGCACATCAAAAACTTAACAATCTAAAGATTCTAACACTCTCCCCCTAACTTAAAATAAGCATCGTCCTCAATGTTGAGAGAGTATTAGATCTCGGCAAAAGATCCTAGAAAAGAAAAGAAAAGCACACGAAAGCACTAAAATAAAACATTTATTTATTTACAGTATTGGAAAGAACACACCATGGCAAAAGGCGGATCTCGTAAGTATAACAGTGGTGGCAACTGCTCGATCATATCCTTTCGCTCCTCCGCGAGCCGCTTCGGGGCAAGGCCTCCACTGACCTCCTTGGATTCCAGCAATGCAACCCCTAGCGTCCCCTTTGGATAATATGTGGTATGTGGGAGACGAGCTGCATCAATCCAAGTCATGTCCTCATGCTCTGCAAAAGCATTCCAAAACGGGTCGTCAAAACAAATAAAAGAATGTAAATACAATGGACGATAATCTGAATCAAATGTGTATGGAAGTGAAAATTTGGGTTCAGAAATGCAAGGTATGAGATGGTGGGAAATTTCCTGAATATTGGTGCTAGGTGTAGCATGATACTCTGCCTCTGGAGGAGGTGGAAGTGGCTGCAGAAGAGAATCTAGAGGAGACGACGGCTCAGGCTCAACGTAAACCATCTCGCAATCATCCTCGCTATCAGAAAGTGTAGGCTCCGCAGACCTCCCCAGACTATGAAATGTATCCTAAAAAAACTCCATGAATGATGGTCTTGTGCGTATCCTGAGGTGAAGGGTAAAAGACCCGATGCACTGAAGTAGGAGGAAAATCTGGCTCGGGCTCCGCCATGGTCTGTAAACTCACTCCCTCGCCTAAATCATCCTCATCATCATCAAAGTAATCCATCTCAGCAGTCCGTCCCATGCACTCGTACACCTCAAAATGGGAGGATGAAGTAGAAGGTAAACAAAACTCAGGCTCTCCAATATCATCAATATCGCTCGTGTCTTCACATACATCCACCACAACATCACCACCAACAAAATGCATCGTGTCATCAACATGGTCGACACGCACTTCATCATCCATCTCCTCCGGCTCATCCAAATTTATATGCTCAAACTCCTCTACTTGGCCCCAATGCACTCTCTTTACAGGTTTCTCTTGGTATTCCATAGGGTCGCATTGGAATGAGCCCTCAGCTGGCTCCTCAGGCTGGAACTGAACCTGTTGGACTGCGTCCTCATAGTCTGCCAGGTCCCTCAGGTACCACCATGAATCCTCAGTCGAATAATCAAAGAATTCTCCACCGCAGCTCATCTGCACAAAATCCCGCCCAGATGGCTATAATCCAGTATAAAATAACTGCAGGAGATGATCCTCGTGGAAACGATGGTGCGGGCACGCCAACTTCAAATCAGTGAACCTCTGCCAAGCCTGATGGTAGGCCTCCCATTCAGCTTGGATAAAGCTCGCTATATGCTGCTCCATAGCCTGCCGCCCCTGTACCTGCTCCAAGAAAATAGGAAAAAATACCCGGAGAAATTCAGTCTGAAATGATAACCAAGTAAAATGTGAGTCAAGAGACAAAGAGTCAAACCACAATCTAGCATTATCTAGTAAAGAAGAGGGAAAAAATCTAAAATATATGCAATCATCATCAATATTCCCACCAAGACATGAATACATCCATTCTTCAAATTTTTTAGTATGTAAATGAGGGTTCTCCCACTCCGAGCCATGAGAGTATGGCGGAAGTGGGAAATCCTCCAAATCAACGTCGGAAAAATCTGAAGATGATGCCAAGTTCTTAAAAAAATTTCCAAGAAAATGAAAATAAACAAGTAAAAGACTCAATAAGTGGAAAATAAATAAAATGGAAAGACACAACACTAAAAGATAGAAGTGTCACACTAAAACTTTCAAAATCAATCAAAATTGCTAATAATAGAAACCGTTGTCCCCGGCAACGGCGCCAATTGATTGAACCGAAAAACGCGCAAGTGCACGCCTTCCACTCCCAAGCGTAGGATTGTCAATACAATAAAAATAACCGGTGAGTACCGGGTCGGATCACAGGGACACGTCGTTCTATATTCACAAAAATTGATCGATAAAGAGAGATAATAGCATGATACAACAACCTCAACTAACGGTGGATGAGTGGGAAAAAGTTCGGTAAATCAACAAATCATATCCTAAGTGGGTAGGGTTAGAGAACCAAAAGTGGATTTAGGATGGCAAGGCGAGAGAGCATGGGTTGTGGATTCATTAAGATTGGTGTTAATCAAGCTCTAATTACTGCAAATAACTCAATTGATCATCCGGCTAAGGACACTCAATCGAAAAATTTAACATTCAAGAACACACTATAATTTGCAATATGGATGGATGTATCATCGTAGCACTAATCAAATATGAGCATGGTATCTTCTCAAATTGTGCCCTCTCGGGTCTTAACCAATCAAATTGTGCCCTAATAATCATCCAACAGTAACATGAAATTGGGCAAGAGGGAATTGAAGCAAGAATTAACAACCAACATTCATGGATCACAACCCAAGCAATTTACACTACTCTTCATCATGAAACAAAAGATAGAATTTTCATTCACAAATTTATCCAAATTCATTACAATAAAGAGATATCAAAATTACAAAAGGGGTTAGAGAGATATCACCCAAGATCTCCCTAGGATGAAGCCTTCCTTCCACCTATTTGCTCCTCCTCCAAGCTATCCAAGCTCCCATGGCCTCCAAGCCCTAGCTTTGGCTTTGGGGAAGAAGAACAGCTCTAAAAAACTCCAAAAAACGCAGCTCTGGCCGAAGAAACAAAAAAAATCAACAACCTCTCCACAAAAACGCAACAGGGCCCCCTTAATTGAATTGCGGGTCGGGCGCATGGGCGCCCGACCCGCGAGCGCGCGCTGCTGCCATCAAATGGGCAGAGCGGGCCCAGAAATGCGGGTCCAGGTCGGGTCGGCAAGTGCCGCCCGACCCGCCCATACAGTTGCAGGGAAGCCCGCTTGCAAAAACAAGGGCCGGCCATGCGGGCCGGCCCGCTGGATATTTTTTAAAAAAAAAACTTTTTTTTAATTAACGCAGTAGATTCGGCCCGCTCAGGAGAGCGGGCCGCCGACAGTGGGCTTTATTATTATATTTTTTGTTTTTTCATTTAAAAAAATCCCAGAAACCCTTTTTAAGCCCCAATAAATTCCAATTCTCCTCTAAAAATCCACCAAAAATACCCAGAAGTCTCGAAAAATTTCCAGAAAATTCTGGAAAATCCCCAAGACTCCTAAGGGTACCTAAAAAATATAGGAAGAATAAATTAGTCCATTTGATTATGAAATGAATATAATGACTTATATAAAACAATATTGACTCCCAAAATACATATAAAACAATCCATTGCTCAAATAATTCTCAAAACTTGACAATATTATCACAATAATACCAAGAGCATATGAAAAATATCAGGAAGCCAATAACGACGATAAAATCCATATTTTGTGCAAAGAATGAGGATAAGCTCTAAAAACGACATAAAGTGAAAATATACCCAAAAAGAGCAAGTTTAGGCTTAATCTTAGCACAAAATGGGGGTAATTAGGAGGTATAAATATACACTTTTCTCCCCGAATTATTGATGCAGGAATACCCAAAGCTTACCTGACCGTTCGCAACCATCCCCATAACCAAATAATTGGTGATATTGGTGTGGGTGTTCGAACGAGGTCAAGAATTGAAGAATTCTCTCATTGCATATTTGTCTCACCATTAAGCCAAATAACATCCAAGAAGCTTGTGAGGACAGTTCTTGGATAGTGGCAATGTGTCATGCCCTATTTTGCACTATACGTGTATTCTACTGAACACACGTGGTATTTCTACCTACGATGATACGCGGGCATGAAGGATTTTCATACCCACTCGCCTTTACTGGGAGTGGAGGTGTCGGGGTGTTGTAGAGCCTCACTCCTGCCAGGGACGGGGGAGCTGAGAGGCCCGGCATACAGTGCCTGTGTCCACTGCGTCGTGTGCTACTTCACCCCACATTTGGGGTGAAGTCCAGATCCTGGTATCACACAGTTTACCCAAGTTCCAATCAATTCAATTAATCAATTCAATCATTAAATGAGCACTTTGCATGTTCTTCTTCCGCTGGCAGTACTTCCCTTTTCCATTGCTTCACTGGTGGCACCGTGTTATATCCTGATATTTGTGTTTCTCTTTTGAGTTTGTGGTTGTATGGCTATTTGTTATTATTGATCGTGCTAACTCTTTCTTGCAGTAACTCGACATTGGACTGCAGGTATGATCCTCTTACTTAGCTATACACTTTTCGTTATATATTTAGTTTGCATGTCTTGTTCCTTTGCCTTGCCTCGTGGATTGATATCCCTAAAGCAATGCCCAGATCCAAGTTGGTTCCTACTGGGGCACACATTGCCATGCTCCTCCCTATTTTTCAGGTAGCAGTGGCAGCATGGTTGGAGGTGACTTGGAGTTGGGTTTCAGGGGTAGTACTTGGTGTGAGTTGTACTTGTGGTTGGTATGATTGTCTTAGGACGTGGAGAATGACGGTGTATATGTAGTGGTGTACTTGGAGTATGTATTTTAATGGAAGTTGTTACATATATATGATATGTTGTGTTTGATCTATGTTATTTTGAGGTTGTTTGGATGTTACTGTGAAGCTTCACTTGTACTATCCCAGCATGTGCGCAGTGGCCTGCTTGTTCAGTTCTCCTTTCCTTTCTTTTCCTCTCTCATCACCCTCACTCTTCAGAATAATTGGAAATTTTTTTAGTAGATGCCAGGTATTCTGGGGAACGGGGCGTGACAGTTTTTGGCGGCCCATGCAGGTCACTGCACTGCGACGTGCGTAAGGATAGTACATGTAATGCTTCAATCTTTGGTTGGGATAGATTAAAGCTAAGGTGGGTAGTGACCTTAGTGACCTTAGAGCCTGGAGTGATACACCCTTGAACCTCTAGCTTTAGGGAGTTCGGGGATGAACTTTCCACAGTATAGTATACTATAGATGTATATTGTTGGTATACAAATGTCCATGTTACTGGGCGAACCGGTGTGTATAAATGCATTTGTTGTGCTTAGAGATTGAATTATATATGTTGCGGTATACTTGTGTATTTGAATGACATGAACATTACATGTATCATGGATGCTTGTAGTGGTATATGGATAGGTGTGGGCATATATGCTAGGAGGGAGAATACTTGAGTGTACGTATATTACGTCTCTATAGAAGTACATGATACGGATATGTAAGGCATGTGTGTGTTGTGTGACTCTGAGCCATAGGTGATATGTACATGTTATTCATGAATGTATATTGGGGAATAAATATAAGCTAGTGGGGACATATACCCTATAGGGGTGTGAGTGAGGATACATACATATATAGTATGAGTGCATGTAAGCATCTTCCTATCTATTACACTATGGTTGTGTCCCCGGTGTGGGGAAGTCCAAGGTATATATCTATCCTTGTGCGGATAGAGTGATGGAGTGTTCATATGGTCCTGTAGATATATGTGGGAAAAGTGCATGTGTGTGAATATATGTGTGCTTGTATGGGTAGGTGGTGTAGATATATATGTGAGAAGTTAGTGCATGTATATATCGCCAGTGTTGCATTACTAGGGTATGAATTCCTAGTGTGTTAAAAAGTTTAAATAACTGAGAATATATGTATGTGCTGCTTATGTTACTATAGGAATTGGTATATTGTTTTACTTTGGTATACGGTTATGGGTTGTATTATTGCGTGAAGACATGTGTTGAGCTATAACCATACATGGTGTGTATGTAGTGATATAGATAAGGAAAGGACATATGGATAGTATGAGTAATGCTCCAGGGTGTTTAAAGTAGATGTATCCTAAGAAGGGTAGGGATACTTTCGACCCATCCACCCTCAGTTTAGGCCTTAGCCCTATACCATGCCTATTATGGAATAGAGATATAAGTATGATGTGTATGTCGAATGTGATGAAGTGAGGATTCGAGATTTTACAGTGCAGGTATAAGTAGGATGGCTATGGGTTTGCACGGTTAAGTGGAGTTATGGTTTATATATGTGTATATGCACTTACCCCGTAGAATGGTGTTTATAAGACCAGTTGGATGTATATGTAGTGTATGTATTCTTCTACATATGGTGGCATGAGGGAAGACTGTGTATTGGTATATGAGATACTTGTATGTATGTAGGCGTGTTGTTATGAGTGAATATGTATTGATGTATGTCTTATGAGTGAAAATATGCATATGTATGTGAATGATCCCTATTTTGATGTGCATGCATCGGTATATGAATGTATACATATATGGAGTGTGACCATCTACTGAATGTGTACGAATATTTAAATACACTTATTTGTGTTATACTAGTGTGTAAGTAAAAGTGTGGATATATTGAATGTTAGGTATATAGTAGTATGGGTAGCTATCGACTACCTGCTAGTATGTTTGAGTAGCTTGATTGTATAGATGTGTAATAGCAGAATATGTATGGTATGTGTGTATGAGTGTATGCCCATACATAGTAAGGTATGTGCATAGTGCATGTGTCCTAGTATGTATACATATGCATGGTTGTGTGCATATCTACTATAGTATACTAGTCTTGTGTGTATGTGTGTACATGTATTTGGCTATATATAGTCAGGAATCTACGTATGGTATCAATGCTTATACATCTGTGGGTGTATAATGAATATATGCTTATGGAGTATCTACGTGGGTATTGCTCATTGCAAATACGTGAATCTGTATCATAGTTGTATGAATTTCTATTATGCATATGATGTGTTCATGTATATGTGGTGTGCATGGGAGTATACGTAATGATGTGTATCTTGGATGAATGAATATATATATATACACACACACACTTATACATATCTTCGTTTATTTACCTACCGATCTATCCTATAGGGTTGTTTATCCAGGTGTATCTCGGTGTGCCTTGGATAAATGTATTCTTGTTTGTATGCATGTGTATATAGGTATGTACCAAAGCTTGTGCGTATGTATATACATGTGCAATGTGGATGTAAATGTGATAGATACGGAACATAGGTGTGTGTGTATATATATATGTTTGATGAATGTAAGTGAATGAAACTGTTTGATACGTTGGTATTGGGATGTGTGTATTTGTTTGCATGTTTATATGTAAATGTGTGTGTAGAGTGTAGATGGATGATTATAATTAATTGACTATTATGGCAGTATGTGCATAGGAGATGCAAGCATAGTTATATATATAGCATATGGGGGAACACATTATGTTTGTGTGCTCTTGTGTGTATTGTGTGTGGTATATGTGCCTATCTGTGTGAGGCAGTAGGTGCATCACTATGAATGTGAGATTTTGTGTGTATTTAACTATAGTTATGATTGTGGACCTTATAAGACTTGGTCATGCATGCGTTAGTATGTGCCCGTAGGAGTATTTATGGATGTGACTAAATATTGTGTGTATATAGATATTTATGTGCCTGTAAATGTGAGTGGACTCATATGACTAAGAATTGGGTGTATAAGGGGTCCGGATACATACGGTGTGACACCGTGATAGTGACCTGTCTAAGAAATGGTGTGTAGATTAATGTGTATTGTTGTGTGTTTGTGCATGGATATAGACGTATACATATATATAAATAAGCATGTAGAATATAAGTCGTTATACTTGAAGGTATCATGATGTGGATACGATGTGATGTCGTATGCACATGGATGTGAGCAGTGATCTAAATACGTGAAATAATACGTATAGAGACTTAATTGTGGTGTGTGATGTATATGTTAATGTGTGAATATGTGTGCCTAGATGTTTATGTGAAGAACAAATACATAAGTGTATGTAATGATTCATATAGTGATGTGGATGTGCTACAAGATGAGTAATAAGATGTATCTGTGATATGTGTGTGATGCGGATGGTATGGATGATAGTGAAGCATATAGTGTATATAAGTGTGGCGTAGATACGTATTCTTGTTTGTGCTTCATGGGTAGTAAGACCATCATACCTAGTTGACCTTGGGCAGGGTTGATACCCTAAAAAGTTCGAGGACGAGGTTTATTTTAAGGTGGGTAGAATTGCATGCCCTATTTTGCACTATACGTGTATTCTACTGAACACACGTGGTATTTCTACCTACGATGCATACGCGTGCATGAAATAAGCGGAAATATCGATGTATGTGACATAGTGCAAGAAGGATTGGGCCGTAATACGTGGTTAAGGAAAGAGAATGCGAAATGTGAATGCGGGAAAAGTGCGAAAGACGTCGTGAGTGTAAAACAACAGGAATGTGTTAGACGTGTGTGTATGAAGCATGTATGCATGCATGGATGTGCGTGGATGTGTGTAGGAAGAGCCATGCAAGTGTGAAAGGGGTTAGGGGTCAATGGCAACCCCCGTATATTTTTAGAAAGGCGAGGGGCAACATGGAATTTGCTGTGCGTACATACTTAAGTGGTGTGTGTGCATAAAGTAATGGCATACTTGTAAATATTTGAATGTGTGAGGGTTGGTTTGGCCATTTAATAATTAACATGGCTTATGGGATAAGCCATGGAAAACCATCTTCTAGATTTCTCTCCCTCTTTCTCTCCTTTTCTTTTCTTTTCTTCTATTTTCTTCCATTATCCTTATCCCCTCTCCTCCCTCCAAGCCTCCCCCCTCTTCCAATTTCGTGCTCCCCTCGACCCCCTTCTATGTTATCCCAAAAAAAGAAGAAGAAGAAGAAGAAGAAGAAGAAGAGATAGAAGAAGATGGAGAAGAAAGAAGAGAAGAAAGAGAGGAAAAACCAAGTTTGAGGTAGGATTCCAACTTGGTATTTGGAATTTAATTAGGGTTCTATTTTATTATGTTTCTACATCTTGTTTTATCAATATGGATTAGTAATAATCAAATTCATATGCCATGTTTTAATTTTCATGAATATTCCTTTGAAATTCTAATCAACAGCACTTCCTTTGAAAAGCTGAAATTTTGGTGTGTGTTCATGCTTGGATTCTGCTCACTGTGATTCGAATTAAGCTTCGAAAAAAAATATGAGCTTGTAGATCTTGAAATCCTATCCCAAAATCATATAAATATTGATATATGTTAAATTCTGGAATTAGGAGTAAAAATTCATTGTTTGCAAGATGTCTGAAATTCTTTCAAGCTGTACACTGTTTAGTAAAATGAGGATTACTACCTGCACACTCCATGGATTTTGTTGATCTTGGTCTTGTTGAAAACTTAAGAAGTTTTTCTAAAAGTTCATCTGAGTGCTCGTATATTGAATTTCTGGCTAGAAATGCTCAAAATTGGCTTTGAACATAGGTCCTGAAATCTGTCTGAAAAACAGATTTGACACATTTCACCAATTAATTCACCATAAATCACCTATTTAATATTTTTACCTGAAATTTATCTGTGAATCAAGGACTAACATATCTATAACTTTCATTTAGGGAAGTTTTGCTAAATTCTGATCATAATTGGATGATATGAGCCATCTTTTATGACTGCATGCGTAAATCCTGCTAGTTGAATGGATGAGTGTGTGTTAAATTATGCATTGCTACTAATCCACCCTCTATGATACATGACTATTGTTTTTAAATGGAATATATGCTAATAATGTGTCTTGTTAATTGGTTTGCTAATGTGATTATGGACATATACGTCACGCCCGCCATGTGTTCGACGAAATGCCTCAACGAAGGCAATATATGAAATTTTGAGTTACGTGCATATGTTAGTGTTGGCCTTGAGCCACGACGGTGATTGGTGAAATTAGAGGCTTGAATGACATGGGAACATCGTGTTTGTGAGTGGATGATGTGTTGTGATAGAGGGCATGTCACGTGAGTGCATGACCCCATATTTAATGATGGACAGATGAGGTGATGTGTGCATACCCATGCTATCAAAACCCCTAACATGTCGCTTACGATGTTAACTAATAAAATTGAATAAATCTCAATCCTCTCTAATGAGGGTGAGTTAGCAAAGCCTGGGTTTTAGGTGGGATTTGAGTAAATTGTGGATATGAGGCCTGGACTGTGAAGTTGGGAGATGATTATGTGATGTGTGGAGTTTACACCCACTCCCCTTTACCGGGAGTGGAGTGGATTTTCATACCCACTCGTCTTTACCGGTAGTGGACGTGTCAGGGGGTTGTAGAGCCTCACTCCTGCCAGGGACGGGGGAGCTGAGAGGCCCGGCATGTGTCCACTGCGTCGTGTGCTAGTTCACCCTACATTTGGGGTGAAGTCCAGGTCCTGGTATCACACAGTTTACCCAAGTTCCAATCAATTCAATTAATCAATTCAATCATTAAATGAGCACTTTGCACGTTCTTCTTCCGCTGGCAGTACTTCCCTTTTCCCTTGCTTCAATGGTGGCACCGTGTTATATCCTGATATTTGTGTTTCGCTTTTGAGTTTGTGGTTGTATGGCTATTTGTTATTATTGATCGTGCTAACTCTTTCTTGCAGTAACTCGAAATTGGACCGTGGGTATGATCCTCTTACTTAGCTATACACTTTTCGTTATATATTTAGTTTGCATGTCTTGTTCCTTTGCCTTGCCTCGTGGATTGATAACCCTAAAGCGATGCCCAGATCCAAGTTGGTTCCTACTGGGGCACGCATTGACGTGATCCTCCCTATTTTTCATGTAGCAGTGGCAGCATGGTTGGAGGTGACTTGGAGTTGGGTTTCAGGGGTAGTACTCGGTGTGAGCTGTACTTGTGGTTAGTATGGTTGTCTTGGGACGTGGAGAATGACGGTGTATATGTAGTGGTGCACTTGGAGTATGTCTTTTAATGGAAGTTGTTACATATATATGATATGTTGTGTTTGATCTATGTTATTTTGAGGTTGTTTGGATGTTACTGTGAAGCTTCACTTGTACTATCCAGCATGTCCGTAGCGGCCTGCTTGTTCAATTCTCCTTTCCTTTCTTTTCCTCTCTCATCACCCTCACTCTTCAGAATACTTGGGAAATTTTTTTTATTAGATGCCAGGTATTCTGGGGAACGGGACATCACAGTTTTTGGTGGCCCATGCAGGCCACCGCACTGCGACGTGCGTAAGGATAGTACATGTGATGCTTCAGTCGGTTATCGGGATACATTAGCCCTAAGGTGGGTAGTGTCTAGCCTTAGGACAGATTCCTAATGCCAAGAACTCGAGGTATAGAGTTGTCTGGGGGTCGTTTTAGACTCTTGGTTCGAGATCTGTATAGGTGTTAAACCGTATAACATGTATGAGAAGTGGTATGGGAGCCTGTCCGTGTGATACGGTTGCTGTATAGCGAAGAATGGGATTGTGGTGTGCTTAGGTTGGTATGCCATATGTGGCTTGGCCATATATGGTGTGTATATAGCGATATAAATAAGTAATAGACGTATGGATAGTAAGAGTAATGCTCCAGGGTGTTGGGAGTAGATGTATCCTAAGGAGTGTAGGAATGCTTTAGACCCGTCTACCGTAAGTTTAGGCACTTAGCTTTATATCGTGCCTAGTATGGGATAAGGATATAAGTGTGACGTATAATGTATGTGTTGGATCCTGCCAAAACACAGTTAGGATCGATAATTAAAGTGGAGACTTACGCTAGCGTATGCGGAGCGGTAATCTTGGAACTTTGCCTTCGGATTCGCCACGACGGATCGAGTCTTCTCACGAACGGAGTAAGGCTACTAATCCACAATCTAAATCTCTATTTTAGATTAAGAACTTGGATGGAGGGAGAGGAAATATTTCTGCAGAGCTTCGCTATGAAGAAGATGCATGCATGAATTTCATGCAAATGGTGTAAGGAAAATGGCTACCCTTGGGTCTTATTTATAGCCCCCAAGGTAGTTATTTTAGGGTAAGTTGTTCCTTTGGAACAACTTAATTAAGGTGTACCATGATGCATGGCACATTATAAGCTTAAGTTGTACCATATGCATGGTACAACATAAGCTTAAGATATTCCCCCTTTATTAGCCATATGTCGCATGCATTTATGCATATATAATGCGACTTTCCCACTCATACAGAGATCCTCTCCGCAAGGGAACAGATTCCCTTTGCACACGACTTCGTGTGCGCGACGTTCGAGGTCCGTATTCCCTCGTACATCCCCCACAAGGGTGTACAAACGTCTTCCATATCCAACATCTCCCACTCACACTTGAGGGGATTGTAAGAGAACGTCTTTCCCTTAGTTCTTTCATCTATCATACCGAGAAATAGACCGTGCGACCGTCATGCGCGTAGAGTCTGTTGTTGTGCACTTGTTAGAGATACACAACGACCTCGAAGGTGCAAAGTTGAGTAGTTCAACGCATGCTTTACCCTAGATTATTTCTTCACATTTCTTATACTTTATATTCAACAATTGAATCCCATCTGGATTACAATTGGCTGGCCAGCTTTGAATCATTAAAGTCCAAATGCGAATATGAAATCAATCTTCCTCTTCTTGCGAACCTTCTGATCTTGACTTGATTCGCTTTTCTAACGTGCCCCGCCGAGCCGAATTACCATAGCCCATTAGTAACACGCTAAGATAGCGATCATCTCGTCAAATCTAAAGGAACCAATTGGAGTCCTTGAGGGTAAGAGTTAAGACCCGTATGGCCTTTGAGTCTCACATAATAGCAAACACTATTGCTACTAACTCAGTGGTCGAAATGCATACGTGGTATGAACACGTATTACAACATCACTCCTTTCCCAGGGAGAGTATGTCTTAATGATGTTGTACGGATGAAAGATCAGACACCACAGTGCCTATCTTTTTGAGTCCCCTTACTACTCGTGAAATATTCACGGACTCTCATCCTGCATAAGACAGATAGGATTTAAAAAATCCAATGAGATCTTTATATCCTTGTGATACAGATCTCAGATCTTTTGTAAGCATCCGTATGATGCAGATCTTTTATTCGACTATCTTGTTTAAGTCATGACTCTAAATCATTTGTCTAATGATTTTGACTTTAAACTAGTCTCATCTCTATCTTATCCATCTGATAAGATAAGGCGGTTGCTCATGTGAGAGAGCCAACCTTAATCTGTCCGACATACACACAATTCAGCTGAGATTTCAAAAATGTATACAAACATTTCTTTAAGAAATTCATATGCAATGCTTGAAAAAGAACTTAAAATTTGATCTTTCTTAGACATGGGAATATATATTGGTACAACTCAGCTCATACGCAATCCTTGGGATGATAAGTGTTTATAAAACACATTTCTGGGGATTGCTTTCGTAAGCTGATCCTCTATCATCTCATGCGTAGATATGTACCTTATGTCTACCTTCTTGGTTTTATCATAGTCTTTTGCAAACCTGCAGTTCCTTTAAGATACTGCATTATCCTCTTAACCGCTTTCCAGTGTTCTTGCCCTGGGTTGGATTGGTAACAGCTTACCATTTCCAACGGCAAAACAGATGTCCGGTCTCGTACATACCATAGCGTACATAAAGACTATCAACTGCACTGGAATATGGAACTTTTTCCATAATTTCCTTTTCCTTTTGGTTCTTTGGACATGATTCCAGATATAAATTATCGCATATGCTTATATGAATATCAATGGACTTGCAGTCCTGCATATTAAATCGTTCTAGAACCTTCTTTATATAAGTCTCCTGTGAAAGAGAAAGAAGTTTCTTCGAACGATTCCTTGAAATCTTAACTCCAAGGATATATGCGGCTTTTCCTATGCCTTTCATCTCAAATACTGATGAAAGCCAAGCCTTGATACTCATCACAAAGCCCTTGTCATTTCTGGCTATTAAAATGTCATCTACATATAGAGACATAATAACATGCTTGCTTTTAATCCTCTTGATATATACGTAGTTATCTTCATCAAGTATGGAAAATCCATTTGATAAGACAATTTCTTGAAATCGTATATACCATTGCCTCGAGGATTATTTAAGACTATATATGGACTTACGAAGTTTACAAACCTTATGTTCGTTTCCTTCTTTTACAAACCCTGTTGGTTGTTCCATATAGATCTCCTCGTCCAATTCTCCATTGAGAAAGGCAGTCTTTACATCCATCTGATGTAATTCGAGGTATAAGCAAGCTACCATTGCCAGAATCAGGCGAATCGAGGTAAAACGCACAACAGGTGAGAAGGTCTCTTCGTAGTCTATCCCTTCCTGTTGCGTAAAACCTTTCGCGACAAGGCGAGCTTTATATCTATCTATAGAGCCATCAGCCTTATGCTTGATCTTGAGAACCCATTTGTTCCCAATTGCTCTATGTCCTCTGGGTGAATTAACTAAGTCCCAGACTTGGTTAACTTTCATGGATTTCAATTCCTCCTTCATCGCTTCCATCCATTTGTCTTTCGCAGGGCATGATGTGGCATATTTGAGATTCTTCAAGTCCTTGTTGACTCGAATTTAGATCAATTCTAATATCACTCCCACTTGAAATGTTGTTAGAATTGCTCCTACTTGGATCATTATTCCCGTATGGAATAGGATAATCGTCATTCGTATAATCCATTTGTGAAGGTTGAAAAGCATTTTCGTTTTCACCAAGAATTCTCCCACTCGAATGAGGTAATCCTTCTTGATCACAAATCTCAAATAGAGATAAGTCCTGACTTATCTCGCCCTGTCTTGGAAACTCGTTTTCCAAGAAAGTGACATCCCTCGACTCAAACTCAATTAGCACACCATTGTCTTCCTGACTAACAAAAACATAACCTTTGGAGTTTAATGCGTATCATTTAAAGATACATTTCCTTCCCCATGGCCCAAGTTTGCCATACTTATGGGAGGAAATATGTGCGTTGAATGCACAAACTCAAGGTAAAATGTTTAAGTCAGGAGACCTTTGGTTCCACAACTCATAAGGAGTGGAGCTAACTGATTTCGAGGGTACGCGGTTTAAAATGAAAACGGTTGTCAATAATGTATCACCCCAAAAAGGTGATTGGCAAGTTATCTTGCGCCATCATTGAACGGACCATTTTTCATTAAAGTCCTATACCTCCTTTCTGCAACACCAATTTGTTGAGGAGTATAAGGCATAGTTACCTGATGTACTATGCCTTTTTCATCACAAAGTTCCTTTAAACTTGTTGATTGATATTCACCGCCCCTATCGGTTCGCACGACCTTAATCTTGCGATCTAATTGATTCTCCCCTAAACTCATATAGTTTTTAAAGCAGGTTTAGTGCTTTCACTTTTGTGGGATATCAAATAGATATGACCGAATCGGGTGAAATCATCAATTAAAAGTGATGAAATAGGACTTCCCGCGTCTTGTCTTGACATTCATCGGACCACATATGTCCGAATGGATAAGCTGTAATGGAACCTTGGCCCTTGTGCCAGTTCCAAACGGCTTGCGACAAGATTTCCTCACAAGGCAATGTTCGCAGGTCGACATTTCAACCTTTGAAACATTGGATAGAAGGCCACGTTTGGCAAGTCTATCCATACACGTTGGTCCAATATGACCAAGCCTTGCGTGCCAACAAATTATATTAGACTCATTAGTCAAAGAATTTGTCACTAGGAAATTTTCATTACATGAGGAATCATACATTGTACTTATTACAATAAATCCTTTGAAATACAAAACTCAGTACCAATAAAGGAAATTATTACAAAATAGGTCCATATTACAATTATGAAGGAACCAACTTTAACCAAGACCCATTAATTGACCACAGTTTTAATATTCCTTTGAATATATGGAATGAAGAGAACATCATGAAGTAGGAGAGTGCGGTCGTTGTCCAAGACTAGCTTGCGAGTCCCAACGCCTTTCACTTCAACACGTGTGTTGTTTCCTACATTGATCCACTTCATTCCTTGGGGTATCCGGTGATACTCCACGAAGGACCGTCTGTCCTTTGCTATGTGGTCGGTGGCACCTCGTCACTTCCACTCGTACACGAACGAGCATAGTGACCGAGCTTGTTGCACTTGAAGCACTTGATCTTTTTCAAGTCTTTCTTCTTGTGCCATTTCTTGTGCCCACCCTTATGTTCGGGTTCCTTGGTAGACTCAGGTTGCTTATTACGTTCATTAGAAGACTTTGAACGATCTTTACGTTTCTTTCCCCCGTGTGAGGAACTAGCAACCATGTGCACTTCTGCACTTGGCTTGGCAGCCGCAAGCCGCTCTTCCTCTAATTCGAGGTGCTTGGAAACATCGTTGAAGGTCTTGATGCTCTCATTATGAGTGAGATGCATCTTCATCTGATCCCACCCATTTGGTATGGAACGTATGACTGCTTGGATTTGTTGCTCATCCGTGAGCACATGACCTGCGTCCTTTAACTCTGATATAAGGTTCGCCATATGTCGCAGATGTTTCCCCATGGAATGATCTGGACGTTTCTTATATGTATCGAACTTTATAGTTAAGGCGCGAAGTTTGGACACCGATGTGCCACCGAACTTCTCCTCTAGCTTGGACCATATGTCCATGGCTAGGTCATGTTCTCGGAAGATGCGCATTATGTCATCAGCCATACTGCTTAATAACGTAATGCGCGCTATCTTATTCTTCCGAGACCAAGCATCAAAAGCTTCCTTGTCTCTTCGGTGTTGGGCCGTAGTGCCCAACTCGGGTTCAATCATTACGTTCTTTAGAGTTTCGAGCACTTCTTGCTCCTCTAAAACGTATTGTATCTTAATGGACCAAAGTTTGTAATTATCGCCGTTGAGTTTTTCACCTTTGTTTAACTCAGCGACGATATTCTTTGAAGCGGAAGACATTTTACTTTTTAAAATGCTGCAAAAGACACAAAACCGAAGGTTCGATCAAAAACATTGCATAAAAAATTCTTAAAATATAACTCCCACTTGAAATGATAATAGAATATCCCATTTGGATAGTTCTAAAATTCAAAACCCACTTGGAATTATATTATATTTGATAAGTTACTTTCAAAAAATATTGAAGATGTTGTTCTAGAATCGAAAAGGTCTCTTCGATTCCAATCACCATCTAGAACAACCTTCAATATTCCCCCATCACTTATCAAACAATAGTACTCTTATAGTACTAGCAGCGGAAAACGAGTATTTGATAAGTTACTTTCGAAAAATATTGAAGATGTTACTCTAGAATTGGAAAGGTCACTTTGTTTCCAATCACCATCTAGAGTAACTTTCAATATTTCTCCCTCACTTTATCAAATGTTAGTACTCTTATAGTACTTTGCAGCGGAAAAGCGTTTTTGAAAATGTATTTTTCAAAACGAATTTAAAATACATTGGCTAATCTCCGTAGAGTAGAGCACAACGTCATAAGTTCATTGGCTAATCTCCGTGGAGTAGAGCACAATGACATGGCTAATCTCGCATGAAGTAGAGCATTACGGCTAATCTTCAAGGAGTAGAGCACAATTACATAAGTACATTGGCTAATCTCCGTAGAGTAGAGCACAATGACTTAGCTAATCTCGCATGAAGTAGAGCACTATGGCTAGTCTTCAAGGAGTAGAGCCCAATGAAAAACATCATTAAAACGTTAGTCCCGTATGAACTAGTCGGCACTGTGGTTAGCCCCGTATGGGCTAATTGACACATTCGAGTTTGACCAATGCCCTTTGTCACCCCGTATGGGTCAGTTGACAAATTTGCAGCCGATTCAGACCTTCTGCCAGATTGGTCGACCAAAAACACAAAATTGGTCGACCAATTTTCGAAATGCAAATTCTCCCGACCAGGGCCTCTGCCCTGGCCGGGGCTTGGCCAAGGGCCGGCCAGGGCCTCTGCCCTGGCCGGCCAGGGGCCCTGGCCCCCTCGGCCAGGGCCGGCCAGGCCCTGGCCTCTGCCAGGGCCGGCCGGCCAGACCACTGGCCGGGGCCAGGGCTCCTGCCCTAGCCTCGGTCAGGCCCTGGCCTGAGGCCAGGGCGCTGCCCTGGCCTCTGCCAGGGCGGCCTGGCCGCTGGCCGGGGCCAGGGCTCCTGCCCTGGCCTCGGCCAGGCCCTGGCCTGAGGCCAGGGCGCCGGCCCTGGCCTCTGCCAGGGCCGGCCTGGCCCTGGCAGTGGCCAGGGCGCCGGCCCTGGCCTCTACCAGGGCCGGCCTGGCCCTGGCAGTGGCCAGGGCGCCGGCCCTGGCCTCTGCCAGGGCCGGCAGGCCGGCCAAGGGCCGGCCCTGGCCTCTGCCAGGGCCGGCCTGGCCGGCAGGGCCTGGCCTTGGCCGGCCACTGCCGGCCTGGCCATGGCCGGCCATGGCTTGGCCATGGCCGGTCATGGCCAAGGCCATTCGGGATTGGCCGGCCATGGCCGGCCACCCCCTTTAAACGGGGTTGCCGCACTCATTCCTCCCCCTTGATGGGGTGGTCGCCGGTGGTTATTGGCCGTAGCCAACCCCCTCCGCATGGGGAGAGGGGGTGCATGGCCTTCATAGCCCATTTGGCCATGGTGCACATGCACCAAATTTTCCTCTTACCCGATGGAAATAACTTCCATCATCTTCCTCGATGAAGCACCCGTTCGTCGATGAAGCACCCGTTCGTCGAGAAATTAGTTATTTCCTAATGGCCGTGTGCCAAAAATGAATAACGTACTACGTGAACGGTCGGTTCTTCCCGTCACGGAGAGTTCCTACCATATCCGTAATGATAGGAGACCCTAACGTGAAAAGAACAACCGCTGCGTTCTCTCCGTCACGAAGCGTTCCTACTATATCCGTAATAGTAGGAGACCCATTCGTGAAAAAGACAACGACTCGTTCGTAGTTTCGACGGGGCGGTGGATTGACCGGGGCGAACCCATATGGCTCCGATACCAATGTTGGATCCTGCCAAAACACAGTTAGGATCGATAATTAAAGTGGAGACTTACGCTAGCGTATGCGGAGCGGTAATCTCGGAACTTTGCCTTCGGATTCGCCACGACGGATCGAGTCTTCTCACGAACGGAGTAAGGCTACTAATCCACAATCTAAATCTCTATTTTAGATTAAGAACTTGGATGGAGGGAGAGGAAATATTTCTGCAGAGCTTCGCTATGAAGAAGATGCATGCATGAATTTCATGCAAATGGTGTAAGGAAAATGGCTACCCTTGGGTCTTATTTATAGCCCCCAAGGTAGTTATTTTAGGGTAAGTTGTTCCTTTGGAACAACTTAATTAAGGTGTACCATGATGCATGACACATTATAAGCTTAAGTTGTACCATATGCATGGTACAACATAAGCTTAAGATATTCCCCCTTTATTAGCCATATGTCGCATGCATTTATGCATATATAATGCGACTTTCCCACTCATACAGAGATCCTCTCCGCAAGGGAACAGATTCCCTTTGCACACGACTTCGTGTGCGCGACGTTCGAGGTCCGTATTCCCTCGTACATCCCCCACAAGGGTGTACAAACGTCTTCCATATCCAACAGTATGTAAGATGTGATGGATATGAGGCTTTGAGATTATACAGGGCGTGCATAAGTGGGATGGCTAAGGGTTTGCATGGTTAAGTGGAGTTACGGTGTATGTATATCTGTTTACCCAGTAGAATGGTGTTTATAGGACCCTTTGGATGCATGAGTAGTGCGTGCACTATTCCGTATATAGAGGCATGATGAGGGGTTGGGTATTGGTATATGACATACTTGTATGTATGTGTGTGTTATGTAGCAAGCGTGGTGTGATTGTGTAAATGTGTTGCTATTATTGAACGTGTAGTGATACCGGTCCAATGAGTGATTATATGTGTATGTATGTGAATAAACCCTATTCTGATATATGTGTATCAGTAAATGAATGTGTACGTATGTAGGATGTGACTATCTACTGAATGTGTAAGAATATTGAAATAGATTTATTTGTGTATGTATTAGTATGTTGGTAAAAGTGTAGATATATTGGACTTTATGTATATTAGGGTAAGGATAACTACCGACTACTGTTAGTGTAGTTTAAGTAGCTTGACTGTAGAGGTGTGAATAACAAGATATGTATGGCATGTGTGAATGGATATATGCGCCCATACATTGTGATGTATGGTCATGGTTGCATGGGTCCTAATATGTATATATGTATGTCTGTGTGTATACCTACTATTAGAATGATAATCTGGTGTGTATGAGCGAACGTGTATATGGCTATGTGTAGGCCTAGAGAGAGAGAGAGAGAGAGAGAGAGAGAGAGAGAGAGACATATATATATATATATATATATATATATATATATATATATATATATAAGATGTTGATATGAATATATCTGTAGGTATATAATGAGTGTGTATATAAGTAGATGTGGAATATTTATGTGAAGTATTGTTTGTTACCTATATGTGAATATGTATCATACTTGTATGAATGTGAAGTGTAGGGATGTGTTCATGTAGGTGTACTGTGCAGTAAGAATATATGTAATGGTGTGTTTATTGGATGAATGAATACATATATGTATATATACTTATACGTATCTTGTTTGTCTACTTGCTGATCTATTCAATAGGGTGGTCTCTCTAGGTGTATCTCAGTGTGCTTTGGATAAATGTATTCTTGTTTGTATGCGTGAATATATAAGTCTGTACTAGAGCATGGGTGTATATGCGTGAATGTGCAATGTAAATGTAGATGTGATAGATATGGAATATCAGTATATATGTGTGATAAATGTAAGTGAATGAAACTCTTGATATATGTGTATTGGACTGTGTGTACTTGGTTGCACATTTATGTATATACGTGTGCAAGGAGTGTAGATGGATATTTATATTTTTTTCTCCATTATAACGATATGTGTGTAGCAGATTCAGGGATAGTTATATATATAGCATATGAAGGAAACGCATTATGGTTGTGCACTCTCGTGTGTATTGTGTGTGGTATATGTACCTATCTGTGGGAAGCAGTGGGTGCACTGCAATGGATGTGAGGTTATGTGTATATTTATCTATAGTACGATTGCTGACCTAAGTGACTTGATCATGCATGTGCTAGTACGTACACGTGAACGTATGTATGGATGTGACTAACGACTGTGCATATGTATGTATTTACGTGCCTACGAATGTGAGTAAGCCCATGTGACTAAGCATTAGGAGTATAGGAATCCAGGGTGCATACGGAGTGACACCGTGATAGTGACCCTGTTTATCAAGCAATAGTGTGTAGATTAATGGGTATTGCTGGGTAACCGTGCATGGATGTAGACGTATATTGTAAATATATAAAGAGATAGAATATACATCGTTTATACTTAAATGTATTGTGATGTATCTAAAAGCATGCCATGTATGAATACCTTACGTATCGTGATATAGATATGGTGTAATGTCCTATGTATCTGGATATGAGTAGTGATCTAAATACGTGTAATAATACGTATAGAGACTCAATTGTGGTATGTGATGTATATGTTATTGTGTGAATATGTGTGAATAGGTGTGCCTAGATTTTTATGTGAAAAACATATACATACGTGTATGTAATGATGCATATAGTGATATGGATGTGCTACTAGATGAGTAATAGGATGTATCTGTGAATTGTGCACGATGCGAATGTGTATGGATGATAGTGAAGTATATAGTGTATATAAGTGTGGGGTAGATACGTATTCTTGTTTGTACTTCATGGGTTGTAAGACCATCATACATGGCTGACCTCGGTTAGGTTCACACCCTAGGAAGTTCGAGGACGGACTTTATTTTAAGGTGGGTAGGATGTCTTGCCCTATTTTGCACTATACGTGTATTCTACTGAATACGCGTAGTATTCTACTTACGATACATGCGTAGGCATAAAATAAACATAGATATTGATAAATGTAACTTAATGAAAGGGGGATTAGGCCGTAATGCGTGGCAAAGATACGAGAAAATGAGATTGAGCGCAGGAGAAGTGTGAAAGACGTCGTTGGTGCAAAACAACGGGAATGTGCTAGACGTGTGTGCGTGAAGCATATATGCGTCCACAGATGAGCATGGATGTGTGTAGGGAGAGCCATAGAAGTGTGAAAGGGGTTCGGGGTCAATGGCAACCCCGTAAAGTTTTAGAAAAGTCAGGGGCAAAACGGTCTTTTTGACTAAAACTGCTGTGCGTACATACTTAAGTGGTCGGTACCTAAAGTAATGGAAAACTTGTAAATACTTGAAACTTGAGGGGTAATATTGGAAGGGTATTAAGGTCATTTTAACACATGCATGCTTATCCTACAGAGAGTTCTAGGTGGAGATATTTCTTAGGAACTTTCTTACATCTTCTTCATTTTTCTTTTCTTTTCTTTCTTTCATTCCTTTTCCCCTCTCCTTATCCCCTTAAGGCCGACCACACCCTCCCATTTTTCCCTATTTTCTTCACTTCAAAACCCAAATTTATCACTCCAAAAATCAAGAATCTCATATGGGTTCAAGTGGGAAGAAGATGGAGAAGAAAGAAAGAGAAGGAGAAGAGGAAAACTGAGCTTTTGGGGTAGGAACTTCTTGGTTTTGAATTCCATCAAATTGATTGTTGTTATTTTGTTTTAATAGCATTTTTTACTTGATATGAATTAGAGATGGTGAAATTTCATGAGCCATGTTTCAATTTTACAAAGTATCCCTTGAAATTCTTAATAAAAACATCTCCTTTAAAAGCTTGAAAATCTTGTTTGTGTTGTTTCCGTAATTACTGTGACTATAACTCGAATTAAGCTTCGAAAAAAATATGAACTTATAGATCTTGACGCTCTACCCCAAAAACATATAAATTTTAATATAATTTCAATTCAAGAATTAGGAGCAATAAATCCATCTTTACAACATGTCTGTTTGAATTTCAGTGTTGATACAGTTTAGCAGAATTGGCATAACCACATGCACACATATTGGAATTTTATGAACTTGGTCTTGTTGGAAAGCTAACAAATTTTTCTAAAAATTCATCAGAGTGCTTATATGTCGAAATTCTGCCTCCAATATGCCCAAGATTGGCTTCCAATACCGACTCTGAAATCTGTCTGAAAAATAGAATTGACACACTTCACCAATTAATTCACCATAAATCATATAGTTTATAGTTTTGCATGAAATGTTATTTGTAGATCCATAACTTCTATATCTTCAACTTTAATTTATAAAGTTTTGTTAAATTCCCAAGAGAAATAGATGAAATATGTTGATCTTTATGGTTGTTCTTGCAATTTCAGCAAGCTGAATTCATTAAGTGCTATTCTTATTCATTAATTGTGGTTAGTTGGCTATCATTATTCTTGCTTAATATTGTTGTATGGTGAAATTAATGATCATGCCCTTGGAACATGTAAATGTTATTGGTTTGCTTTGATATGAATGACGCCCGTCAGGTGTTCGATGAAATGCCTCAATGAAGGCAACATTCGGTAATTTGAGAAACGTGTATGTATTGATGTTGGCCTTGAGCACCATTGATAATTGGTAAAGTTAGAGGCTTGAATGGCATGGGTACATTGAAATTGGGAGTGGACGATGTGTCGTGATTGTGGGCATGTCACGTGAGTGCATGACCCTATGAATGATGATGGACAGTTGAAGTGATATATGTACCTATGCCATCAAGACCCCTAACGTGTCACTTATGTTATTAACTTATAACATGGAGTAACTCTCAGTCCTCTCTAATGAGGGTGAGTTAGCAAAGCCAAGGTTTTTAGGTGGGATTTGAGTAAATTGTGGATATGAGGCCTGGACTGTGAAGTTGGAGATGATTATGTGATGTGTGGTGTTTACACCCACTCGCCTTTACTGGGAGTGGAGGGGATTTTCATACCCACTCGCCTTTACCGGGAGTGGATGTGTCAGGGGGTTGTAGAGCCTCACTCCTGCCAGGGACGGGGGAGCTGAGAGGCCCGGTGTACAGTGCCCGTGTCCACTGCGTCGGGTGCTATATTCACCCCACATTTGGGGTGAAGTCCAGGTCCTGGTATCACACAGTTTATCCAAGTTCCCAATTAATTTAATTATAAAATAATAAGATAAGAATTTGGCATGTTACTCCTTCTGCTGGCATCACTTTCCCTTCCCCTTGTAAGTTCCTTGTGACTCTGTGGCATGTCTCTCGCACTTGTACTTATTTTATTAGATAATGGTTGCTTAAATACTTGTGTTATTATTATTATTATTATTAGTGCTAACCCTTTTGTTGTAGTAACTCTACATGGACCGTAGGTATGATTCCTTTGATTACCTATTTAATTTTCACTATATCACTTAGATTCATGCTCTACTATTCTTGCTTGCCTTGTGATCTGATAACCTTAAAACGGAGTTCCAAACCCAAGTTGGTTCCTACTGGGCACACAGTGATGTGCTCCTCCCCATTTTTCAGGTAGCAGGGTTAGCTTGGTTGGAGGTGATTTGGAGCTGGGTTCAGGAGTAGCACTGGATGTGAGCTATCTTGTGGTGAGATATGGATGTCTTGGGAGGTGGAGAATAATGGTGTATATGTAGTGGTGTACCTGGGATATGTATATAAATTGAAGTTGTTATATATATATATATATATATATATGTATATATATATAGGTTAATGGGCCAATGCTGACAGCGCTGGAAATTTTTCCAGCGCTGTCCGCATTTTGGGCGCCCTAAAATAATTTTTTTTTGAAACTTTTTTTGCAGTAGTTAGATATACTTGTTGGGAAGCTCCCCACAAAATTTCAGCTTGATCCGACACCGTTTGAGCCTCCGTTCATCGATTTCAAAAACGTTGTGCAAATCTGTCCACAGTTTTGTGCAACGTTTTTGAAATCGATGAACGGAGGCTCAAACGGTGTCGGATCGAGCTGAAATTTTGTGGGGAGCTTTCCAACAAGTATATCTAACTACTGCAAAAAAAAGTTTCAAAAAAAAATAATTTTAGGGGGCCCAAAATGCGGACAACGCTGGAAAAATTTCCATCGCTGTCAGCTCTTCTCCATTTTTCACACACACATATATATATGTATATATATACATATATATATGTGTGTGTGAAAAATGGAGAAGAGCTGACAGCGCTGGAAGTTTTTCCCGCACTGTCCGCATTTTGGGCCCCCTAAAATTATTTTTTTTTGAAATTTTTTTTGCAGTAGTTAGATATACTTGTTGGGAAGCTCCCCACAAAATTTCAGCTCGATCCGACACCGTTTGAGCCTCCGTTCATCGATTTCAAAAACGTTGCGCAAAACTGTGGACAGATTTGCACAACGTTTTTGAAATCGATGAACGGAGGCTCAAACGGTGTCGGATCGAGCTGAAATTTTGTGGGGATCTTCCCAACAAGTATATCTAACTACTGCAAAAAACATTTTCAAAAAAAAAATAATTTTAGGGCGCCCAAAATGCGGACAGCGCTGGAAAAATTTCCAGCGCTGTCAGCATTGGCCCATTAACCTCACATACATATGTATATGTATATGTATATGTATATATACATATGTATATGTATATGTATATGTATATATACATATATGTATATATATGTATATGTATATATGTAATGCCCTACAAGCTACTGCACAAGTACTAGAGGGGGGTGAATAGTACTTTAAAAATAACAAGGAGTATAATTCCAAATTATAGTGCAAACAACTACCAAAACAATTTGCGGAAGCTTAAATTGAATGACAACAACAAAATTAACAATGCTAACAAGAGATGTTAATGGGTTCGGATCCACCCAAGTCTCCCCGACTTGTTCCCGGTGATCCTACGTCCCAACCACCCGGATCCCCTCCGGATACTTGAGTTAGAAACCCTAACTCAAGATTTCCACTATGAATATCTTGTGAAAAAACCTTCACAAGATCAAATCATACATGCAATGACAATAGTGAATCCCACAACCCGGGATCACAACCTTCTCTCACAACCGAGAGAATCAACAAGCAATATAAATGAGTTTATATTGAAATAAACAAACTTACCACAAAATCCTATACCTTGAGTTTTTCTTACCAAATAGGTGAAAGGAAGGATTTGAGGAAGATGAAGTCACCAAGACCTAGCACCAAGGAAATGACCAGCAATAGGTGCCTAGGAGTGATTTGGAGACTTGATTCAAGCTAGAGCTTGAAGGGCTCACCAAGAACAAACTTCTCTCAAGATGGATTCTAGATCTAGAATGTGAGAGAATGGGTTTCTTGTGAGGAAGAGAGCTTTAGAAATGAGTGAGAATGGCTATCTCTTTCTATCTCAATGAATCTCTTAATGGCAGCTCTAACCTAGAGAGAAATGACCTAGGTTCGTATTTATAGGGTCCCATAAAAACAAGTTAGGTCAATTCCCAACGGATAGAAATCTGAGGAAACTAGTCGGTCAAAGAACAACCACTGACCGACTAGTTCATCAACTAGTCGGTCAGTCAAACAACATGGACCGACTAAGTGAGGAACTGAGAAGAGATAGAAATTCAGACCTAGAAAACTAGTCGGTCCAAGAAGACATTCTGACCGACTAGTTTCACAACTAGTCGGTCAGTCAGTGAACGTAGACCGACTAAGAGGCAAAGTGAAATAGTCTGAATACAAATTGACTTAGTCGGTCCAAGAACAAAAGTTGACCGACTAGATTGTCAACTAGTCGGTCACCAAACGTTCTTAGACCGACTAACGATAAACAGTAGCTTAGGAGAAATTTAGTATGAACAGTAAGTCACAACTAGTCGGTCAAAGAAGCATCACTGACCGACTAGTTCACAAACTAGTCGGTCGGTGAGTCAACGTAGACCGACTAACTGTAAACAGTAAGGTGCAAGAAATTAAGGAAGCAAACTAGTCGGTCCAAGAAGCTCTGCTGACCGACTAGATCACCATCTGGTCGGTCAGTACTTCTTCTTGTACCAACTAACATGCACAAACAAGTCCGAATCGAAGCGCGACGCTTCGAGGAAGTTAGAATGAACTTGTACTAAGATCCTAGAGCTACGATATGAGCGTTATGAAGATAGAATCGTAAGATATACTCAAGGCTTAACATTCTATATATCGAAGCTAAAAGACTATAAATAAAACCTTAAGGAACGGTCTTCGAGAGCTTCGATTAATTCTTCATAACTTCCAAAACGGCGCAAGAGCTTCAACGAAGCTTTAGGCATGAATACGAGCTTTGAGAAGTCTTGAGATGTCGCTTTGAATGTTCTCGTGAATTTGGCGACGATCTCCAATACTGCGCTCACAAATTGTTAGTTCATGAATTATTTATGTTTGCTCATCATCCAAAACCAAATTCGGGGAGTCCAATATTCAACATTCTCCCCCTTTTTGGTGATGACAAACCAACATAAATAATAATCAAAAATAATGATTCAAATGTAAAATACTTACTCCCCCTGCCTTGATGACACGTTAATTCCAAAATGAATATTTATAAATTGCATCAATCAGACGAGTAAGATATATAATGAGAATCGATTTTTGAAATATCGGATTTTGAAAATCCTTATATATATCTTAACTCCCCCTGAATCTAACACATCAAATTAGATTCTTGGAAATTGAGTTAAATTTTCATTTGACCTATTTATTATCATTATCTCTCCCCCTTTGGCATTATCCCAAAAATGGGGGGCATACAACGACAACAACTAGGAAATGGAAAATCCAACACCGGGAGTCGTAGACAATGACGATGGACCCAATTGACACCAAGGGAAAAGTGTGGAAATCAAATCAAGGTGTGCCAAATTGTCCATTATCAAAAAGAGATAATTAAAATCATCAAAAATACGAAATTTTTATTCATTTCTTGAATAAAGAAACATACTCTTCAATATTCAATATTCTTGGTTAAATTGGTGCATGGAAAACAATTCTATACAATTATAGAATTTCAATCTATTTAACCAAGTTTTTCAATCGTCGAGCGACGATTTCACATAGCATGGACATTGAATGAGAATTAATGTGCACGACGAAGAAAATATCACAACATGAACATCGATGTATATATAGATAGAAACATCATGAGTACATCCAAAAAGATATCACATCGAGGACATCGAATACAACATACCATGGATAGAAATATCAAAAGATACAACTTCATCATCAGAACACCATCATCAACATCCAACAAAAAAAATACAATACATACACCGACATCCAACATATCAAAATACAACAAATCAACAGCCAAACTCCATCCCATCCTAACCCAAAATACTCTCAAACAGGTATATCATCCAATGAGCAGTGGAGAGTCCTCGAAACAGACGTTCACGAGGAAGTGGCTGGATCTGCAGTCTCCGTGGGTCCAGTCGACGGAGTGGACTCAGGCTCTGCAGGGAGGAGAGGCGTGTCAACAGACGGGATCGTCGGGGCAGGTGTGGAAACGACGACGGGCTCAACAGCTGGGGTCTCAACAGGAGTAACAGCAGGTAAGACAGGAGCAGGCTCGTCAGCAGGAGCAGCAGCAGCCACAGAAGTCTGAACTACTGGTGCAGAAGTCTCTGGAGCACCGGAAGTGGTGCCAACTCCAGGAGCAGATGTGGTAGCAGCAGCAGCAGCAGTGGCCTCATCGCCACGAGCCAAGGAAGTGACAAGATCGTCAATATCCTCATCGTCCATCTCCTCGGCCTCAGAAACGGAAGGAGGAAGCTCAATGCCCATCATACGAGCCATACGGCAGACGACCTCCTCGGTACGAGCCAAACGCGACTCGTGCCGACGAAGAAGGTGTACGACATCATCTAATGTGGCACGAGGAGTAGGGGCTGCAGCAGCTGAGGGAGTGGCCTGGGAAGCAGATGTGGTCGACCTCTGCACGTGACGAAGCGCCGCAAGAGATTTCTTAACGGCCGTCACGTTCAGAGGAGGACCCAAAGGACGCTCATCGTCAGGAGGGAGAGGGACACGGAAATGACGGAAAACCAGGGTCAACAGACACGGGTAAGGGATATGTGCAGATTTATTGGTCTTGCGAATACACTCGAAAGAGTCCATATTATCGAGTATAACGCGAGCCCAATTAATCTCGCAACCCAAGAAAAGAGCGTAAATCAGCTTGAGAAAAGGCTGGGATGGCAGAGAAGATGAGCCGTACTTGGGAAGCAAGCACGACTTCAGGATGAGATTAAGCACCCATGCATTTGGTTTGAACAACTTCGAAGGAACACCAATGAAGGCAGGAGGGATCACATGGAAGATATCAGAAAGAACGGACTGATCCAAGGAAGAGATATCATCAACAGAAATATCCGACGGAAGGAGACCAGACGACGAACATCCAAGTACCTCCCCCAAGATTTCTGCCGTGAGAACTATAGGAGTTCCCAAGACAGTAGTCTCTATGGAGTGACTCTCATCGTAGTGGCCTCGGACACGATTGGCGTAGAATAATTTGACCAGGCGAGGATATGGTCTAGGGTTCGCCTTAGTGTCAAATCGAAGGTAGTCAAGGAGCCCACTATAGGAGAGGAGGTCAGCTAAGCCAAGGAAATCTGAAAACTGAACATAGTGCTCCAATAGCATCGGGCAGTGTTCAATACGGTTGTAGGCCGCTAGACACATAGGGTCGTCGCGACACAACGATATGTCAACACCACCCGCTGGCATTGGGCCCTTTCCCTTAGGCTGGCGAGTCCTAGGACGAAGTGGAGGAGTAGGTTCCCTATGGCCAGACTCATCCTCAGGTATAAACTCAGTATCGGAATCAGGAGGAGTAGTGGGAGTGTGGAGTATGGGCTTTCTAGACTTAGATAGTTTACCGGGTTTGACCGTCGCTGTCCTCTGCTTCTTCAGAGGAGGCGAAGACGGAGAAGCTTGGGTAGATTTAGCACGGCGCTTGGGCTTAGACGGATTCCTAGGGTTAGAAGGCTCTACAGACATGGGGGATGCCCCAGAGGAAGTGATAGGGATCCTCGTCTTTGCCATGATCGTGGCACGACGAGAACAAGCAAGCGAAGCTACACAAACCCTAGAGCTGAAAAAAAATCGAAATAAACAAGCCCTAATAGAGTAAAACCGAAACCCTAGAACCCTAGGAAGTGAAAATGTAACGGCCAGTTTTCTTTGTGCACGTTTTTCTGTAATGAAGATTATTTCAACCGATTGCAATAATGACTAAATGATTTTTCCTACTATTCTTCGTCGTTCGATCTTAAAATGGACCTTGTATTCGTACTTCTCGCGAGGATACGAACCCATGGCATTCTCGAAATTTTCGTTGTAGGTTGTGAAAATCGGTATTTTAGTGTTTAAATAAATTACTTTTCCCTATTTACGTTTACCCTTCTACCAAATATCTTTTACTAATTAACTTTACCCTAATTAAACCTGGATCTACCCCCCATTATCTCACCGTATTGGTAGGTGAGATCCAACATGGGATTGAAGTTCCCCTCCCCCACATACATCTCCTCTTCCATCAAGTTGTCTTTCCCCCCATTATTCTTATAACCGTAACAACAATAGCATCAGCAAGGGACACAGCCAACATTTTTCCTCTTCCCTGCCATTCATCAACCCAAACTAAAACAATCCTCTTCCAAACATCATCAACACAAATTCTACAAACCAAAACCTCATCAAAACAAATCAGAACCCAGAATCTGTTCTTCACCAAACAAAACAGCCCCAAATCTTCCACCAAATTTCCCAAACCAGCAAGCAATTTCCCAACACAAATCAACCCAAACCAATTTCTCAAATCTGAAAATGAAGCGTGGGGGATAAAAATTCAGATTTGAAATACAACTTCAGATCTTGAAACAAGATCAAAACTTCCAAGAAAATCCTTCCCCTCCTTCCCGTGCCTCCCCATAGCCATCGCCATCGCCTGAGAGCTGCGCGCGCCGCCCAGCACATCGCCGCGCCGCCTGCTGCTCCACCAGCAGCCGCCAGGCGCGCCGCCTGGCCGGAGGGCCACCCCGCCGTGAGCCCGCCCCGTGCGCCGCTGGAACCGCCGCCCTCGCTCCCGTTCAGCCGCCCCGTGCGCCGCTGGAACCGCCGCCCTCGCTCCCGTTCAGCCGCCGTGCGCCGCTGGGGAGCGCCGCCCATCCGCCGGAGCGGCAAGGCCGCCGTCCGCCCCTTCCTCCCGCTCGCGCGTGGTGAGAACCCCCCTCCCCTTCGATTTTGCGTGGAGCTTTCGTCGCCTGCAAGATTGGAAACAAAAAAAAAGAAATAGGAACGAAGACAGAATGGAGAAGAGGGGATGAGACAGAGGGAAAGGTAGAGGGTAGCCTTATTAAAGGGTGATAGAAATGTGAAAGAAAGAGTTAGAAAAGGGGTTGTAAATGTATGGCAGTGCTTTGAGTTAAAAAAAAGTAAAATAAAATAATAATAACAAAGGGTGTTGGGTGTGTGTCAGCCTAGTAATTGAATAGGGTAAGTTTTGTTAAGATAAAGGAGAGGAAGAGGAGTTGATAGAGTAATAAAAGGAAAACAGTTTGTGTAAGAGAGTTTGATATTATATTTGTGTCATGATATTCGGTTAAGAATGGTTTTTACGTGTGATAGTAGGTATACCCCCTTTAATGTGATGTTATCATGCTAATAACCCTATCATTGACTAATATTTGCTTAGTTGGTAAATAGGCTGTTGATATTAGCCAGTGTTAGTATAAGATTTAATGTTAATTTAATTCCAACATGTTAGCAAGTTTGTAACGGATGTTAGGACAATAATACCCACATATAATAAGGCATACCATGTTAGTAAGACCTTGTACGACGTCACACTTACTAGAGAACCCGATAGAATTAGCCGAACCCAATTCGTGTGTTATTTTAACATTTCACGTATTTCGCAAAATATCTAATTTAGTGATTTGTTTAACTAAAACAGAGAACCACTATCACCGTAACGAAGTAACCGTCGAGATGAAACCAACGGCACCAAAATCACCGAAAACAGGCAAGTATGCAATTTATAGTGAATTTGTGAATGTTAACGCTCTTTAGTTTTCTGCATGCAAAGTTCCATAACTCAGTTTACATGTCGTACTTGTTAAATCTCACACCCAGTACTTCTGTTAAATCGTTGTATAAAGATAACTGGTCTTGTTATTTAATTGTTGCATGCCTTGAAATAATTAACTTGAGACATCGTGAAATCGTGCGCCTCGAAGGCGAAATCGTGATCTTCGTGATGTCATGTGAGTTGACAAATTCGTGCCTGTAAATCGTGAATTAGGCTGGCTCGTGTTCCGGCACAAATCTTGGGTGGGGTAAGGGTTGAGCGGCTGCTAGGCGTATGAACGGGTACTCTCTTCAAGGGCACCACCTGTATGCGGTGGGTTAGCGCCAATCACGGTAAGCCCCCGTGAGAAGAACGACTCACTCATCACGTCCTAAAGGCGAGAACCCTATTATAGACATGACATGCTAACAATCGTGAAATGCTAACTTGAAACTTGCAAAGTGAAATTGTTATCTCGGTAAAATTGACATGCTTTACTTTACTTGTCAGATTGTTTAGAACTGTATGATAGGATGTCTTTCATTCTATTTCAGCATGTTTAATCTTGTCGTCGCTATTTCATTTAAACTATCAACGCCTCTTAAATTCATTATAAATTTGTATATTTCTTGCCTTGGGTTCTAACATCTTTTTGCAGACCCTTGCTGACATACATTCATGTTTTTGGATGTATGTCAGATCCCGGGCTTTAGCACCAGGAGGACTAGTTGAGATAGCTGAACCAGTGGACCAAGACTTGTTGGACTAGTGAAATTTCATTGCACTTCCTTTCATTGTTGTACGGGTCATAAGACCCACTCTTCCTTCTTCATTTGTTGTAATTCCGTTGGGACGTTTGAGATTGTAATAATGTTTCTTTTATCTGTGTGTTTTGAGTAATGCAAAGCAAGAACCTGCAGTTTTCACACAGACGCTTATTGTGTTAAGTCAAGGGGAAAGAAAAGCAAAAGTACCTCCTCCCGACTTGCACAAGCGGGCCCGTTCGCGTCCTCGCTCCCAAGCCTAATGGGAAGCGGGGCGTGACAGAAAACACTAAATAGATCAAACCCTAGGAATGGAAAACGAGATCTAGAAGGGGGGTTATACCTAGGAGAGAGGGTCGACAGCGACGGACGGCGGGGATGGCCGGAAAACTGGCCGGAAAGACGTCGGAAGTCGAAGGGGTTCGATCGGGGCTTTGGGGTTTTTCGGGCTGGAGATGGAAAGCAAACCGACTAAATGAAGTTTTGATCGGATAAAACTTGATTAAGTCGGTCGGAAAAGTGAAAAGACACGTTTGCCCTAACACACTTAGTCGGTCACAGTTCAAGCACTGACCGACTAGATTACGATCTAGTCGGTCGGTCAATGAGCTTGAACCGACTAAGTCGAAACAGAGGCAAACAGAAATTTCTAGGGCAAGAGTTAGTCGGTCGCAGTATACTCACAGACCGACTAGTTTTCAATCTAGTCGGTCGGTAAGTGTACTGTGACCGACTAAAGAAAGTTAATGACAATAGGAAGATTAAAGCTTGAACTAGTCGGTCTGAGTTCACTAGCTGACCGACTAGATGAGCATCTAGTCGGTTGACTAATGAACTGAAACCGACTAGAAGAGTCCAAAAATTGATAAATGAGTTCTCTTCAAAAACCACTTGGATGAAACATCTTAACTCTCTCATTAGTCATCTAAACTATCCCATAACACATCGAAATCTTAAATACGACATTCAAAATAAGAATTCGAGCAAAAATTCAATCATATCACATAAAATCCCCAAAAATCCAATAAATCTAGCATGAACGAAATATCGCGAAATATAAAAGCATGCACGATAATTGAATGAGACATGAATCCTATATCTCGGATTCACCCATAATCCCCAATTCTCGACGCAACCGCACAAAGGAGTCCTCCGTTAGGGGTTTCGTGAAAATATCGGTGATTTGCTTTTGGGTTTCAACGTACACTAAAATGATGTCCTTTTTAGCAACATGATCATCTAAAAAGTGGTGTCGGACATCTATGTGTTTTGATCGGGAATGATGCACCGGATTCTTTGAAAGACAGATAGCACTTTGGTTATCCACCATGATAGGGCTAGTATCACATTGAATACCAAAATCCTTCAGTGTGTGTCTCATCCAAAGAACCTGGGCACAAGCGGCACCGACGACAATATATTCCGCCTCGGTGGTTGAAAGTGATACGGAATTTTGCTTCTTGGAAAACCAAGAGACAAGAGAATTTCCTAGAAAATGTCAAGTGCCACTAGTACTTTTCCTGTCGGATTTGCATCCCGCATAATCAGCGTCACTATATGAGACTAACTCATATGTGCTAGATTTCGGATAAAGTAATCTAAAATCTAAAGTGTAACTTAGATAGCGAAAAATACGTTTAACCGCTACTAAGTGAGACTCCTTAGGTTGAGACTGATAACGAGCACATATGCATACGGCAAACATAATATCGGGCCTACTTGCGGTAAGATAAAGTAAACTACCTATCATACCTCGATATAGACGAATGTCTACATCCTTACCGCCCGTATCCTTGTCAAGATGCGTAGTCGTGCTCATTGGAGTCTTTTTCCCTGAAGCACTCTCCATTCCAAATCGCTTAAGCAACTCCACCGTATACTTCGTTTGGTGGATGAAGATTGCATCGTTCAATTGGCGAATTTGGAGACCTAAGAAATATTTGAGTTCGCCCATGTGGCTCATCTCAAATTGTTCCTTCATAACATTAGAAAACTCTTCGCAAAGAGTGAAGTTAGTAGCACCGAAAATGATATCATCAACATAAATTTGAACTAATAAAATATCATTATTCGCATGCTTAACAAAAAGTGTAGAATCGGCTTCGCCCATTTTAAAATTCAAATCCAAAAGAAAATTCTTTAGGCGATCATACCAAGCTCGAGGAGCTTGTCTCAAACCATAAAGAGCTTTCTTTAGTTTAAAAACATGATTTGGAAATTTTTCATTTATGAAGCCCGGAGGTTGAGAAACGTAAACTTCCTCAACAACATCTCCGTTTAAAAATGCACTTTTAACATCCATTTGAAATAACTTAAAATTTTTATGGCATGCATAAGACAATAATAGTCTAATTGATTCTAATCTAGCTACCGGATTGAAGGATTCTTCGAAATCGATACCTTCCTCTTGGCGATAGCCTTGAGCAACTAACCGAGCTTTGTTCCGGACGACGACTTGGTTTTTGTCGGTTTTGTTCTTGAAGATCCACTTTGTCCCTATGACGGTGTGGTTCTTCGATGGCAAAGGAACAAGCTCCCATACCTCATTCCTCTCGAATTGAATGAGTGAAGGGTTTTGCAGACCCTTAGGGCACAAAAACTCTAGTCCCGTCCTAAGTCGGACGGAATATAGACAGAAAAGAACAGCGGAAGAATAAAACTTATGTTAATCTAATTAACATGCAGTTAAAACATTTTTAACTTAGCCCTAAGGTCCAAGACCCTTAGCCAAGATCTATGCCAACTTGGGATGGATCTGACCATCCCAAGAAGGATCTAACCTACTGCGATTAAATTAAACTAATGCTAATTAAACACATACCCGGAATCTCAACCCTGGGGCAGGCGAGATGTTCCGCACCGTCTTCCGAGCTGCTCCCGTCTCACGCCGAGCCGCTCCTTGAACTGCTCCCCGAACTGCTCCTCGAACCGCTCCGCATCCCGAGGCGATCAATCCCATGTCGCCGAGCCAACCACGCGCGGAAGAAAGTTTCACGCGAGTGAAACCTTCGCCTAGATTTCGGATCTGAATCCGAACTCCGTTGCGGCTTTGCTAGAGCCCTCAAGAGTAAGGCAGAAATTTATAGGGAGATAGAGAATATTATTTTAGCCTAGATCCGAGCGTGCTCCAACATTTACGAGAGCCGCTCAGATCTAGAGCTTGGGACGAGTTTAGAGGAAGGGGGCAGAGCCCCTATTTATATAGGCGGCTGACCCCTCCCCTCTACTCAATTTCCGATGTGGGACTAAAAATAGAGTCAATTAAATCAAGTTAGTTTGCACTTCACAAAGTGCAAACTTCCATGAATTTTAACTCACTCACCGTTGAGCTTCAAGATTGATACAACCTATCAATACGACAAGCGTTCAACGGTGAACGCATAGGAAAAAACCGTTCGTCAATCGGAGTTCGTTTGACCCCTCAAACGTATGTCCAAAGTTAAGCCCATGAGTCAATTTTCGCAAAAAAGCAGCCGTCACAGAAGCATAGGGTTCTGAACCCTGTTGTGGGGCCCACAGAGTGGGCCCCACAGTCTGGCGCGCGCCAGCCGGCAAGGCGCGTGCCTTGCACGTGCCCTGCCGGCGCGTGCCAGGCACGCGCCTTGCGGGCGCGTGCCAGCCTTTTGGCTGGCCGCTTGGCGCCCAAACTCTGGGCGCCAGGTTGGGGGGGCCCACAGTTCGGGCCCCCCCCCGTAACTGTTTTTTTAATAAAAACAGTAGCCTTACTCTTAAGGCTTTTGGGCTTTTTTATCTTTGGGCTGGTTTAAGGGCTTCTATTTAAAACACTTTTAAATAGACTTACTGGACTCGTTTGGACTCCGTTTCTGACGCGGTTTGAACCTGTGTTTAGAACGGGACGATCCCGTCATCTAGGTAACATTTTCAACGCGTTTATTTAATTAAATATAGTCTTAAACAATTTAAGACACATTTAATCTCTTTTGCATCATATGCAAAATAGTCCCTATCTAGGCTTAAATTATCATTTGCATCAAATACAAATGATCCGAGGGCACATTCCTCTACATCTCCCACTTGCACTCCGGATCATTTATCCCGAATGCTGGAGATTTTTGCAAACATCTTTTGCAATACTTTATCCCTTGCATCAAATGCAAATTATTCTCCCTAACTAATTTCTACCCATTACTAGACGAAGAATCGCACTCTGTGTGAGACCCTACAGCCTGACCGTTACAACAGGTTGGGCTCGAAGCCCTATACGGCAGTGACCACGAGCAGTGGATGCCGTCCCTGCTTCAGGAATCATCATTATGTGGTTAACTCATTGACATGAGTATTGTCGGGACCACCCTGACTGTTTCCGTGATGAATTCCGCAGTTATAGTCTCTTCGTCTAAACTATGTCGTGTAGATCAAGTCTAGGGTACGGTCAAACTGTCAACCCCAATAACTTGACTCCGGTTAGTTTCTATCGATCTTTAGTCAAAAAAATGTTGGACTTCTTCCAACATACTCTGGCCAGAGTTTTTACTAAAGACCGAACTAACCCTACGACACTAACTCCCATTGACCGGGAGAGACGAATCCTCTCTTGGTCATTACTCTCCTCATACGCTTCAAGTGTCACCCAATCAAAGACCTTTCGACGGGGCTTGCCTCGAAGCTAGGTCATTTGATCTAAGTGGCACCGTTCACGCACAGGTTCGTCAAAATGACCTCAAGTCAAAAGACCAACTAGCCTATCATCACTCAGAGTCATCATTGACAGATTGGTCAATATAACCATATGATAACTCTTGTGGATCGTTCAGTGAACTCATTCTCTAATGAGCACATGTGTCTCATCTACGACTTCTTCAAGTCAAGCGATCATGAGATCATCGCCACCGCTAAACGGTGAAGACTAAGACACAATGGTCTATCCGATGTTTCGATATCCTTGTCTCGAAACATCTACGACCACGAACCCTTTTAGACTTATGCTACAGACGGTCAAACATTTCTCCATGATCAAGATACTCATCTCGATACCTGTTTGACCTTGCATAAAGTCTCAGGACTTTACCTAAGTTAATGTCTAATGTTAACTACATTAAAAAATAACTTAGATAAATTATTACCAAACAGCTTACTGTTATTTCGAACAAGATGTTTGTGCTATTCACACATGAAGATAGATAGCCTCGAGGGTATCATCTCTCAACATCTCCCACTTGCACTCAGGCCCATTTATCACGGTATCTCATACCGTTTTTACACATAAGTTTTCCCGACTTCATGTGGTAGAGCCTTCATGAGTGGATCTGCTAAAACCGTCTACACTATAGACTGGTTTCTATGTTTAGACCAACCATTTGAATCTCATTCAAATAATTCATTTGGTCTTTCGGAATCCATAATATTATAATTTACTTGGATCTTATCCAATTCATCGTACCTTACGATAATCATTTAAATTAGTTACTGGTCATTTCAAATGGCTCATATTTATTTCTAATAAAGTATCAAACTCTTTTGATCACTTTGTCAAAATATATGTTCCATCTCTTTGATGCCTTGCATGTAATTTATACGCTCCCACTGACCTTGAAAACTCTCTGGCTAATTCATATAAGTTGGTCCGTCTAAATCATATTTAGAAAAACGAACTTGTAAGTGAATGCTCCAATTTTCATGGTCAACTTAAGCGTTTACATCGAGTTTGGTCCGAGTAGTTCTGTACACATCTGCTGGTGGAAAACGGTTTCATTATAATCCGTTTTATAGGAATTAATATGACAAAAACCGTTCTCGACTAACATGATTGCACTTCACTATTATCCTTTCTGCACCAATCTTTCAACTTTAAAGATTTACTTACAGAAAGTGAGGAAACATTTTCCTTGTGCACGTAAACTAAATTCCAAAATTTATTTACGCACACGGACCTATTCTGATTGCATCAAATTTTAAATCGGAGTTACTACTCCGTATTTTCATCCTAGAAGTCGGCTAAGTCATCATCAGTTATGATGTTTAACTCGACTCTTCGTCTCACGAAATTCGAGTAATTATACAACTTCTTAATGATTGATTTTATGAATATCTTATTGATAATGTCCTCACAGAACATTACCAAAACCTAGGCATTACTATCTGGGACTTAACCCAGAAGGAGGACTTAACTCGGAGTCATTTACAATGGATCACACCAAGTCTAACTAAGTGTGATTCATACATTTTAACACACGGATGTGTTAACAGACTTGACCTGAGAGAAAATCACATTTTATTTTGATTACGCAAGATTTTACGTAGCTAAGTATTTAACCATTTGATCTAATCGAATCAGTTTAAATACTTTTGTCTTTTCGTTCTTTATTTTTCAGACTTGTGTTTCATCAAGAACACGTGTCTTAATAAAATATACGAATAACTTATTTTGGTTGATCTAGACTCGGGTACATCAGTATGTACCAGACTGAGTTCGACAACTCATTTTCCCACTGTCTTACAGATGGGTTTCGGCCAATTTTATCTAAGAGGATAAGACTCACAAGTGTCCGTAGACTTCATAATACGAGAGGTCAGACCCCTCTTTATGTGACTTGTGAAGCTTAGTCTCTCGATACGGCCTAGTCTATTTTGCCATATAAGTTTGCGACTATCTTGTGTATTTATATATTAACATTTAATATATTATAGTTATTACAAATTACTAACACAAAACATTGCTTTGGAAGCAAGGTGACGACATTCGTCAAATTGTGTTAGACGTCTTTTGTATAACAATAATTATGAAATCGTGACATCAAAATATGTCACATTTTCATATCCTCCTACTTATGCCTTTATTAATGATAAATTAAACTAACTTTCTCAATTGACTTTTCCGGAGTGCCTTCTTCCTTTTCTAAATCACATTTAGATATTTAAATAGCCCAAAATAAATGGCTACACAAGCGTCTCATGTATCCAAACGCCTGAGAGTTGCAATCTTGAGTGTAGCTCAAGAAGTTGCTTGTCTCAAGATCCGGTTGGGATACATAGCCTTGCACCACTCATGCACTCGTATTCGACTCAAACGATTTGATCGAATTCTCGAACTTTGCGGATCAGAATTGTTTGTCCATACAACCTTGAGGGTAGCTCGACAAGTTGTAGGGAGAAACATACTTCGAATATCCTATATGTTCAAGCTGCCGCATATAGAGACGAGTGACATATTACGTGAATTTATTTGTTGGACCCAGAACTTAATGAAATCATATTTCTTAAGTCTGTTCTTTAGAAGGTCATTTAATGTCAACGAGAATATAGTTTAATTCCATCAATTAGAATTTAACTTGATATTCAATTAATCAACTATTTGACCAGTTAACTTATTCCAATATTATATTTTGATTCCTTCGGTAAACATAGTCTTGCCCTAGTTTTTGCATATGTTCAATATTAAATATAGGTAGATTGGCTTTCATCTATCTATATCCTCCCACTATTTTTACGATCGTTTTAAAGCTTAATAACGAACGATTTAATCGAATTTAAAAATTAGTGAAAGAGGGATCCAATCATCCCGAACCTCACAACCTTGAGGAGACTCAACAAGTTGATTGGTTCCATGACTGGTAGACTAACTCTTGGTCAATCACATCACATGTGATTCCCTGTCGATTTTTACCCACAATCACTTATGATCTTGAGGAGACTCAACAAATCATAATGACTGGTCTAGTCAGACCCTTGATTTCGTGTCCAGATTTGACTTAGATCGATACTCGAGGAGACCCGACGCATCGATTTGGGTCAAGTCTAGACTACATCACATGTATGTTGGAGTTTGTTCCTTAAAGAAAAACAAGTCACAGCTTGAGGAGACTCAACAACTATAATTGTCTTCTTTGAGTTACCATGCTCCAAAATCAAGGAGGGATACGAATTTAATCTTTAATAAGATTTATAACGTATTGACTAGATATAGTCCAGGGTGTCATACAATCATGATTCGCGACATTGCGGTCCAGCGGAACACAGCCAGGGAATTGACTAAGCCAGGATCACTGCCCCTTGTACTAGCAAGGGTTGACCCAGAACTCTTAGCCAAGCACATTGACTGGATCATGGTCCATTGAATGAAGCTTGTCATTTTTGTATGTGTGCCATAGACTAAACAGCTTTTATTAACAACTAATTAATCCTATCAACTAGTTGCATCCTTAAATTCAAAATTTTAGGATTTGTTTAATAACTTTTATTAAGTCTTTATCAACTATAAGGTTCACGTGTTGTCCTAATCGTTATTAGGATTTTAATAAATTCTATTAACAACTCTAAAAGCGAAGTCCTTTAATGATTCAATAATAACAATTAAAATTTTCATTAAAGGAACTACCCTAATCAGGAATTAGGTCTTGAAGCATTGTTAATGTTTTATTAAAACATAGCATGTCATTAAAATTCAATTAATAAATTTTAATGATTTCTTAATGGCTAACCTAAAGGGTTGTCTTGTGTAATCAAATAAGGGACAAGATGAACTAGCCATTAAAAATTACACTAATTTTATCGCATAAAAAGTGTACTACTATTTAACAATTAAATAGACTAAAGTTTATCGCATAAACAATATTAGACATTTTAAAATCAGTTTTAAAATTATCTTATAAATATAAAACATCACTTTAAAAATTTTCCATGTTCAAAAATTTATCATATACAATTTTTAAACATCTAAAACATTTTTAACTTATCGCATAAATTTAAAGCCTTAAAATCAATTTTAAATTTATCACATAAATTTAAAACACCATTTTAAAATTTTTCCATGTTCAAAAATTTATCATATACAATTTTTAAACATCTAAAACATTTTAAACTTATCGCATAAATTTAAAGCCTTAAAATCAATTTTAAATTTATCACATAAATTTAAAACACCATTTTAAATTTTTTTCATGTTTAAAATTTTATCATATAAAATAATTAAACATCTCAAATTCCTTTAAAATCATTTTTAAAAAATATCTCATAAATTTTAAATCATTTTAAAAGATTCGAAAAAAAAAATTATTTTAAAATTATCTCATAACTTTAAAACCATTTTTAAGAGTATTTAAAAAAAGCATTTTAAAGTTTAATAAAATCGCAGTGCTAGATCGGCTACGCAAACCTGGCTTTGATACCACTGAAGGGTTTTGCAGACCCTTAGGGCACAAAAACTCTAGTCCCGTCCTAAGTCGGACGGAACATAGACAGAAAAGAACAGCAGAAGAATAAAACTTATGTTAATCTAATTAACATGCAGTTAAAACATTTTTAACTTAGCCCTAAGGTCCAAGACCCTTAGCCAAGATCTATGCCAACTTGGGATGGATCTGACCATCCCAAGAAGGATCTAACCTACTGTGATTAAATTAAACTAATGCTAATTTAAACACATACCCGGAATCTCAACCCTGGGGCAGGCGAGATGTTCCGCACCGTTTTCCGAGCTGCTCCCGTCCCACGCCGAGCCGCTCCTTGAACTGCTCCCCGAACTGCTCCTCGAACTGCTCCGCATCCCGAGGCGATCAATCCTCATGTCGCCGAGCCAACCACGCGCGGAAGAAAGTTTCACGCGAGTGAAACCTTCGCCTAGATTTCGGATCTGAATCCGAACTCCGTTGCGGCTTTGCTAGAGCCCTCAAGAGTAAGGCAGAAATTTATAGGGAGATAGAGAATATTATTTTAGCCTAGATCCGAGCGTGCTCCAACATTTACGAGAGCCGCTCAGATCTAGAGCTTGGGACGAGTTTAGAGGAAGGGGGCAGAGCCCCTATTTATATAGGCGGCTGACCCCTCCCCTCTACTCAATTTCCGATGTGGGACTAAAAATAGAGTCAATTAAATCAAGTTAGTTTGCACTTCACAAAGTGCAAACTTCCATGAATTTTAACTCACTCACCGTTGAGCTTCAAGATTGATACAACCTATCAATACGACAAGCGTTCAACGGTGAACGCATAGGAAAAAACCGTTCGTCAATCAAAGTTCGTTTGACCCCTCAAACGTATGTCCAAAGTTAAGCCCATGAGTCAATCTTCGCAAAAAAGCAGCCGTCACAGAAGCATAAGGTTCTGAACCTTGTTGTGGGGCCCACAGAGTGGGCCCCACAGTCTGGCACGCGCCAGCCGGCAAGGCGCGTGCCAGGCACGCGCCAGGCTGGCGCGTGCCAGCCTTTTGGCTGGCCGCCTGGCACCCAAACTCTGGGCGCCAGGTTGGGGGGCCCACAGTTCGGGGCCCCCCCTTTAACTGTTTTTTTTAATATAATAAAAACAGTAGCCTTACTCTTAAGGCTTTTGGGCTTTTTTATCTTTGGGCTGGTTTAAGGGCTTCTATTTAAAACACTTTTAAATAGACTTACTGGACTCGTTTGGACTCCGTTTCTGACGCGGTTTGAACCTGTGTTTAGAACGGGACGATCCCGTCATCTAGGTAACATTTTCAACGCGTTTATTTAATTAAATATAGTCTTAAACAATTTAAGACACATTTAATCTCTTTTGCATCATATGCAAAATAGTCCCTATCTAGGCTTATATTATCATTTGCATCAAATACAAATGATCCGAGGGCACATTCCTCTACAATGAGTTCCTCCTCCATGGCAAGGATCCAAGCACTATCTTCACACGCTTCAACTATATTCTTTGGCTCTATCGATGAGGCAAAGGCACAATTGGCGAAGTGGTGGACTTGCGATCTCGTCTTGACACTATCATGAATATTGCCAATGACTTGCTCATGGGGATGGTCGCGAACGGTATGAAGCCGCTTGGGAATACCTTGATCACTAGGCACATTCTCAACAACTTCATTAGTAGGGTTAGTATCAATAGAATCAATTGAATCAATAGACTTAGAATTTTCAAACGAATCACATAAAACATCCATAGAATCATTATCATTTGAAATTCTAGAATTAGTAAAATTCTCATTAAAAGAGACATGAAGTGATTCCTCGATCGTAGAGGATCTTTTGTTGTATATCCGGTAGGCTTTGCTACGTGAGGAATACCCAACAAATTTCCCCTCATCCGATCTCGGATCAAACTTGTCCAAATTATCATATGTGTTTTTAATAAAACATTTTGCGCCGAAAACACGAAAATGTTTAACTTGAGGCAATCTACCAAACAACAATTCATAGCAAGTTTGTTTGGTGCCGGGCCTCAAAAGTATTCTATTAAACACATAACAAGCGGTGTGTACCGCTTCCGCCCAAAATTGATAACCAAGTTGACTATCTTCGAGCATAGTGCGAGCACACTCCACAAGCGTTCTATTCTTCCTCTCAACAACACCATTTTGAGGAGGTGCGCGAGGGAAAGAAAACGTGTGAGTAATTCCAAGATCATCACAAAAATTTGAGAAAGACTCATTCTCAAATTCACCCCCATGATCACTGCGAATAGTGACAATGGTGGTTCCGATGAGATTTTGTACTTTCTTCACAAATATTGTGAAGTTTTCAAAAGCTTCATTTTTATTACATAAGAAAAATACCCATGTAAATCTTGAATAATCATCAACGATGACTAGTCCATATCTTGCATTTCCTAAGGAAGCAACTCTAGTTGGCCCAAATAAATCTAGATGTAATAGCTCTAGTGGCCGTTTAGTAGAAATGCTTTTCTTAGGTTTAAATGAAGATTTAGGAAGCTTGCCACGTTGACAAGAATCACAAAAACTTTTCCTTTCAAAAACGAGTTTCGGAAAACCTTTAATGGAATTTAATTTCGAAAGCTTATAAAGTTTTCCAAAGTTCACATGTCCAAAGCGTCGATGCCATAAGTGTTGTTCACTTGTGTTGGCAACGAGACATTGTTCATATGACTTAGGAAGATCCAAAATATAAATATCTTTATGGCGTGTGCCGGAAAATAATAATTTATTATCATCATTTGAAATATGACACAATCCTTTCGCAAAGCTAACTTTGTAACCTTTGTCACAAAGTTGGCTTATTGAAATAAGATTATGATTTAAACCATCAACTAGATAAACATCACTAATTAAGGGTTTAGACGGGTTACGCACTTTACCAACACCGACGATGGTTCCGCTCTCGTTGCCTCCAAATACGACGTGATTTCCATTTGCAATGGGAACCACTCTGGAGAGCAATTGAGCGTCATCCGTCATGTGTTTTGAACACCCACTATCGAGTATCCAATTCCCTTTGGAGCTAAATTTAAATTTGTTGCTCCTTTTCTTTTTCTTTTCCTTGAGTACCTAAAGATAGAAACATTCATATCATGGTACCCAAGGTCATTGGGTCCTCAAAGGTTAGACCTTTGGAAGCCAAGTCCAATTGGACTTAGACTTCCCCACATAATTTCTACTATGAACAACATCCGAAAAATAAGCATTCATATACACTTGTTTTTCATCCATGCTTGTGTTCTTTGGGCTCCAAATAGTGAAAATTTTGGGAGCCATCATCCTATTGGGTGCATGCATGCGTTGTTGGTTTCTACGTGATGCATGTCGTGGATAGGCATAAGGAACATGATGGAATGGTGCACGACGAGAATTATTCATATGATGAGGTGGGTGAACATATGCATGTGTGGGAACACATGCGTGAGGGTGTCTCACATGGTGTGCACGTGCCCGAGAATGTGTTGCATATAAATCATCATATGTGTGAGACGGTGGAGTAGGACGTGTGTTCCTACGTGGCATGGTATTGGTGTACATATAAGCATGCCCCTTCTTTGGAGGTCCACCCAAAGCGGGTTTCTTTCCAAAAGAGGGTGTGGACGAGGTGGAAGCACCATTGGTAGATGAACTACCAATAGAGTGTTTGCTACCACTCGTAGAGTCACCGGAAGTTGGCCTAACAAAAGTAGTGGCCGCTTTGGATGGACATCCCATCGTATACCCCAAACCAATGTGGTGATTGGCCGGAAGTAAGTCACTTAGGATTTTATCCAAATGGTCCTTACCCTTATTGAATTTATTAATTCGGCCTAATGTGTTCTCATATTTCTCTTTGAGAGAACGCATAGAAGTATCCAAAGTAGATACTTGCGATGTGAGCACATAAACACGAGATTTAAGACTTTCATTCTCAATACTCAAAGTCGAGTTTTGAGAAGTCAAATCCGCTATCCTATGTTCTTCCGGATCTTCAATGCTAACATGTTCAAGTTTAGATTTGAGATTAACAATCTCATTTCTTAACTCTTCAACAACGGTGTCGTTGTTGGTGATGATAGTCTTAGGCGAGGTTTGAATGCTAGCTAGGTCATCTTTTACTTTAGTATATCTATTTACTAATTTAGTGTATTTAGACCATAAATGAGAGTTAGCATCCCTAAGATCATCCATAGTTACCTCATCGCCTTCGTCGTCGCTATCATCGGAGGAGGAAGATCCTTGATCATGCTCCTCTCTTGCCATGAAGCACATGTGCGCTTGCTCCACTTTCTCATCGTCCGACTCTCCGCTTGAGGAATCCTCGGAGTCGGTGAATGTTGCTCCGACAAGTCCCTTTTTGTACCCCTTTTTGTACTTCTTCGACTTGTCGAACTTCGGCGCCTTCCACTTCTCCTTTTGCTTGTTTTGAGGACAATCCGCTTTGATGTGTCCTGGCTTATTGCATTTAAAGCACAAAGGTGGAGAGGCGTTAGTAGAAGTAAATTTAGATTTTTGTTTGAAGTTACCCTTTCGGAAGAAGCGATTGAACTTCTTTGCCATGAGTGCAATGGATTCCATGTCCATTTCTTCTTCCGAGTCCTCATCATCGGTAGAGGTGGATGAAGCCGCCTTGAATGCAATTGCCTTTTTCTTAGGCACGTCTTGGTTCAAATAGGACTTCATCTTTTCTTGTAACTTCACCTTGCTATCCTTGCGTACCTCGTATGACATGAAAGTACCCATCAATTGAACTACGGTATACTTATTCATGTCATTACCTTCCTCGATGGCGAAGGTACGTTTCTCCCAAGAAGAAGGAAGTCCTTCGATAAGCTTTGAGCACTTCTCCTTTTGAGTGTAGGATTTACCGAGGGCCTCTAACTCGTTTATTATTTCAACGAAGCGAGCGTAATATTCCTTCATCTTCTCGCCCTGTTGCATATGAAACATTTTGTAATCTTTGTTTACGACTACGAGTTTAGAGTCTCTTACCCTACTCGTCCCTTCATGAAGAATGAGGAGGGAGTTCCAAATTTGATATGCACTCTTACATGTGCATATCTTATTGAAGTCCTCGGGCTCCAATGCGCATTGCAAGGCGTTCATTGCCTTGGCATTGCTTACCTCCGCGGCGATCTCCGCGGTAGTCCATTTCTCAAAGTCTTCTTCTTCGGGCTCGATGTATTCCTTCATTGTGGTCCTCCATAGAGACGCACTCCGGAGGAAGGTTTCCATCCGGCATTTCCAGTACCCGTAGTTGGTACCGTTGAAGAATGAAGGCCTCGTAGAGGAATGTCCTTCCATCACCGAAGATGCTCCTTCTCGGTTCCTGAAGGTGTCATAGTTGGAAGGTGGACGCACGGTCTTGTTGTCGTTGGCAGACATAGCTAAGTATCTGGCTCCGGTACCAAATGTAATGCCCTACAAGCTACTGCACAAGTACTAGAGGGGGGGTGAATAGTACTTTAAAAATAACAAGGAGTATAATTCCAAATTATAGTGCAAACAACTACCAAAACAATTTGCGGAAGCTTAAATTGAATGACAACAACAAAATTAACAATGCTAACAAGAGATGTTAATGGGTTCGGATCCACCCAAGTCTCCCCGACTTGTTCCCGGTGATCCTACGTCCCAACCACCCGGATCCCCTCCGGATACTTGAGTTAGAAACCCTAACTCAAGATTTCCACTATGAATATCTTGTGAAAAAACCTTCACAAGATCAAATCATACATGCAATGACAATAGTGAATCCCACAACCCGGGATCACAACCTTCTCTCACAACCGAGAGAATCAACAAGCAATATAAATGAGTTTATATTGAAATAAACAAACTTACCACAAAATCCTATACCTTGAGTTTTTCTTACCAAATAGGTGAAAGGAAGGATTTGAGGAAGATGAAGTCACCAAGACCTAGCACCAAGGAAATGACCAGCAATAGGTGCCTAGGAGTGATTTGGAGACTTGATTCAAGCTAGAGCTTGAAGGGCTCACCAAGAACAAACTTCTCTCAAGATGGATTCTAGATCTAGAATGTGAGAGAATGGGTTTCTTGTGAGGAAGAGAGCTTTAGAAATGAGTGAGAATGGCTATCTCTTTCTATCTCAATGAATCTCTTAATGGCAGCTCTAACCTAGAGAGAAATGACCTAGGTTCGTATTTATAGGGTCCCATAAAAACAAGTTAGGTCAATTCCCAACGGATAGAAATCTGAGGAAACTAGTCGGTCAAAGAACAACCACTGACCGACTAGTTCATCAACTAGTCGGTCAGTCAAACAACATGGACCGACTAAGTGAGGAACTGAGAAGAGATAGAAATTCAGACCTAGAAAACTAGTCGGTCCAAGAAGACATTCTGACCGACTAGTTTCACAACTAGTCGGTCAGTCAGTGAACGTAGACCGACTAAGAGGCAAAGTGAAATAGTCTGAATACAAATTGACTTAGTCGGTCCAAGAACAAAAGTTGACCGACTAGATTGTCAACTAGTCGGTCACCAAACGTTCTTAGACCGACTAACGATAAACAATAGCTTAGGAGAAATTTAGTATGAACAGTAAGTCACAACTAGTCGGTCAAAGAAGCATCACTGACCGACTAGTTCACAAACTAGTCGGTCGGTGAGTCAACGTAGACCGACTAACTGTAAACAGTAAAGTGCAAGAAATTAAGGAAGCAAACTAGTCGGTCCAAGAAGCTCTGCTGACCGACTAGATCACGATCTAGTCGGTCAGTACTTCTTCTTGTACCAACTAACATACACAAACAAGTCCGAATCGAAGCGTGACGCTTCGAGGAAGTTAGAATGAACTTGTACTAAGATCCTAGAGCTACGATATGAGCGTTATGAAGATAGAATCGTAAGATATACTCAAGGCTTAACATTCTATATATCGAAGCTAAAAGACTATAAATAAAACCTTAAAGAACGGTCTTCGAGAGCTTCGATTAATTCTTCATAACTTCCAAAACGGCGCAAGAGCTTCAACGAAGCTTTAGGCATGAATACGAGCTTTGAGAAGTCTTGAGATGTCGCTTTGAATGTTCTCGTGAATTTGGCGACGATCTCCAATACTGCGCTCACAAATTGTTAGTTCATGAATTATTTATGTTTGCTCATCATCCAAAACCAAATTCGGGGAGTCCAATATTCAACAATATATACATATATGTAGCACACGAGAGGGTGTCCCAGTGGTAAGTCATTCCGCTCCAAAGCCAAGGGGTGCGGGGTTCGAGGCCTATGGCCGCAGTGACTTGGGAATTATTGAGGAATTTGTTGTGGAATTATTTACCCTGGGGCTACATCTCCCCTCTCGGACTTACCCGGGGGCCGTTAGGGGCACGGCGGTTTCCCCCCAGTTTGCATAGTCTCGGCCGGGCTCTCGCCTTACCCTCCTAAAAAGCCGAAGGCAGGGGGAGGGGGTTGGGGATTTTTCTGGGTTGTCAAAAAAAATAATAATAATAAAAATATATATATATATATATATACATATATGTATATATATGTGTGTGTATATATATATATATATATATATATATATATATGAGAATAATGGCTATCATACGCCATATGAGAGCCTCTCTCATACGCCCTCTCACATAAAGCACCAAAGTACACATGGGCTTGTACTTGGTTGTACTTGGGTGCTTTATGTGAGAGGGCGTATGAGAGAGGCTCTCATATGGCGTATGATAGCCATTATTCTATATATATATATATATATATATATATATATATATATATATATATATATATATATATATATATAATGTTGTTGTTGATCTATGTATTCATGATATCGTTTTGATGCTATTGTGAAGCTTTACTTGTACTATCCCAACATGTGCGTAGTGGCCTGCTTGTTCAGTTTCTCCTTTCTCGTTCTTTTCCTCTCTCATCACCCTCACTCCTCAGAATACTTGGAAAAAAAATTAAATTAAGTATCGGGTATTCTGGGAAACGGGGCGTGACAGTTTTTGGTGGCCCATGTAGGCCACCGCACTGCGACGTGCGTAAGGATAGTACACGTGATGCTTCAGTAGGTGATCGGGATACATTAGCCCTAAGGTGGGTAGTGTCTAGCCTTAGGACAGAGTCCTGATGCCAAGAACTCGAGGTATAGAGTTGTCTGGGGGTCGTTTTAGACTCTTGCTTCGAGATCTGTATAGGAATACCAGTATGGTATGGCCATTGACTTGTGAAGTTGTATGACGTATAATTAGATTCATGTGCAAGTTACGTTAAATACACGTGCGTGGATCCTTAATGTAATGTATAACCTATTGAATATGTATATACTTATATATTAAGATGTGGGTGGCATCTAGATATGTATAGAGCATGTGGATTCATGTGTATCCCCTTGTATCCCACTTCGGTAGACGCGGGTATACTAGATGTGCAGTGTCACTAATGATGGAATTATTTAATTGAGTATTGGCTAACTAGGAAGATATCGATTGAACTATATAGTTGAATAATTATATGAGATGTATTGTTAGAAGGGTGTATACGTGTGTTGTGTATACTAAATGAGGCGTATACGTATGTGGTTGAATGACTATATGCTAGCATATGGTATTACTTTAAATGCAAGACATATGAGTCTTCAATGTATTACTCTTTCTGAGGGATAACGGTTGTAGTCATGTTAAATTATTAGTATTGGAGTGGGGAAAACAAGGATATTTCCGTACCAACCAGTTGAGTGTGCTGGATATGTAGATCGGTCATAAACGGTACATGGGAGAATACGTCAATGGTGATAAACGTATATGTCTATAATGAGTCATATAGGAACACCGAGGGATATATCAATGTGTGTGTGTATGATCCTTGAAGACATGTATGTATGTATGTGTGTTTGTATATCCGGATGTAAGCACGTATGTGTGCCTAACTAGCCATTTGTCACTTATACTTGTATGCTTGTGCCTTAAATGTGTTAAACCGTATAACATGTATGAGAAGTGGTATAGGAGCCTGTCCGTGTGATACGGTTGCCACATAGCGAAGAATGGGATTGTGGTGTGCTCAGGTTGGTATGCCCTAGGTGGCTTGGCCATATATGGTGTGTATATAGCGATATATATAAGTAATAGACGTATGGATAGTATGAGTAATGCTCCAGGGTGTTGGGAGTAGATGTATCCTAAGGAGCGTAGGAATGCTTTAGACCCGTCTACCCTAAGTTTAGGCACTTAGCTTTATATCGTGCCTAGTATAGGATAAGGATATAAGTGTGACGTATAACGTATGTAAGATGTGATGGATATGAGGATTTGAGATTATACAGGGCGTGTATAAGTGGGATGGCTAAGGGTTTGCACGGTTAAGTGGAGTTACAGTGTATGTATATCTCTGTGTTTACGTTTACCCCATAGAATGGTGTTTATAGGACCCTTTGAATGCATGAGTAGTGCGTGCACTCTTCCGTATATAGCGGCATGAGGAGGGATTGGGTATTGGTATATGACATACTTGTATGTATGTGTGTGTGTTGTGGAGCAAGCATGGTGTGATTGTGTAAATGTGTTGCTATTATTGAACGTGTAGTGATACCGGTCCTATGAGTGATTATTTGTGTATGTATGTGAATAAACCCTATTCTGATATATGTGTATCAGTAAATGAATAGGTACGTATATAGGATGTGACTATCTACTGAATGTGTAAGAATATTGAAATAGATTTATGTGTGTATGTATTAGTATGTTGGTAAAAGTGTAGATATATTGGACGTTATGTATATAAGGGTAAGGATAGCTACCGACTACTGTTAGTGTAGTTTAAGTAGCTTGACTGTATAGGTGTGAATAACAGGATATGTATGGCATGTGTGAATGGGTGTATGCGCCCATACATTGTGATGTATGTGCATGGTTGCATGGGTCCTAATATGTATATATGTATGTCTGTGTGTATACCTACTATTAGAATGATAATCTGGTGTGTATGAGCGAACGTGTATATGGCTATGTGTAGGCCTAGAGAGAGAGATCTATATATAAGATATTGATATGAATATATCTGTAGGTATATAATGAGTGTGTATATAATAGATGTGGAATATTTATGTGATGTATTGTTTGTTACCTATATGTGAATATGTATCATACTTGTATGAATGTGAAATGTAGGGATGTGTTCATGTAGGTGTACAGTGCAGTAGGAATATATGTAATGGTGTGTATATTGGATGAATGAATACATATATGTAGATATTCTTATACGTATCTTGTTTGTCTACTTGCTGATCTATTCCATAGGGTGGTCTCTCTAGGTGTATCTCAGTGTGCTTTGGATAAATGTATTCTTGTTTGTATGCGTGAATATATAGGTCTGTACCAGAGCATGGGTGTATATGCGTGAATGTGCAATGTAAATGTAGATGTGATAGATATGGAATATAGGTTTATATGTGTGATAAATGTAAGCGAATGAAACAGCTTGATATATGTCTATTGGACTGTGTGTACTTGGTTGCACATTTTTGTATATACGTGTGCAAGGAGTGAGATGGATATTTATATTTGTTTGTCTATTATGACGATATGTGTGTAGCAGATTCAGGGATAGTTATATATATATAGCATAAGAAGGAAACGCATTATGGTTGTGCACTCTTGTGTGTATTGTGTGTGGTATATGTACCTATCTGTGAGAAGCAGTGGGTGCACTGCAATGGATGTGAGGTTTATGTGTATATTTATCTATAGTACGATTACTGACCTAAGTGACTTGATCATGCATGTGCTAGCACGTACACGTGAACGTATGTATGGATGTGACTAACGACCGTGCATATGTATGTATTTATGTGCCTACGTATGTGAGTAAGCCCATGTGACTAAGCATTGGGAGTATAGGAATCCAGGGTGCATATGAAGTGACACTGTGATAGTGACCCTGTTTATCAAGCAATAGTGTGTACTTTAATGTGTATTGCTGGGTAACCGTGCATGGATGGAGACGTATATGTAAATATATAAAGAGATAGAATATAAATCGTTTATACTTGAATGTATTGTGATGTATCTGAAAGCGTGCCATGTATGAATACCTTACGTATCGTGATATAGATATGGTGTGATGTCCTATGTATCTGGATATGAGTAATGATCTAAGTACGTGTAATAATACGTATAGAGACTCAATTGTGGTATGTGATGTATATATATTAATGTGTGAATATGTGGGAATAGGTGTGCCTAGATGTTTATGTAAAGAACATATACGTACGTGTATGTAATGATGCATATAGTGATATGGATGTGCTACTAGATGAGTAATAGGATGTATCTGTGACTTTGCACGATGCGAATGTGTATGGATGATAGTGAAGTATATAATGTATATAAGTGTGGGGTAGATATGTATTCTTGTTTGTACTTCATGGGTTATAAGACCATCATACCTGGCTGACCTCGGTTAGGTTCACACCCTAGGAAATCCGAGGACAGACTTTATTTTAAGGTTGGTAGGATGGCATTCCCTATTTTGCACTATATGTGTATTCTACTGAATACGCGTAGTATTCTACTTACGATACATGTGTGGGCATAAAATAAACATACATATTGATAAATGTAACTTAATGAAAGGGGGATTAGGCCGTAATGCGCGGCTAAGATACGAGAAAACGAGATTGAGCGCAGGAGAAGTGTGAAAGACGTCGTCGATGCAAAACAACGGGAATGTGCTAGACGTGTGTGCATATGCGTCCACGGATGAGCATGGATGTGCGCAGGGAGAGCCATGGAAGTGTGAAAGGGGTTAGGGGTCAATGGAAACCCCGTAAATGTTTAGAAAAGTCAGGGGTAAAACGGTCTTTTTGACTAAAACTGTTGTGCGTACATACTTAAGTGGTCGGTGCCTAAAGTAATTGCAAACTTGTAAATACTTGAAACTTGAGGGGTAATTTTGGAAGGGTAGTAAGGTCATTTTATCAAATGCATGCTTATCCTAAAGAGAATTCTAGGTGTAGATATTTCTTAGGAACTTTCTTACATCTTCTTCATTTTTCTTTTCTTTTCTTTCTTTCATTCCTTTTCCCCTCTCCTTATCCCCTTAATGCCGACCACACCCTCCCATTTTCCCCTAATTTCTTCACTTCAAAACACTAATTTATCACTCCAAAAATCAAGAATCTCATATGGGTTCAAGTGGGAAGAAGATGGAGAAGAAAGAAAGAGAAGGAGAAGATGAAAACTGAGCTTTTGAGGTAGGAACTTCTTGGTTTGGAATTCCATCAAATTGATTGTTGTTATTTTGTTTTAATAGCATGTTTTACTTGATATGAATTAGGGATGGTGAAATTTCATGAGCCATGTTTCAATTTTACAAAGTATCCCTTGAAATTTTGAATAAAAACATCTCCTTTAAAAGCTTGAAAAATCTTGTTTGTGTTGTTTCTGTAATTACTGTGACTATAACTCGAATTAAGCTTCGAAATAAATATGAGCTTATAGATCTTGACGTTCTACCCCAAAAACATATAAATTTTGATATAATTTCAATTCAGGAATTAGGAGCAATAAATCCATCTTTACAACATGTCTGTTTGAATTTAGTGTTGACACAGTTTAGCAGAATTGGCATAACCACCTACACACATATTGGAATTTTATGAACTTGGTCTTGTTGGAAAGCTAACAAGTTTTCGAAAAATTCATCAGAGCTTATATGTTGAAATTTTGTCTCCAATATGCCCAAGATTGGCTTCCAATACAGACTCTGGAATCTGTCTGAAAAACAGAATTGAGACACTTCACCAATTAATTCACCATAAATCATATAGTTTATAGTTTTGCATGAAATGTTATCTGTAGATCCATAACTGCTATATATTCAACTTTAATTTATAAAGTTTTGTTAAATTCCCAAGAGAAATAGATGAAATATGTTGATCTTTATGGTTGTTCTTGCAATTTCAGCAAGCTGAATTCATTAAGTGCTATTCTTATTCATTAATTGTGGTTAGTTGGTTATCATTATTCTTGCTTAATATTGTTGTATGGTGAAATGAATGATCATGCCCTTGGCACATGTAAATGTTATTGTGTTGCTTTGATATGAATGACTCCCGTCAGGTGTTCGATGAAATGCCTCAATGAAGGCAACATTCGGTAAATTGAGAAACGTGTATGTATTGGTGTTGGCCTTGAGCCCCATTGATAATTGGTAAAGTTAGAGGCTTGAATGGCATGGATACATTGAAATTGGGAGTGGACGATGTGTCGTGATTGAGGGCATGTCACGTGAGTGCATGACCCTACGTTTGATGATGGATAGTTGAAGTGATATGTGCATACCCATGCCATCAAGACCCCTAACGTGGCACTTATGATATTAACTTATAAAATGGAGTAACTCTCGGTACTCTCTAATGAGGGTGAGTTAGCAAAGCCCGGGGTTTTAGGTGGGATTTGAGTAAATTATGGATATGAGGCCTGGACTGTGAAGTTGGGAGATGAATATGTGATGTGTGGAGTTTACACCCACTCGCCTTTACCGGGAGTGGAGGGGTTTTCATACCCACTCACCTTTACCGGCAGTGGAGGTGTCAGGGGGTTGTAGAGACTCACTCCTGCCAGGGACGGGGGAGCTGAGAGGCCCGGCCTACAGTGCCCATGTCCACTACGTCGTGTGCTATATTCACCCCACATTTGGGGTGAAGTCTAGGTCCTGGTATCACACAATTTATCCAAGTTCCCAATTAATTTAATTATAAAATAATAAGAAAAGAATTTGGCATGTTACTCCTTCTGCTGGCAGCACTTTCCCTTCCCCTTGCCAGTTCCTTGTGACTCTGTGGCATGTCTTTGGCACTTGTACTTATTTTATTAGATATTGGTTGCTTAAATACTTGTGTTATTATTATTATTATTATTCGTGCTAACCTTTTTCTTGCAGTAACTCGACATGGACCGCAGGTATGATTCCTTTGATTACCTATTTAATTTTCACTATATCACTTAGATCCATGCTCTACTATTCTTGCTTGCCTTGTGATCTGATAACCCTAAAACGGAGTTCCAAACCCAAGTTGGTTCCTACTGGGGAACGCATTGACGTGCTCCTCCCCATTTTTCAGGTAGCAGGGTTAGCTTGGTTGGAGGTGATTTGGAGCTGGGTTCAGGAGTAGCACTGGATGTGAGCTGTCTTGTGGTGAGATATGGATGTCTTGGGAGGTGGAGAATGATGGTGTATATGTAGTGGTGTACCTGGGATATGAATATAAATTGAAGTTGTTATATATATATATATATATATATATATATATATATATATATATATATATATATATATATATATATATATAATGTTGTTGTTGATCTATGTATTCATGAGATCGTTTTGATGCTATTGTAAAGCTTTACTTGTACTATCCTAGCATGTGCGCAGTGGCCTGCTTGTTCAGTTTCTCCTTTCTCGTTCTTTTCCCCTCTCATCACCCTCACTCCTCAGAATACTTGGAAAAAAATTTAAATTAAGTATCAGGTATTCTGGGGAACGCGGTGTGACTTCTTCTTGTTTTTTGGAACAATATAGTAGGGTAGGAGGGGGAGCACGAAATTGGGGGTGTGTTTTGAGTAGGAAGGGAGGAGAAATCAAGATGTGAGGTAGGATTCCAACTTGGTATTTGGAATTTAATTAGGGTTCTATTGTATTATGTTTCTACATCTTGTTTTATCAATTTGTATTAGTAGTAATCAAATTCATATGCCATGTTTTAATTTTCATGAATATTCCTTTGAATTTCTAACCAACATCACTTCCTTTGAAAAGCTGAAATTTTGATGGGTCGTCATGCTTGGATTCTGTTTTCTGTTGTTAGAATTAGGGTTCGAAAAAAATATTAACTTGTAGATCTTGAAATCCTACCCCAAAATCATATAAATATTGATACATGTTGAATTCTGGAATTAGGAGTACAAATTCATTGTTTGCAAGATATCTGAAATTCTGTCAAGCTGTACACTGTTTAGCAAAATGAGGATTACTACCTGCACAATCCATGGATTTTGTTGATCTTGGTCTTGTTAGAAAGTTAAAAAGTTTTTCTAAAAGTTCATTAACATGCTCTTATGTCGAATTTCTGGCTAGAACATGCCCAAAACCGGCTTTGAACACATGCCCTAAAATCTGTCTGAAAAACAGATTTGACACATTTCACTAATTAATTCACCATAAATCACCTGTTTAATATTTTTACCTGAAATTTTATCTGTGCATCCAGGACTCATATATATATAACTTTTATTTGGGACAATTTGTTAAATTCTCGATAAATATTGATGATATGTGCTCATCTATTGCCACTATTTGTAAATTTCAGCAAGCTGAAGTACTAAAGTAGTGTTGTGATTTGGATATTATTGCTAATTCATCGTTTATAGTGCATGATTATTGTTGTTATATGTAAATTTAGATTAATGACATGTCTTGCCATTTGAATTGCTAATGTGCTATGGACATGCACGTCACGCCCATCACATGTTTGTGAAAATGCCTGAATGAAGGCAAATGCTAGAAATGCGAGAAATGCTCCATCATATGAATATGAAATGAAATTTGATATGAACTTGTAATGCTGAGATCATGTATGCATGGTGCCATATGTGATGTGATGATGATTTTATATGAATATGATGGAGGGCATGACACCTCAGTGCATGACCCACGTTGGTATAAATGTGGTACGTGACGCCATGCAACATGACTCCTTCATTACTAAAGTGATGGAAGTGATATTCTGAAATGCCTCAGTCCTCTCTAATGAGGGTGAGTTAGCAAAGCCCGGGTTTAGGTGGGATTTGAGTAAATTGTGGATATGAGGCCTGAACTGTGAAGTTGGGAGATGATTATGTGATGTGTGGAGTTTACACCCACTCGCCTTTACCGGGAGTGGAGGGGATTTTCATACCCACTCGCCTTTACCGGGAGTGGAGGTGTTAGGGGGTTGTAGAGCCTCACTCCTGCCAGGGACGGGGGAGCTGAGAGGCCCGACGTACAATGCTCGTGTTCACTGCATCGTGTGCTAGTTCACCCCAAATTTGGGGTGAAGTTCAGGACCTGGTATCACACAGTTTACCCAAATTCCAATTAAATCAATTATAAAATAATAAAATAAGATTTTTGTGTTACTTCTTCTGCTGGCAGCACTTCCCCTTCCCTTTTGCCTGCTTCTTGGTGACTTGTGTTATGCCTCAAGCACTTGTACTCTTCTTATTAGATAATGTTGCTTGAACACTTGTGCTATCATTATTATTATTATTCGTGCTAACCCCTTCCTTACAGTAACTCGACAACGGACCGCAGGTATGATTCTCTTATTTGGCAATTCAGTTTTCGCTATATATTTAGTTTATATGTCTTATTCCTTTGCCTTGCCTTGTGGATTGATAACCCTAAAGCGATGTCCAGATCCAAGTTGGTTCCTACTGGGGCACGCATTGACGTGCCCCTCCCTATTTTTCAGGTAGCAGGGTCAGCATGGTTGGAGGTGACTTGGAGTTGGGTTTCAGGGGTAGTACTCGGTGTGAGCTGTACTTGTGGTTAGTATGGTGACTTGGTTGTCTCGGGAGGTATAGAGTGTTAGAGTGTGTGAAATGATGTATCTGGGTTATGTGTGTAAATGAAAGTTGTTATATAAAATGTGTTGTTGTTGTTTTATGAGACTGTTTGATATTACTATGGAGTTTTACTTGTACTATCCCAGCATGTGCGCAGTGGCCTGCTTGTTCAGTTTCTCCTTCCTCTTTTCATTCCTCTCTCATCACCCTCACTCTTCCGGATACTTGGAAAAAAAATTAATTAATGCCGGGTATCCTGGGGAACGGGGCGTGACAGTTTTTGGTGGCCCAGGCAGGTCTCGAACCCAGCTCATACTACTATTACGGTCATTTTAACACATGTATGTGACGTAGTGCATGAGGGATTGGGCCGTAATACGTGGCTAAGGGAAGAGAATGCGAAATGTGAATGCGGGAAAAGTGCGAAAGACGTCGTGAGTGCAAAACAACAGGAATGTGTTAGACGTGTGTGTGTGAAGCATGTATGCATGCATGGATGTGCGTGGATGTGTGTAGGAAGAGCCATGAAAGTGTGAAAGAGGTTAGGGGTCAATGGTAACCCCCGTAAATTTTTAGAAAGGCGAGGGGCAAAACGGTCATTTGGACTAAATTTACTGTGCGTACATACTTAAGTGGTGTGTGCATAAAGTAATGACATACTTGTAAATACTTGAATGTGTGAGGGGTAGTTTGGTCATTTAATAATTAACATGGCTTATGGGATAAGCCATGGAAAACCATCTTCTAGAATTCTCTCCCTCTTTCTCTCCTTTTCTTTTCTTTTCTTTTCTTTTCTTCTCTTTTCGTCCATTTTCCATATCCCCTCTCCTCCCTCCAAGTCTCCCCCTCTTCCAATTTCATGCTCCCCTCTACCCCCTTCTATGTTATCCCAAAGAAAAAGAAGAAGAAGAAGAAGAAGAAGATGGAGAAGAAAGAAGAGAAGAAAGAGAGGAAAAACCAAGTTTGAGGTAGGATTCCAACTTGGTATTTGGAATTTAATTAGGGTTCTATTTTATTATGTTTCTACATCTTGTTTTATCAATATGGATTAGTAATAATCAAATTCATATGCCATGTTTTAATTTTCATGAATATTCCTTTGAAATTCTAATCAACAGCACTTCCTTTGAAAAGCTGAAATGTTGGTGTGTGTTCATGCTTGGATTCTGCTCACTGTGATTCGAATTAAGCTTCGAAAAAAATAAGAGCTTGTAGATCTTGAAATCCTACCCCAAAATCATATAAATATTGATATATGTTAAATTCTGGAATTAGGAGTAAAAATTCATTGTTTGCAAGATGTCTGAAATTCTGTCAAGCTGTACACTGTTTAGTAAAATGAGGATTACTACCTGCACACTCCATAGATCTTTTTGATCTTGGTCTTGTTGGAAACGTAAGAAGGTTTTCTAAAAGTTCATCTGAGTTCTCATATATCGAATTTCTAGCTAGAACATGCTCAAAACTGGTTTTGAACACAGGTCCTGAAATCTGTCTGAAAAACAGATTTAACACATTTCACCAATTAATTCACCATAAATTACCTATTTAATATTTGTATCTGAAATTTTATCTGTGAATCAAGTACTCACATATCTATAACTTTTATTTGGGAAGTGTTGCGAAATTCTGATCATAATTGGGTGATATGAGCCATCCATTATGACTGCATGCGTAAATCCTTCTAGTTGAATGGATGAGTGTGTGTTAAATTGTGCATTGCTACTAATCCACCCTCTATGATACATGACTATTGTTTTTACATAGAATATATGCTAATAATGTGTCTTGTTAATTGGTTTGCTAATGTGATTAAGGACACATACGTCATGCCCGCCATGTGTTCGACGAAATGCCTCAACGAAGGCAATATCTGAAATTTTGAGTTACGTGCATATGTTAGTGTTGGCCTTGAGCCACGGTGGTGATTGGTGAAATTAGAGGCTTGAATGACATGGGAATATCGTGTTTGTGAGTGGATGATGTGTTGTGATAGAGGGCATGTCACGTGAGTGCATGACCCCATATTTAATGATGGACAGCTGAGATGATGTGTGCATACACATGCTATCAAGACCACTAATGTGTCGCTTATGATGTTAACTAGTAAAATTGAATAAATCTCAATCCTCTCTAATGAGGATGAGTTAGCAAAGCCCTGGTTTTAGGTGGGATTTGAGTAAATTGTGGATATGATGCCTGGACTATGAAGTTGGGAGATGATTATGTGATGTGTGGAGTTTACACCCACTCGCCTTTACCGGGAGTGGAGGGGATTTTCATACCCACTCGCCTTTACCGAGAGTGGAGGTGTCAGGGGGTTGTAGAGCCTCACTCCTGCCAGGGACGGGGGAGCTGAGAGGCCCGGCGTACAGTGCCCGTGTCCACTGCATCGTGTGCTAGTTCACCCCACATTTGGGGTGAAGTCCAGGTCCTGGTATCACACAGTTTATCCAAGTTCCAATCAATTCAATTAATCAATTCAATCATTAAATGAGCACTTTGCATGTTCTTCTTCGGCTGGCAATACTTCCCTTTTCCCTTGCTTCACTGGTGGCACTGTGTTATATCCTGATATTTGTGTTTCTATTTTGAGTTTGTGGTTGTATGGCTATTTGTTATTATTGCTCGTGCTGACTCTTTCTTGCAGTAACTCGACATTGGACTGCAGGTATGATCCTCTTACTTAGCTATACACTTTTCGTTATATATTTAGTGTGCATGTCTTGTTCATTTGCCTTGCATCGTGGATTGATAACCCTAAAGCGATGCCCAGATCCAAGTTGGTTCCTATTGGGGCACGCATTGACGTGCTCCTCCCTATTTTTTCAGTTAGCAGTGGCAGCATGGTTGGAGGTGACTTGGAGTTGGGTTTCAAGGGTAGTACTCGGTGTGAGCTGTACTTGTGGTTGGTATGGTTGTCTTGGGACGTGGAGAATGACGGTGTATATGTAGTGGTGTACTTGGAGTATGTATTTTAATGGAAGTTGTTACATATATATGATATGTTGTGTTTGATCTATGTTATTTTGAGGTTGTTTGGATGTTACTGTGAAGCTTCACTTGTACTATCCCAGCATGTGTGTAGTGGCCTGCTTGTTCAGTTCTCATTTCCTTTCTTTTCCTCTCTCATCACCCTCACTCTTCAGAATACTTGGAAAAAAAATTTTATTAGATGCCAGGTATTCTGGGAAACGGGGTGTGACACAATGGAAGAAGAACTAATGCAATTCGAGAGAAATGAAGTTTGGGAGCTCGTTCCTCTTCCAAGTGGACACCAAGTCATTGGAACCAAGTGGAACTTCAAGAACAAGACCGGTGAGAATGAGGAAATCACAAGGAACAAAGCAAGGTTAGTAGCTCAAGGCTACGACAAGAGGATGGTATTGATTTCGAAGAATCTTTTGCCCCCGTAGCTAGATTAGAAGCTATTAGATTGCTTTTATCTTTTGCATCCCATAAGAATTTTAAGTTATTTCAGATGGATGTTAAAAGTGCATTTTTAAATGGGATTGTCAATGAAGAAGTATATGTTTCTCAATCTCCCGGTTTTATTCATGAAAAATTTTCAAATCATGTTTTCAAACTTAAGAAAACGTTGTATGGGTTGAGACAAGTTCCTAGAGCTTGGTATGATCGACTCAAGACCTTTCTTTTGGATTTAGGTTTTAAAATGGGAGAAGTTGATTCTACACTCTTCATTAAAGATTATGAAAATGACATTCTTTTGATTCAAGTTTATGTAGACGATATAATATTCGGTTCTACATACTTTAATATTTGTCAAGAATTTTCTAAGCCTATGAAGGATGAATTCGAGATGAGCCACATAGGAGAGCTCACTTATTTCCTTGGACTTCAAATTCGACAAATGAAGGATGAGACTTTCATACATCAGACAAAGTACACAGGGGAGCTTATTAAGTGATTCGGGATGGAATCGTCTTCAAGCAAAAGGACTCCCATGAGTACGACTATCCACCTACACAAGGATGAAAACGGAAAAGATGTAGACGTTCGTTTATATCAAGGTATGATCGGTAGCTTACTTTACTAAACTGCTAGTATGCCTGATATCATGTTTTCCGTTTGCTTGTGTACTAGATATCAAGCTAGACTTAAGGAGTCACACTTGATTGCGGTTAAACGAATATTTCGTTATCTCAATCAGTCTCTAGATTATGGGTTACTTTACCCTAAATCTAGCACATATGAGTTAATCTCATATAGTGATGCCGACTTTACCGGATGCACGTCCGACAGGAAAAGTACTAGTGGTACGTGCCATTTTCTAGGAAATTCCTTAGTTTCTTGGTTTTCCAAGAAACAGAACTCGGTGTCATTGTCCACTACTGAAGCGCAATATATTGCCGCGAGTCTTGCATGTGCACAAGTTCTTTGGATGAGACACACTCTTAGTGACTATGGTGTCAATTGTGATACTTGTCCTATCATGGTTGATAACCAAAGTGCTATATGTCTTTCCAAGAACCCGGTACATCACTCCCGTACCAAACACATAGATGTAAGACACCATTTTATTAATGATCATGTCGCTAAGAAGAACATCATCTTAGAGTACATTGAAACCCAAAAACAAATTGCCGACATCTTCACAAAACCTCTTAAAGAAGATTCATTTGTGAGGTTGCGGGGAGAATTAGGAATTCTGGGTGAATCTGAAATTTAGGAGCTCAACTTATATGTTATAACACTCTTTGAGCTCATATCATCATGTTGCCTATCTTCATTTGATATATCATATATGTGTGTTTAAGAAAGGCAATTGAGATTTATGTGATTTCATGATTTCTTTGAAATTGGTTTTAGAGATTTGTGTTACAATTGATTTATTGTTCTACATTGTTTTTATGATGAGTTTGTGATTAGAGTATATGTCCTAGGGTGAGTGTTCATATCCTCTGGATTCTTATCTCACTGTGCATTTTTGGACCAGGACAGACGACTGTCTTTCCTTCAACAGTCCACTGCTCTACTCTATTTTCTCAGTCAGAAATTTGTATCTTTCGCACAAACGACTGATGAAAATTTCACAGTCGACTGTTATTTCAACAGGCGACTGCATTTTAGTCATCAGACGACTGCATTTTAGTCATCAGACGACTGTCATATCTGTCAAATTTTTCCAGTACTCTCTGTCTTTTTTGATGAAGTTTATTGATTCTCAGTCAGTCGACTGATGTGTATAGTACAGTTGATTGTCCCACGGACAGGCGACTGTATGTTACTCAACAGTCGACTGTCTGTCTTCTTGAGCTTATTTCTTATCACTTCATCCAGTCGACTGACTTTTGTTCATCAGTCGACTGTCTACTGTTGTGACGGTTCACTGCTTCGATCTGAGCCGCCGATTCTTTGATCCAACGCCCAGATTAATTTCCCCTTTCTTATAAACGTCGAGACGTTTCTTTCCGACCCTCACTCCCTCACTCCTTCGATTGAACGTTTCGTCTTCCCGCTCGAAATCTTCTGCAGATCTCTCCTCTGATTTTCTTCGTGGCAACTTGATCTTCCTCCTTCGTTTGGTTGCTCGTATGTTGCTCGCCTGTAGATCAACTTCTTGCAGGAATCGTGCTCTTACTTGCTTGACCTAGTTTTCAGTCGACTGATCTCATGGATCTGTTTCCTAAAGGATCTTTCGATTTTCTCGATGATCTGGTTCCTTCTCCTCAACCCACTAATCCGGTTCCCTCCTCGCCTCCATCTTCTGGGGATTTCCTGAATATCATTGTCGGTGCCCCCATTCCTTCAGAGAATGTTGCTGAACACACTTCTTTACCGGCCGATCATCCTCCTCGTACTCCTCCATCAGTATCCCTTGAGGATATTCTTCTCGGTAGGTTGTGTGATCGTGTCACCGCTCTCGAGAAGCTTTCTACTTATATGGATGAGAAGCTCAATCTTCTTTTGGAGCTTCAGTATAAATCCCTCATGCTTCATGGATTTCCCATTCCCGCCGAGCTTTAAGCTCTATTCTCTAAATCTGAGGATACTGCCCATGTTGGTGTTCCTCCTCCTCCAGGTTTTGTGCATGTATCTTCTGTTGTTCAGACCACTGTTGTCCAGACTCATGTTCATGGTCATGCGGGATCCTCTGCTGCTCGTGCTTCGTCTTCCAAGAGGAAGACGCCAGCCTTTCCTACTCGTCGCTCTGCTAGGTTGATGTTCCGCTCTTCTGGACGTCCCTCAGACCCCTCCATCATTCACATTGACTGAAGTTGCTGCTGTTACTTTTTGTTCACTCACCCGTAGACCTAGATTTTGTTTTGGTCTGTATTTGGTTAGGTTGAGTGGTTCTTCAGTGTGTGATGGAGTTTAATGTTATGATGTTCAGTTTGTATATGTATGCTGATGTACGCTGATGTACGCTGATGTCATGATGTATTTTGTTGGACATGGTGATGTCCATCTGATGTGTACTTATATCATCTTTTGATATATATATACTAGTCATAACCCGTGCCCGTGGGCACGGTGCATTTAAGATTTTCTTCCGCGAAAACTGTGTCCCCCAAAAAATATTTCTACAGCCAAAATTTAAAAGAACAACAAATTAGCGTTAAAAAATTTAGAGGCACGACCGCCTTCGGCAAGAAACAATAAATTCGGTGCTCCTTCGGCGCAGAACAACAAATTAGCGTATAAAAATTTAGCGGGCGCCTTCGGCGCGGATTGGTTGGTTAGACCTCTGCTTGACGCCCAAAAAACTCAACCCGCCTATTTGAACGCACATTCCCTGTATTTTTTTTGGGTTTCAATTTTTTTGGGGTCAGCCGAAATAAGCTCAGCCGATATAAAGTTCTCTTTTGCATACTTGTAATTTAAGTTGCATTTTTTTTGGGTTTCATTTTGTGTGTGTTTGTTTTGGTCATTTTTGAATGAAGAGTATTAAATGCTGATGGTGCCAATTTCAAAAAAAAAGCTTTTGTATTCTCCCAACAAATTTTCCCCCAACCCAAAAAATTTTCCCCCCAAAACTTGATGTGACATTGCCACATAGGACAAAGTTCAAAAACAGCTCTCAATTGTAATATAGATAGTCATAACCCGTGCCTGCGGGCACGGTTCATTTAAGATTTTCCCCGACGAAATTTTTATTCCCCAAAAAATTATTTCCACATCCAAAATTCACGGAACAACAAATTAGCATAAAAATATTTAGCGGCACGGGCGCCTTCGGTGCGGAACAACAAATTCGGGCGACACGGAACAACAATTAGCGTTAAAAAAATCGGCGCGGGGGCATTAGGCACGGAACAACAAATTAGCGTAAAAAAATTTCGCGGGCGCCTTAGGCGCATGAGTCGAAGAGACTATGTGCCCAGCGTTGGGGGAGATATCATTCGATCTGCAGCAGCATTAGATCTGCAGCATTAAGTGCAAGTTTATGTTTTTCCCCAAATGCATTAATTGTGTGCACTCTCCTATTCCCAAGAAACTTTCATTTCCTATAAAGTTTCATTTCCCCAAAAACTTTCATTCCCAAAGTTTCATTTCCCATAAAGTGTCTTTTCCCTAGAAATGTTTTTCCCTCCAAAACTTTTCACAAAATCTCATCTCAACCATTCATTCCTCAAGATTAAATCCAAGCCGTCTTTCTATCAACCTGTTTGTCCTAGTCAGCTTGTCCTAGTCAGCCCTAGAATTCAAAAAACACTGTCAAATTTCCACATCCAAAATTCACGGAACAACAAATTAGCATAAAAATATTTAGCGGCACGGGCGCCTTCGGTGCGGAACAACAAATTCGGGCGACACGGAACAACAATTAGCGTTAAAAAAATCGGCGCGGGGGCATTAGGCACGGAACAACAAATTAGCGTAAAAAAATTTCGCGGGCGCCTTAGGCGCATGAGTCGAAGAGACTATGTGCCCAGCGTTGGGGGAGATATCATTCGATCTGCAGCAGCATTAGATCTGCAGCATTAAGTGCAAGTTTATGTTTTTCCCCAAATGCATTAATTGTGTGCACTCTCCTATTCCCAAGAAACTTTCATTTCCTATAAAGTTTCATTTCCCCAAAAACTTTCATTCCCAAAGTTTCATTTCCCATAAAGTGTCTTTTCCCTAGAAATGTTTTTCCCTCCAAAACTTTTCACAAAATCTCATCTCAACCATTCATTCCTCAAGACTAAATCCAAGCCGTCTTTCTATCAACCTGTTTGTCCTAGTCAGCTTGTCCTAGTCAGCCCTAGAATTCAAAAAACACTGTCAAATGTATAATAGATATATATATATATATATATATATATATATATATATATATATATATAGGGCAATCTTCCATTGCGAAAAAGGGGCTTTTCGCACCGTGCGAAAAGAATTTTATCTTTTTTTTGAAATTTTTTTTTTCAAAAATTCTTTTTTTGATGTTTAATCCATACAAATATATACCCCAGGGAAAATAATGGGTGAACCCGTTGGGCATTAGAGCACCCATCCACCCGTTACAAATTTAACGGTCTCAAAACGTGCGAATTTGATGAAATGCCTTGATCGAAGGCCAAATGACATTATTTCTCAATGATTATTTTTTGAGGGGGGTATAACAACATATAATGAGGGTGGAAAAAAGAATTTTTGAAAAAAAAAATTTCAAAAAAAAACTAAAAACATTTTCGCACGGTGCGAAATGTTCTCATTTGAAAATTTTCCTATATATATATATATATATATATATATATATATATATATATATATATATATATATATATATGACATTGCTGTTTCGTCTTATGTGTCACACCATATATAATTGTTAATCATATCTGTGTGCTGATTGTGATATTGTCTCCATGAATGTTTTATTCTCTCATAATGTGATTTTGAGACAATTTGGACTTGATATTGGATTATCCATGCTATCTGTGATGTGATGCTTTTTTGAAACTATTTTTGTTTCGTATATCTAAAATGTTGATATTGGACTTCCATTCCTATATTCACATAAGTATTTGATGTGATTTTATGAGTTTTGATTCTTTATATCTTTATACTCCTTGATTGTTGGTAGTTCTTATTTAGCACGATTATTGTTGTTGTTATTTACTCCCACCTTTTTGGATAATGCTATAGGGGAGAGAAATAAACATACAAGATTCATAATGAATGTGCTAAGTATGTGCTAACACTTTGAATCTAAGATTGAAGTTGCCTTAGATTCAGGGGGAGTAAGATTACAATGAATAGGGATTTTTATTTCCTAGATTTCATGAATTGAATTCACTCATATCTTACTCACTTGCTTCAATTGATATATAGATGCCCTAATATTTGTTGACTAACTTGATTGGCATCTATGTAGGGGGAGTAAGTTTTCATTACGCACAATTATTTATCTTTTTGTTTTTGTTTGTTTGTCATCATCAAAGGGGGAGAAGGTTGAGTATTGGACTTCTCCCTACTTGGTGTTAATGATGAACAAACATAAATACTTGTGACTAATCTACTATTTTGCAGTTAATCCATTGCCTAAGCTATTTATGAAGATCTACTAGCAATGGATGACTCTTAAAGATCATTGAAGGCAAATGAAATGGATTGGATGATTGTAGATGATGATTGAAGCTCCATGAAGACTTCAAGCTCATACGTTGGATAGAAGAGAGAGTTCGTGAATGTAAATTTCTTTTATCTCTTCTAGTATGTAGCTTAGAAGTAGAACATTGATGGAGCACTTACACACATCTTCAATTCAGTCTTAGGACATCATTAGATCATTCGTCCTTAGACTCCAATTCATTTCTTATTGTTTGTGCTTGGATTGTTTACAACAGTCGACTGGTGAACATTATACAGTCGACTGTCTCAAAAACAGTCGACTGTGTTTTGTTCTATAGTAACCTGTTATGCACAATCTTTTACAAACTTGGTTTGGGCCTCTCTGTTTTTATTCCCACAGGCGACTTATGAACGATTCACAGGCGCCTGTCCAAGTGACAGTCGACTATGTTTTGTAAATCAGTCGCATGTCTATCTTTTGCCCAAACTCTGTTGATCTGTATTTTTACAGCCAGTTGACTAGTGTTGAATATACAGTCGACTGTCCATTGGATAAGTTTACTGTATATGCTGCAACAGTCGTCTGTCCGTGAGCCAATTTGTTGACTCAGCTCTCTGGAAATTCTCAAGGTATTTGACAGTCGTCTGTATAAGGATTTACAGTCGCCTATTCTGATTAACAGTCAACTGTTTTATCCTCATCAGTCGTCTGTCCTGTTATCTCAGAAGATTTCCAGAATTCTTCAACTTACCCATTTTAAGGCCAGGCGCATGTAGAAGGATTTACAGTCGCCTGGTGGTTCAACAGTCAACTGTCTATGCTTCATCAGTCGACTGTCCACGTGGTAAGTTACCGTTATGAATTCTCACCTACCCTTGCTGACTGTGCAACAGTCGACTGTCGCGAGCTCAGCTTCTATCTGTTGAGATTCTTCTTACGGATTCCAAAAGGTTTTTTGCCTAATCTGTTTTGTGGATTTGAGAAACCTATATAAGGGACTTCTACTGTTACATTGAGAGGTTACTAATTCTTCCAAGTTTTCATCTCAAGCTTTCATTCTCAAGTTTAAAGCTCTCAAATCCAAATCTCTAAGAATTCATTTCTTTGATCTCTTGCTCCCCAATCTAGAACCAAAGAGTTATCTTCTAGGCATTTGGTGCAGTCAAGAGAAAGGGCTTTCTCCTCTCTTCTAAGAGAGTCTTCAACACACAACACACTTCTCCTTCAAGTTATACTTCAAGGCATAGGTGATTGTAAGTGTTGCTTTCATATTTCATAACTTTCGTTATTTGAATTTGCTCTCGGGTTGTGAGAGTGGTTTTTACTTGCTCCCAAGTTGTGGGAGTCAAGGTCAGTCGATTGTATTTCGATTTCACTTGTAGGGTTGCTACAAGTGGGTTTTAAGGAAACCTCAAGTTAGGGTTCTAACTTGAGTATCCGGAGGTATCCGGGTAGAAGGGACGTAGGATTACCGGGAACAAGTCCGGAAGTGACTTGGGTAATCCGAACCCTTGAAACATTCTTGCGTTTGCATTTGTTTCTATTTGGGTTTAATTTTAATTCCGCACTATTTAGTTGGATTGCATTTAAATTGGTGTAACTATCGTTTTAAATTGCATAAACACTATTCAACCCCCCTTCTAGTGTTTTCCCCATAGCCAGGGTCCTTACATAATTATGTGCGGTTAAATTGTGGGAATTTTTAACATAAAATTGGTCTTTACAATGATGCATGTCAAGTAGGTATTGAGATTTTATTTCGAAGTTGCTGCCCAAAGATTGAAGAAGGAAATTACTTACATAGATAAGGAAATTTTTCATATGGATGGTGCTATATCTCCATATATAGAAGATGAACAACAAAGATGTCACGCCCCGCTTCCCAAAAATGTGGAGACGAAGCGTGAGAAGGTCCGCTCAGACTTGAAGCTACAAAGCTGCAAGTCCGATAAGCATCAAAAGCATTAAATGGCAGGTCCTTGCAACGCGAAACGAAACAAGATACTAATAATAAAATGAGACAAAAGAGAGATCTCAGGATATCCACAAATATAAATCCCAACATCACAGAAAAGCCACCAGGCTAAAAGAAAAAGAGTCTAAAGGCCCAAGCATGGCCAACAAAAGTACAACGTACAAAGTAAAGGTGCCACGCACTGACAACTAACAAAAATCCTAAAACAAAAGGAAGCTCAGCAAGGTCGCTAAGAAAGATCACCGGTATCCAGTAAACTCCTCCTGGGCAGATATGGACTCAGGCTCAGCGTCAGCAAACACCACGTACTCAGCTACGGTCTCTGGCTCAGTGTCTAACATGTGACACCCAAAAGAGCAAGGGGCACATGTCAGCAAGTCTAAAAGACTTGGGCAAGGAAACTGAAAGAAAGGTAAACTAACAACCTAGCAGTTAAAGTATGGTGCATGGCATGTCAAGTATCGTATGAAAGTAACAAGTGAAGTACAAGTAGCAAGTAACAAGTGGTAGGTGTGACATGTATTGTCAAGTAACAAGTGGTAGGTGTGACATGTATTGTCAAGTAACAAGTACAAGGGATCACCCACACACATGTGAGCGCCCTTATTGTCCGCAGGCTGTATTCAAGTACAAGGGGTCACTCACACACAGGCGAGTGCCCTATTGCCCGCAGGCTGTATCCAAGTACAAGGGATCACTCACACACAGACAAGTGCCCTATTGCCCGCAGGCTGTATTGAGCTCGTTTTCTGGACCACGAGCCAGATTTGTAATTGGCCTAGGGTTGTGCCCGCAAAACGGGTGCCTAGCCGGAACAAGTAGCACTAGTATGTAGCGATGCTACGCAATCACGATGAGTGTTCAAGCATGCAATGACATGAGCAGATATTCACGTACCGTTAATTGAAATTAAACATGACAGGCAAAATGCAATGACATGAACAGATATTCGCGTACCGTAAATTTAAATTAAACATGGCAGTTAAAGATGCATGGATGACATGAACAGTTAATACGCGTACCGTTAATTGAAATTAAACGTGACATACAAGCATGATGAAGGTGATGTACCAAGCTTCGTTGTCAAGCTAGGTCAATGGCGTCCAGACGGCTATCCTTTCACCGTCTAGTCTCTTTTACGCTAAAGTAAGGTAATGGCCTAAGGACATGGCCCAAATCAAGAGATGCAAGTTTCACTTGCCTGCAAGTCTGACGTCCGAAAAATACCGTCCAAAAGTCCACAAGTCACAAACCACCTATGTGCACAAGTCCACCAGCCTACAGTCCCAAATTAAGTTATCTTCATCAGTGAATTATCCGACAACCAGAATACCGATTTTTATCTTGTTTAACAGGGTTGGGTTGGGGGTCCTAAGAGTGCAGAATGTTACCTCAACACGATGCGAAAGATACACTGGCGTCGGGTAGCAACGCCAGGGGTTGGAATAATAGAAAATATTCCACGTCCAGATTCCAAATAAGATTCCATGCTCGCCAAATCTCGGGCAGCGACCAAAATCAGTGAATCAAGATTCCAATCAGCGGGTAGAATGTTGGTAGACGTTTCTACGGCTTCCGGGAAGCCGTAACGACGAGCCGGGAAGGACGATTCGACGCACGCGATGTCTACGACGTTGAGCGTCGTAGGGGATGCACGTCGGAAAACATCCCTAGGAGCAGTAGGGGGATGTCGAAAGACCCCAACAGCTAGAGGGGACGGCAAAGCGACGATACGATGCGTCAAAACATCGTAGAACACAAAACAGCGATATCACTCGCTGTTTCAGATTGCAGCGGCCTGAGGGGAGCTAACATCAGCAGCGGGGTGTCCTGGGGGCTCACGGCGAGGTCAGGGGTGGTGAGAGGGCTCGTCGGCGGCGGCGCTTGGCCGGAAAACGCCGGAAGCGGGGTTGCTGCGAATTACAGCGGCAAGGGGTGGATTCCGGCGACTAGGGCGAGCCCACGGCGTGCTACGGCGGCGTGGGGGAGGAGAGTGGTCGGGGGACGCCGTTCGGTGGCGGCAGTGGCTGCCTTGGCCGCTGCTGCTGGAAGCTTTCCGGCGGGGAACGACGGCAACGACGGGGTCCACGGCGGCGCAGACGACGGGGAAAGTCGAGGCGAGGTCAGGGGCTTGGTCGGCGCAGCTACGGGCTGTGCAACGTGAAGGAGTATCGGCGGTTGTGTTTGCGTGCGGAAGAGAATGGTGACGGCGGTTCTCGGTTTGCTTGTGAAGATTAATAACCCTAGGTTTTCTAACAAGAAGTGGGTATGGGTTATTGTTAACCGGACCCCTTATGAGGTAGGCACACGTGAAAGTGAATGGGCTTGGCCTGGGTGATAACATGAGATGGGCTCGGGTTAGCTAGGGATTTATTATTAGAAATGTTATTAACAATATTAAAAGTACAAGTTCTCAACCTCTATATCTCTTCTACTTGTTGTATAAGGCTGAGGGAGTAGATTGGGTGCGTGCGGCCCATGAGGGGAATAAAAGGCCAAGTCAAGATTAGGGGAAGGTTTAGGATAGTAATGAAGTAATTAGAGGGATAAAATTATTGAAACTAGGGCTAACTAATAATTAAACCGGGGAAAGGTGAAAATGGGTCAAACGAAGCCCAAAAATTTTGAAATAAATACTGGGGCGACCGGGACGGCGAGAGAAAGAAGACAGAGAAGACGGATCGCAATTCCGACGACAAGAAACGAAGTTAAAAATAGAAAGGCCTCTCGACAAAAGTGAAAATCGCGACGTCTCTTCAAATAAGATCAAATCGTGGGAGAACGACCCGTGAAATGACGTTCCCAATTAACATCACAATTTTAATACTCCCAGAGAGGGTCACAACGGCATATCGCACTATAGGGTTCGGATACGGACAAGATCTAAAACAAATACATGCACGAAAAGCGTATATAGGATACGGGGTCCAAAAGCGATGGTAATCTCAAGTTGGGCACACATCGGGGTTTGGCTTGCTAAGGATGCAACCAAGGTGCTACTGCCCTATCAACTCAACGACAGGACTCACATACAAAGCATCAAAACCAATCAGGTACCCGAAATTGCTATATACACAGCCGTATAACGAATAGTTTGTACCGGCCGTTACAAAAGAAAAGTATGAATTAGATGGTATTTAATTTTATGTAATAAACATTCATAAATTTATGGCTTGTTACAATATTTTATGGCAATTGTAAAATTCAAGATATTGTATCAAGCAGTGTTAGGTTAGATAGCCTTACAGATTTTACAGAAGAGTTTACTACCACATCCATATTTCAAATTATAGATGCACTTGTAATTGGATAAAAGCAACCGATAGTGAAAATTAGCTAGTGATTGTGAAAAGGGCTACAAATATGAGTACCAAGAGTGGTAGACTCCCACATATGTGCTTTTCTTGTGAAAGAAGTGAGAAATATCGTGGCAACAATTACAAGAATAATGAGAAAATGTCCAAGAAGATGACAGATAGCAAGAAATGTGGATGTCCATTCTCATTGAAGGCAAAGATGTTGGGCATTAAGATGAGTGGAAGGTAACAGTCTTATGTGGCATGCACACCACCCTGCCGCAACGTACCTCGAGGGACAATCATATGCAGGGAGATTACACGGTTTGGAGATGGAAACCGTGTTAGAAATGTCGCATAGTCTTGTGAGGCTAAGAGAAATTTTAAGATTATTAAAGAAACGAGATACGCAGAATATTACAACAGTTAAAACTATATACATTGTATTAGCTGGAAGGTAAATCTCAAATGCAACAACTAATGAAGAGCTTGACTGAGAAGAAATACATTATATTACATACTTTTGATGAAGAGACATCGTGTGTTAAGAATTTGTTTTGGGCACATCCTATTTCAATTGATATATTACTAGCATTTCTTGATATTTTGATCATGAACTGCACGTATAAGACAAACAGAGACTAGCTTCCATTGTTGGAGATACCGGCTTCCACTGAAATGACATTCAGCATTGCATCTTGTTACATGTAGGCCGAAAGGCAGGATTGCTACACATGGGGCATTGGAGCAGTTGAGATATTTGCTTGTGGGATACACAACGCCTAGAATAATTTTGACAGATTGAAAGCTTGCTCGTATGAATGCCATCAACAAAGCATTTCCCTCCATAAAGAATCAATTATATAGATGGAACATTTATAAAAATGTATTGGCAAATTGTAAGAAATTTTTTTAGTTAAGGAGAAATGTAATCGATGAATTCATATCAAGCTGGAATTTGTTGGTGATGTCATGTACAGAGGAGGAGTATGTGAACAACTCATTCCATTGGAGAAAATTTTCATTACTTATCCGAAGACCTTAAGCTATGTGAAGACTTATTTGTTGGACAATTATAAGGAGCAGTTCGTTTCATTATGGGTAGCACTTCGTATTTTGGTAATTTCACAACTAGCAGAGCATAAAGTTTGCATGCAAAGATTAAAAGACACTTTGGATCATCGTCCTGCATTTTTTCCACATCATGGAATATCGTCCATGCTTTGCTGGAGTTGCAACATACAAAGATCAAGGTCTCTTTTGAGAAATCTAAGAGCATCATGCAACATAGCATGACATGCCACTTATACAGGGAGTTGAACTGGTTTATGGCCAAGAATGCACTGAAGTTAATTCTACATCAAGCAGCACAGTCTGAGACAATTGGGACAGATGCAGAATTATGTGATTGTCTAGCTAGATGCATTTATGGATTACCATGAGTTGAGTATTGGACTTCTCCCTACTTGGTGTTAAGGATTAGTAAACATAAATACGTGTGACTAATCCCCTATTTGCAATTAATCCTTTGCCTAAGCTTATTATGAAGATCTACTTGCAATGGATGACACTCAAAGATCATTGAAAGCAAATGAAATGGATTGTATGATAGTAGATTGTGATTGAAGCTTCTAGAAGACTTCAAGCTCATGCGTTGGATAGAAGAGAGAGTTCGTCAAATGTAACTTTCTTGTTTCTCTTCTAGTGTGTAGTTTTGAAGTAGAACTTTGTTGGAGCACGCACATACATCTTCATTTCAGTCTTAGGATATCATTAGATCAACCTTCCTTAGACTCCAATTCATTTCTATCTAGATTGTGCATGTCATGATTATAACAGTCGACTGCTGAACATTTTACAGTCGCCTGTCTCAAAACAGTCGACTGTGTTTTGTTCTACAGTCGCCTGTTATGCACAAACTTTTACAGTCTAGTTTTGGGCTTCCAGACTTTGCTTCCGATCGCTACTCAACGACAACTCAACAGATACGTGCTTTGCTTCTGAACGCAATCCGATCGCTACTCTCAGCTCAACTCCCTTCTGATCTACTACCTTAACTCCTCTTGCCTCTTTCGGTCGGTGCAATGAGCAAAATTTGTGAAGAAGAATAGCTTTGTTTCGTTCACTTTGGCCTTGAGAGTATTTTCGGAAAACACGGTCTGTGAACTGAGTGAAAATGCAATTTAGGTCGGGCTGTCTGTGAACCGTAGGTTCTTCTGATGATGTTGCCGCTATGATTATTGAATGGAAGGCAACGACTGAGTGTGTTGGTTCTGCTTCTCGATTTTTGCCACGAGCGATGACATATGGGTCGTGATATAACATTTAAGAGGTTAGACTCCGCACACCAAAGGATCAATATATGTATATATTACATCTATTTGGGGTGCTCGAGTGGGTGGGTGGGTGGATACACTTATACTCAGATGTGATTATAATAGGAAGTAGTGGTGTAACAAGAATTATTTTTTGCCCTGGGTAAAAATAAAAATGACGCAAAGAGTAATTTTTTAAAATATCAAAGAAAAAAATTACAATGCGAATTCTCCTTCCTGTACCATCTCCATTATTTGCATAAAAATCAGATCGATCAAGAATCAAGATCAAACCAACGAGAAACAGGAAAAAATTCAAAGAAAGAAAGGAAACAGTGAAAAAGACTAGGGACCTTGTTGTATATTATGTTGGCAACTCATTCATCTTCACTGAAGGTCTTACCATTGTCATCACTGAAGTAGCGAGATATTCCGAGGATTGACAGACAACCTTTCGACATTCGTTGCTCAAGAAGTCGAGATATATTGGAGATTAGGAAATTCCACCCAAAAATAATATGATCACTATCAGCCGAGAAGTGTGAAATTTGCAGATCAATAAAAATCTAAATGTCTAAATCATAGAAAAAAATTGAACACCCTAGTAAATCAAGAATCCAATGGGAATAAAATCAATAAATAATTCGTAGATGGAATCATGGAGATGAGGCTTACTGATTTTTTTTGAAAGATGAACAAAAAAGCCTTACAATTTTCCTTGTAGTAACCGTCGTTGTTTCGTGAGAACTTGCAGGTCAAAGATGTGGTGCTGTACAAACACACTTTTTTGCTTTCCCCACACACCCCTAGTGCAAATTTCCCACTATGGAAGATTAATAAAGTGTTATCAAAGTCCATAGTTTACTATAGTTTCATAAATTAAGCTTAATATAAGTGATTTTTGGGAAAATATTGAGTATTTGATAGTTAATTAGCATACATTTGCCTTCTTAGGTTCAGTAAAAAAATCATGTGAGACTTTGATATTTCAAATTTTGTTAGATATCCTGTGAGATTTAATTTTTTAAGTTAAAAATTAAAATAATAATATGTTGAGACCTTTAGGGCATGTCAAATGTTGAGAATGGTTTTGTGGAAAGTTGAGGGGTTGTGAAATCTTGATGTGAGGAAAGTTTGGTTTTGTGTTCCAAATATTGGAAAATTAGTTGGAAAGTTGTTTTGAAATAGTTTTGTGGGGCCCACAACTTTCTTGTGTTCCAATTATTTGGAAAGTTGTTTGAAAAGTTAGATGAAGAATGTTATGTGTGTCCTACTAATTATTAAACTAACATATTTAATTATAATCATTATACTACTCATTTAATATTTAATTACACCAATTAATTAACTATTAAATAACGCGCTAACTAATTAATTAACTATTAAATATTAATTATTTAACCATTAAATATTAATTAATTAACTAATATAACAATGAACCAATATAACAACATGTGTATGCTGGAATAACAATGGTCTTAACTAGTTAATTAACTATTATCTAATAATTAAGTAACTAACTAATTAATTAATTAACCATTAAATATCGGAACACTGTGCATTGAGGAATGCACAGTGTTCCAGCAAAGCGACAAAGAAATGTTGGAACATTGTACATTCCTCAATGCACAATGCTTCGAACGAATTGAATAAACCAAAAATATCGCGAAGCGGCTACTGGGATTGGGCGAGGGAGCAGAGAGAGAGAGAAAGTGGGGTCCACCGACGCCTTTCTCAGCTTTCTCAGCCACTAATCCGCGAAAAATGCGAAGAGTTTGTTTTGGAATGTTGAGATGCCACGACGGAGCCATCAAGGCTTTTTCTCATCAATTTTTTCTCAACAATTTGAACACGAGTCAAGAAAGTGGGTTGGAAAGGTGGGTGACAGTGGGTGAATAGTAGCGTAAATAATGCCCAAACCCCACTTTCTCACCCACGTTTAGGGTTCGGAATAGGCCCTTTAGCATGCAAGACTAGCATGATAACCAACTGTTGTTTTTCCGGGTTTAAACATTATGGGCTTGGCTATTTAAACCCCCCCCCCCCCCCCGGATCCCCCCACTTAACCAATGTGGGACTATTTCAAAAATCCCAACAATCCTCCCCTCGAACTAGGACCACATCATGAGCCTCCCCTCGAACGATCATCCAAACCGCTGCCCTAACTGAGCTCCAAGCAACCGAAGTCCATTCTGGTTGCCTCCCGTGAGCTAGGGAGGTCCATCCTTCTGATGGCGTCGGGCCACATCCGCTTGCAACATGCTCCGTCATACTGCTGAGAGTTTCCCTCCGTCAGCGACAGGCCGTGCCCGAGCACTCTCTGCTCGGCACATGAGTCCGCTTCGCCATGAGCATTGTGGACTCCCACTGCATAATCCAACAATGTATGCAGGCACATCCCACTGCATAATCCAACAGTGGATCCGACTTGGGCTCGCCCACATCCCACTGCATAATCCAACAGTGGATCCGATATGGGCACGCCACGGTGGACATCACACTCTGTTCGGCATCCGGAGCACTACGTTCTTCTGTTCGGAATAGCCGAGCTCCGCACTGCTCGGAAACACGCCGACTCCCATACACCGGCACCAGAGGATCAAACACTTCGGCACAACTGGGTCCGGCTCTGATACCATTGTTACAGAAATCGCAGCGGAATCTAAAACATCGAAGTTCATACATTCGGTTAGTCGATGATCGGATGCAGAGATCGGGGAAGAAATCACGAACGGAAATCAACCACTAGCCACCGTTCAAATGCCCTTCCGGTTTGATTTTGATAGAGCTTTGTCACTCTTAAGAAATTCCTCACGTTTACCCACACCAGTGTTTTCCCTCACTGCAATCTCTCTTCTTTTATGAACTTCAAGAACAAAAGTAGTTAACGGAGAGGTTAGTGTGGGATTAGTGGGAATAACTTCCCATTATCGATTCGGTTATGCTGCCCATCATGGGCACAAACCGTTTCTTAACCAACACCAACTGCACCACCCAACTTTGATGCATCAACTAATTTTTATTTTTTATTTTTTCGCCGCTTTAGTTCTGCCCCTGTTTCCGAGATGACAGATGCCCTAATCAACAGATAAAACAACTGAAAGGCCCAATCAAAAGCTACCACACAGAATAAGTTCATGTTGCCCATGGAGTTCAAATTTTTTTCCAAAAAAAGAAAAATAAAACGGAAGTGAAGTGGATTCCGTGAAGATCAAAATATCATATCAATGCCTGCGGCTGCATGGAAAGAGCGAAAAGCATCAGGAAAAACACTGAATGTCACTGCACCCTCATTGTTCCCTGGAAATTGAACCTTGAATCTCTGGTTACTTTGACCAACTATGTAGCCACTGAGCCACATAGAGAAGGTGGCAGTGCACATAAAATATCATTTGTTAGTAGGAAGAGCCACAAAGTATTCGAGCATTGTATAAATTTTAGTTCGCAATTGGAAATGTTGATTTATGAAGGGGTCGCCAGTCTGCATCCATATGTGAATGAAATTCCTCAGCTGAAATAGTCAACTGTGGTTTATAAATTTTGTATCTGTATGATGCAACAAAGAAACAAATATACCACTGAAATCTGTACTTTCGAATGGATAACAACACAAAGTTCATCATGGTCAGCTGGATTTAATGCTTCTTCAAGAATCCCTCAGCCATCTTCACGTACTCGCCAAAGCCGCCCCCTTCCGAATGGGCGCCGGTGGCACTCGAATGCGTCGAAGAAGGATGGCCATATGTGGTTGAGTGAGCAGAAGAGTGGCCTGCATTGTACTGATGGAGGTAAGTCTCGGCTTTCTGCACATACTTGCCGTAGCTCTTCTCTTCCAGCTTCCCGCAACGGGACGCGGCGCAGAGCAAGTCTGCGGCCGCATCGGCGACCTTCCCCTCGTCGACCATGTCGCTCTCGTGCCGGAGGGCAGATTTCGCCGCACCGGCCACGACCTTTGCGCTTGAGAGAAGATCGGTGGGAGACACCTTGTGTGCGTGGTGAGTGCTTGGCTTTTGGTTGTGGCTTTGGGAATCCATTCAATAGGGGGAAAAGTTTTGAATTGGGTAAAGATTGAGAAGATCGGTGGTTGGGTCTGAGTTTGAGTGGATGGGCGAAGGTGGAGGATGTTATATAGAGAGTCCGGTGCCTTACGGAGAGGAAATCAACGCGGGGGGAAGATCGAAGAATGCTTCAGTTTTGGCGTGTGGACGGCCGCGCATTTGTTTGGTGGCAGCGTGTGGAAATTGTATGAGCTTAGAAAAGAACAATGGGGGCCATGATTGCTGTGTTAGATATGTGGAAAAAAAAAACTTCCTCCTATCGACTAGAATTCACAATTTGCCTTATTTTATCTTTATATATAGCCTTTAATTAAGGAATGGAACTGAAGTTTGCACTCATAGCGAGTGTTTGGTTTTTCAACTTGTATAATCTTGAAGCATCTTCATGAATCATAGTTGCAATTATTTTTTAGAATACACCAATTGTGGAAATAGTAGGTGCAGTGATTGTTGAGAGTCGTGGAGAAACTACCGTGTCAATTGTCTCCATTATTATTTTACTGGTCAATTACGTTATCTTTGTTGTAAACTTGGCGGCTATGGAGACCATAGCCCTATATTTATAGTGGTAGGGTTACATAATGGGTGGATACCCACTAACGGGTAGGCCCACCAAGAAGCCCGTTTATAACACTTCCCCTTATCCATCCATTGTTGTAAGCCATGGTGAACACTTCAGGGTTCATGAAGCTTGTTTGATCATGGGGTTGGAGATACTTCTGGATCTCTAAGTTTAAGAGTGCTTGCCTCATTAAAACCTTTGCCAAGGAAAACCCAGTGGGAAAAACCTGTGGCTAAGGGAAAAGAGTACAAGTCTCTGTAACTTCCCCTGATCGATGGATAACATCAGTGGTGGATACTTCTGGATCCTGAGTTAATGTGGCTGCCTCGTTAAAACCTTTGACTGTGGAAAACCCAGTGGGAAAAACCAACAGTCAAGGAAAAAGAGTACAGCACTACGTTAACTCCCCCTGATAAGTTCAAGCTTCAGGCTTGTACATCTCTCAGTTGTCTCATCCCAATTCCTAGTACAAGTTTTCTAAAGGTACTGCGAGGCAAAGCTTTAGTGAATAGGTCAGCCAGGTTGTTGCAGGACTGGATCTGCTGGATGTCGATCTGGTTGTCCACTTGCTGTTCATGCGTCCAGAATAGCTTGGGGGAAATGTGCTTCGTCCTGTCACCTTTGATGTAGCCACCCCGTAGTTGAGCGATGCAGGCAGCATTGTCTTCGTACATGGTAGTAGGCCCAAGATCTCCCGTCTTCAGGCCGGTGGTCTTGAGGATGTGGTTGATGACTGATCGAAGCCAGAAGCATTCTCTGCTAGCTTCGTGGATCGCGATGAGCTCAGAGTGGTTGGACGAGGTCGCTGTGGATGTCTGCTTCACGGATCTCCATGAGATGGCCGTCCCACCGTATGTGAATACGAAACCGGTCTGGGACTTTGCGGTATGTGGGTCGGACCTGTATCCCGCATCTGCGTAACCGACCAGGTCGGCGGATACACCTTTCTTGAAGTATAGTCCCATGTCTACAGACCCTTGGAGGTAGCGCAGAAGTTGTTTCACTCCGTTCCAGTGGCGCTTTGAGGGCGCTGAACTGTATCTGGCTAGTAGATTTACTGCGAACGCTATATCGGGACGCGTGCAGTTTGCCAGGTATAGGAGTGCTCCAATTGCACTTAAGTAGGGTACTTCAGGACCCAGTGTTTCCTCCCCCTCTTCCAGCGGTCGGAAGGGGTCTGTTTCAACATCCAATGATCTGACGACCATTGGTGTGCTAAGCGGATGACATTTGTCCATAAGAAAGTTCTTCAGCACTTTCTTTGTATATGTCGATTGGTGTAACAGGATTCCTCCGCTTAAATGTTCAATTTGTAGCCCTAGGCAAAACTTCGTTTTGCCGAGGTCTTTCATCTCAAAAGTCTGTGTGAGACTTTTGGATATCTCATCTATCTCTGCAGGAGATCCGATGATGTTCAAGTCGTCTACGTAGACGGCGATAATTACGAATCCTGTTCCCTTTGCTCGTATGAAGATGCAAGGGCAGACTTCATTTGTTGTGAATCCTTGTTGCACTAGGAATTCACTCAGCCTGTTGTACCACATTCTACCTGACTGTTTGAGACCATACAGTGATCTCTGGAGTTTGACAGAATAGACGTCCCGAGGTCTTTCTGTCATTTTTGTCGGTAGTTTGTATCCGTCTGGGATTTTCATGTAGATGTCCTTATCTATATTTCCGTATAGGTATGCAGTCACAACGTCCATGAGCTGCATATCCAGACCTTCCTTCGTGGATAGGCCTATGATGAAACGGAAGGTGATCGCGTCCATGACCGGAGAATAGGTATCGTCATAGTCTATTCCTGGTCGTTGGGAAAAACCTTGTGCAACAAGGCGCGCTTTATAGCGCACGATCTCATTATTCTCGTTTCTTTTTCTCACGAATACCCATTTATATCCCACAGGTTTAACACCTTTTGGTGTTAGGACTACAGGTCCAAAGACTTGGCGCTTCGAGAGTGAGTCCAGCTCTACTCCTATTGCCTCGTTCCACTTTGGCCAATCCTCTCTGCGTTTACATTCTGCTAGAGAGCGTGGATCGGTCTCATCGTCGTATTCAGTGACGTGAGTGGCAATAATGAGCGCGAAGTTATCATCGATGATTGTGCTTTTTCTGTCCAGTACCTCCCCGGTACGTACATAGTTTAATGAAATTTCTCCTATATTTTCCTCTTCAGGGGTTGTTAGGAGTGGAGAGGTAGCTGGGCTGAGCTCAGCATCCTGTGGTGGTATCGTTATTGTTGCTCCAGGATTTTTCCTCTTTCGAGGATTCTTATCTTTGGAGCCTGGGGGTCGTCCTCTTTTTTGTTGAGGTACGGCCGCTTCTGCTGCAGGTGGATTGCATCCATCTTTGGGTATGTCAATCCTAGCTGGCGTATTTGCAGCAGGGACGTGTGATCTGACAATCTTCTGGTTGTCAGTGAATTTATCCGGTAAAATGTGAACTGTGTTCTGAATTTGAAGGATCTTCAGGATCTCTTCTTCACATTGATTTGTGCGCGGATCAAAATGGGATAAGGTCTTTGTGTCCCATGTAATGGTCTTTGAAGCTTCTGGCTTCTGTGTGTTAATGCCTAGTTTTGGAAAAATGCTTTCATCAAACTCACAATCTGCTAGACGCGCTTTAAAGGCGTCCCCTGTAAGGGGTTCGAGGTATCTAATGATCGATGGTGAGTCGAAACCAATATAGATACCAAGACGCCGTTGAGGACCCATCTTGGTCCTCTGCGGTGGTGCTATGGGGACATAGACAGCACATCCGAATATCCTCAAGTGAGAGATATCGGGCGGGTTCCCATATGCAAGTTGCATCGGAGAATAAGATTGACTACCTGACGGTCGTAATCTTATCAGCGATGCAGCGTGCAGTATGGCATGTCCCCATGCACATACCGGCAACTGGCATTGCATTAACAATGGTCTAGCGATCCATTGTAGTCTCTTTATGAGAGATTCAGCCAACCCGTTCTGGGTGTGAACATGAGCTACAGGATGTTCAACTTCTATGCCGGTTGCTTGGCAGTAGTCTAGGAAGACTTGTGAGGTGAATTCCCCAGCATTGTCCAGACGCAATTTCTTGATCTGGTTGTCTGGGAAATGTGCCCGCAATTTTATAATTTGTGCAAGTAGCTTTGCAAAGGCTACATTGCGGGTGGACAAGAGGCACACATATGACCATTTTGAAGATGCGTCGATTAGTACCATGTAGTACCTGAATGGTCCACTTGCGGGGTGAATAGGCCCGCAAATGTCACCATGTATTCTCTCTAGGAAGCTTGGAGACTCAGAGTCCACCTTCAGGGTGGATGGTCTCGTAATCAATTTCCCTTTGTAACAAGGGGGACAAGGATTTGCACCCTTCCGAAGTAGCGTCAGGCTTTTCGGATTAATTCCACGGGATTGGGATATGATGCGACGCATCATATTCCTTCCAGGGTGTCCTAGTCTATCGTGCCAGAGTTTGAATTCTGGTTGATTTTGGCACTTCTGGTGCTCCAAAGTGTTTGCTTCCATTGCTCTGATCCTTGTGTGGTAGAGACCCGACGGGAGTCCCTCGAAACGTTCGACGGTGTTTTTAGCACCGTTTTTATGGAACGTTACATCAAGGTATTCACTGTTTCCTTTGCTCACCGTTTCTAGGTGGTATCCGTTTAAGCGGATATCTTTAAAGCTCAACAGGTTCCTATGTGAGCTAGGGGAGAGAAGGGCATCTTTTATGAGTAGTTTTGTACTATTGGGGAGCATAAAATGTGCTTCCCCTGATCCTTCAATGATACTTGATGGACCGGAAATCGTATTTACGGTGCCATCGTATTTATTAATGCTTTGAAAAAGGCAGATGTCTTGGAGGATCGTGTGCGTAGAGGCACTGTCCACTAGGCATTTAAAGTCCATCTATTTTGAAGAAAAGTCGCAGTATAAGGAAAAAAACACAAAGGTATATACTACGAAAATTAAATTGATGTCTGAAAAAGTACTTAAAACATGCCAGAGATAAGCAGATAAATTGTTTCTCAAAAGGAAAAACTACAATGCATATAAAGTAGATAAATGTCCTCAGTCGAGCAGGTCATCGTTGGAGAAGTCCTCGGCGATGAACCTGATTGGTGCCAGGTTTTCTTGAACCGCCAGGTTTGTCTCAGCTTGCTTCTGGCTTGCTTTGTACAACTCCTGAAGGTGGCGTGGAGTACGACAATTTCTGGACCAGTGTCCAGTCATGCCACACCTGTGGCATTTATCTTCCCAGTCCTTTCTGGGGGCAGAAGTCTGGCCGTCGTCTTTTCTCTTCCACACATTTTTCTTCTTCCCCTCTTGGTTGTTTCTTGGAGGGGGTCCTCGAGCCTGCTTCTTCATGGTCTTGCCCTTCTGGGGTTTGCCTTTGAAGTTGCCCCTTTTCTTCTGGAAGGAGCTGTGGTGCGCTTCAGGCGCAGGAGCAGTGCCGGTAGGGCGTGAGTTGTGGGTGGCCAGAAGGAGGTCACGATTCTGCTCTGCCATCAGAAGGCATGAGAGAAGCTCAGAGTATTTTGTGAACTTTCGTTCACGATACTGTTGCATCAGTATGACATCCTTCTCATGGAAGGATGTATACGTCTTCTCTAACATGCGTTCCTCCGTCACCTTTTCACCACACAACTTCAGGCGTGAGGTGATGCTAAAGAGTGCCGAGTTGTACTCGGCAATAGACTTGAAGTCTTGGAGACGGAGGTTCTCCCATTCATATCGCGCTCTAGGTAGGATAACATCCCTTTGATGTTTATACCTGTCCTCGAGGGCGGTCCACAACTCATACGAGTCCTCCACCGTTAGGTACTCGGCCTTCAGGGTCCGATCGATATGGCGTCTGATATAGATAATTGCTTTCGCTTTATCTATGTCAGAAACCTTATCGCCTAAGGCGATGGCGTGACTCAATCCCTGTGCTCGCAGATGGAATTTTATATCCAGCTGCCAGCTTAAGTAATTCTTTCCTGAAGCATCCAAAACGTCGAAATCGACGCTCGCAATTTTGGCCATTTATTACTCTAGCATGTAAAAAGATAGCATTAATTAGATATTTTGCGCAAAAATAAATAATCAATCACATCAGACATAAATATTTGCTGCGTGGATCGGCTAATCACCATAAATAATTACAGTCCATTACAGTCCCAAAAAGAAAGAAAGTACAACTCGGGAACCCCCGTGGGGCCCCTATTCTTCTGGAATAGTCCTTCATCTTCTTGAAGCGTCCGCCGGGCTTGTAATTTTACAAAATTATCCTCACTACATTTTTCTCTCAAAAGGAAAACAATGCATGAAGAATAAAAATGGTGATAAACTAGCCGATCCAAAACCACAGCAAATATTAACCATTCATCGCAGGCAGTTATAATGCAGCAGGCATTATCACAGGCAGTTTATACATCGCAGGCAATTTATTTATTCATCACAGGCAGTTTATAATGGAAAATGAAATCTACCGTTTAAAAATTATTGGACCACTAGGCAACGTCATGCACCGTTAGGTTAGTTGACTAACGGCAGAGCGGTCGCAGGATCTTCTTAATTTTTAAACGTTTTTTAAAGAAAATCATAAATCCAAATATAATTTGCGATGAGTAAAAATCACATGCATTTTGGTCCAGATTTTAACGAGAAAAAAAATCGCAATAAATCTGAAAAATTTTGAAAATTCGAAAAAAATTTCTGGGTCAGAAACCCTAGTTAGGGTTTTGGGGTACTCACGCCGGGCCCGTACCCGCTACTGGCGGGCGGGCCCGTTTGCCGCAGCAGGCGGCGGGGAGGGGGGGGGGCCCGCCGCGGCAGGCGGCGGGGGTTGCCCGCCGCTGCAGGCGGCGGGGAGCCCCCGCCTGCGGCGGCGGGGGTTGCCCGCCGCTGCAGGCGGCGGGGAGCCCCCGCCTGCGGCGGCGGGGGTTGCCCCCGTCGCTGCAGGCGGCGGGGGTTGCCCCCGCCTGCGGCGGCGGGGGTTGCCCCCGTCGCTGCAGGCGGCGGGGGTTGCCCCCGCCTGCGGCGGCGGGGGTTGCCCCCGCCGCTGGCGACGGGGGTGCCCCGCCGCTGCAGGCGGCGGGGTTGCCCCCGCCGTTGGCGACGGGGGTGCCCCGCCGCTGCAGGCGGCGGGGTTGCCCCCGCCGTTGGCGGCGGGGGTGCCCCGCCGTTGGCGGCGGGGTTGCCCCGCCGCAGCAGGCGGCGGGGTTGCCCCCGCCGATGGCGGCAGGGGGTTGCCCCGCCGCAGCAGGCGGCGGGGGGGGGGCCCCCGCCTGCCGCGGCGGGGGTTGCCCCCGCCGGTGGCGGCGGGGGTGCCCCGCCGCTGCAGGCGGCGGGGAGCCCCCGCCTGCCGCGGCGGGGGTTGCCCCCGCCGGCGGCGGCGGGGGATGCCCGCCGCTGCAGGCGGCGGGGAAATCCCCGCCTGTAGTGGCGGGGGGGTTCCCGCCGCCGCAGCGACGGCGGGAAGGCCCCCGCCGCTGCCGGCGACGGGGGGGAGCGTCGGTGAACCCTATTTCGGGTTTGGGTGATTTTTGGGGAAAAACAACGGGTAAAAATCCGATTTTTAGTGGAAAAAACCCAATTTTTTCTTCCAAAAATACGTTTTTTAATTGAAAAAGGGTGATTTTTAGCGATAAAAACGGTGTTTTTAATCGATTGAGCCAAAAAGAATTAAATCACCACATATGCGCATATACAAAATTTAGATCTAGAGAGAAAGTTACCTCTAGATCCTACCCGCCGGATCTAGCGACGTTCGGTGAAGGAAGCCCGTTCGCGTCGCGTCCGTTCGTCGCGTCCGTCCGTCGGCAGGGGTTCGGCTTAGCTTTGAGCGTGCTGATAACGTGTTGTAAACTTGGCGGCTATGGAGACCATAGCCCTATATTTATAGTGGTAGGGTTACATAATGGGTGGATACCCACTAACGGGTAGGCCCACCAAGAAGCCCGTTTATAACAATCTTTGTTTTTTGAAAACAAATAAGTAGCATACAAATTTCGATATGCCACGATATTAAAATAGGGAAATTCCGTATGTCATCAGCGTCGTTGTAGTATAGTGGTGAGTATTCCCGCCTGTCACGCGGGTGACCCGGGTTCGATCCCCGGCAACGGCGATTTTTTTTAATTGTTTTTCTATTTTCAATACAATTTTCTTTCTACCATATCAAAATTAATTTTTTCGCACACCGGGAATCAAAAAAGCGAGAATCGTGTCACCAATAATCTCTGCACGAGCAAACACCTCCTCCAAAATGGTGGAATTCTTCACTATCCTAACAACCGATCCCCTGGGCGTCCTCAAGAGCCCAAAGGCGAGGGCAAGCTTCTCGCTGTGGTACATCAACGAGCCCTCCTCCTCTTCCTCCAAATCGTAGGAAACCATGTCGGTCTCCGCCAGATACCCTGCTGCCTTCAGCCTCCCGTTCATATCGTCCAGCTTCGCGAAAATCTCTTCAAACTCGCCGTCTTCGTCGGTTCGACTCGTGACCACAAACTCGTGCACCGTGTTGCCGACTTCGATGGAGCTGCAGCCGGGAACCTTCCTGATCCTCTCCTTGCTCATCACCTATGGAAGTTGGCTCGATTCGACGCAGAAGAAGCATTGGTCGTATAGACGAGTTATCTTGTGCAGAGATAACTCGGCCGTGCTCGGGTTTGACATATCTGACTCTGAACAAGTCAGATACAAGGATGCTGAGCATATGGTCTTCTATAGCGCAGTTGGTCGATCGATCTTCAATTCGAGTCTGATGGTCGATTGCTCGGCATTGGGTCGTTCGGTCGTAACTCGGTTAAAGTCTGTGTTCGGTCGAACGGTCGTATGTTGGCTCGATGGTTGATTTCTCGTACGCGTGGCTTGGCACTTCGGTCGTTCGGTACAGAAGAAGATCGCTCGGTCGAAGGGAGCCCATTGGGATGCGGTCAACTATGATGCGGAGGAGGCCCACTGGGTTGCGGCAGTATTAATTGCGTAGAGCGGTGATTGGATTGGATACCGTAATTGTCAGGATCCGTAACCTTAGGAGATCCTAGCCAATGATGACACCTATTGTAACCTGTGGTTATAAATATGTGTTTTTAGGTTAGAGTTTCGTGCGGAACACATAGAGATGCTTTGGGCCGCTATAAGAGAGAGCCAACTTTGAGAGATATTGGTGTGAGCATTTGAAGAGATCATTGTGTGCTTCTTCTTCGTTGGACGAAGAGAAGATTTGTATTTGTTCCTTCCTTTCGTAATAAAGCTCATCGGTGTTCCCCCGTGGCCGGTTCACGGCCTAAAAGTTGTTATCTCTCTTAGCGCTTCTCGTTTGTTTATACTGTTGCTGATCTTTGTCCTCGGTCTTTGACGTTCCTGTGTATTCCATTGTGTTGGTGCTTCATCCTCCTCCTCTGTGATAGGCGGGGTGCCCAATAATTTGGTATCAGAGCTGTATGGTGTCAGAGATCAACGTAGGAGGTGAAGATGAGTAGCGCTTCTCAAAGGACCAACTTGCCTATCATCACTGAGAGTTATCACTGACAGATTAGTTAACGTTAACCATATGATAACTCTCGGGTAGTTCAGTGAACTCATTCTCTAATGAGCACATGTGTCTCGTCTTCGACTTTGCCAAGTCGAACGACCATGAGATCATCGTCACCACATTATGGTGAAGACAAAGACACAATGGTCTATCCGATATATCGATATCCTTTTCTTGAAACATCTACGACCACGAACTGTTTTAGACTTATGATACAAACGGTCAAACATCCAAGACCAAGCTCAACATCTCGATACTTGTTCGATCTCGCATCAAGTCTCAGGACTTTAACTAAGTTCTAATGTAGACTATATTATTATTAACTTAAGTAAATTCTTACCAAACAGCTTACTGTTATTTTGAACAAGATGTTCGTACACATAAATAGAGAAAAATTGCCTCGAGAGCATGCACATCTCCCAACATCTCCCACTTGCACTCAGGCCCATTTATCCTGCTATCTCATACCGTATTTATACATAAGTCTCTCTAGACTTCATATGGTAGAGCCTTCGTGAGTAATCTGCAAAACCGTCTTTAGTATAGACTTAAGTGTTGGAAACATAAAGTTTTCGTCCCATAAAATTTTTGATGATACAATCATTTTGTATATATTGTAGTGCTCTGTGAAACTACTGCACATATACTAGAAGGGGGGTGAATAGTACTTTAAAATAATCAAGAGAGTTATTCCTAATTATTGTGCAAACATACAAACAACAATGCGGAATAGACTACAAACAATAAGAATAGACAATGCAAACAAAGTATGTAACGGGTTCGGATCCACCCAAGTCTCCCCAACTTGTTACTGGTGATACTATGTCCCAACCACCCGGATCCCCTCCGGATACTTGAGTTAGAAAACACTAACCCAAGATTTTGCACTATGAAATTCTTGTAGAAAAACCTCTACAAGACCAAATCATACACAATGAACATGTGACTCCCACAACCCGGGATCACACACTTCTCTCACAACCGAGAAAACAATTCAAATATCAAATGCGATGAAATAATGAAACACTTACCACAAAATCCTATGCCTTGAGTATACTTACCAAATTAAGGCAGAGGGATTTTGAGGAAGAAGATGTCACCAAACCCTAGCTCCAAGAAGTTGACCAGCAATGGAAGCCTAGGGTGGAGTTGGTGACCTTGGTTCAAGCTCTTATCTTGATAGGCTCACAATAGAGAGAATATCTCTTGAGAAATTAGGGCTCAAGAAGTGAGGGAGAGATTCTTGGTGAGAAGAGAGAGCTTGGAAATAGCTTGAGAAAACTCCTCTCTTAGGTCTGAAATAACTTTGATAATGGACCTCTAGTCTTGCCTCAAACGAATCAGGTTTGTATTTATAGAGGCAAGAAAAATCGTGTTGAAAAAGTTCCCAACGGCTCTATTCTGAAGCAGACTAGTCGGTCAAAGAAGGATCACTGACCGACTAGTTCCTCAACTAGTCGGTCGGTGATTCAACATGAACCGACTAACAGCTCGACAGCCAAAAGAGAAAGTTCAGACAATAAGGAACTAGTCGGTCTAAGAAGACTTGCCAACCAACTAGTTTCACAACTAGTCGGTCGGTGAGTGTTCTTTGACCGACTAAGAGTCGAAATCGAATAGGCTGAATTCAAGTACAGCTAGTCGGTTTAAGAACAACTTCCAACCGACTAGTTTCTCCACTAGTCGGTCGGTCGATGTGCTTTGACCGACTAACTGTAAACAGTAAGATAGGCTGTACAGAGGCAATGATAACTAGTCGGTCTGAGAAGGATTTCTAACCGACTAGATAGTCATCTAGTCGATCGGTGAACCTTCTTTGACCGACTAATTGATCAACAGTGCCAGGCTGAATTGAGCAAGGACATCTAGTCGGTTCAAGAGGAATTACTGACCGACTAGATCGTCATCTAGTCGGTTGGTTCTTGTACTTGAACCAACTAACATGCACTAGAAGCCGAGGGAAGAAGAGATAGGCTTCGGGAAAGTTTCTAATGGCTTCTAAGATAATCCTAGCTCTAAGATATGAGCGAAATGAAGATTATAATGTAAGTCCTACTCAAGGCTTAACATTCTATTCTATGAAGCTAGAAGACATTAAATTAAACATGACGAACCGTCTTCAAAGCTTCAATCTTCACTCTTGACTTCAATAAAACTCCTTGAGCTTCAACGAAGCTTCAGGCACACGATCACGCGTATTGAGAAGTCTTGAGACGTCGCTTTTGATGTACATAGTATTTTGACGACGATCTCCATAACTGCGCTCACAAAGAGTTAGTACATGATATTTATGTTTGCTCATCATCCAAAACCAAATCCGGGGAATCAATACTCAACATTCTCCTCCTTTTGGTGATGACAAACCAACATAAATAATAATCAAATAATGATTCGAAATAAATTTACTTACTCCCCCTGCATTGATGACACGTTAGTTCCGTATTAAACAATAATCATACGCATCAAGCAGGCGAAGGAGATATAAAATATGAATCCTATTATTGCAATTTAGGATATCTTTATCCATTTTATATCTTAACTCCCCCTGAATCTAACATATCAAATTAGATTCATGGTAAATTGCTTTGAATTATCAATTAGCACATTGTCATTATTAATTCTCTCCCCCTTTGGCATTAGCAAAAAGAGCGGGAGGAGACCAACGACAAGATTACAATGGCTAAAAAATAAAAGCATGATATTCTAAGAATACGACCATGATCCAAATGACACCAATGTAAAATACCAAATGTAAAATACCGAAGAAAATCAAAGCGTGCCAACGAGACCATAGTCGAAAATCGAAAGAAGAAATCATCAAAACTCAAATCAATTTCACTTATTGAGTTATGGAACATACTCTCCAATATCAACATTCTTGGTTAATTTAGTGCATGGAAAACAATTCTATGTTTTCATAAAGGTAAATCTATTTAACCAAAATAATCGTCAAGCGACGAAATCAATATCAGAGACATAAATCCAATGAGATTACCAAATGTAGCGAATAGATACCAAAAGTAATATGCAAAAGTGTTATGTCAAAAATAGATAGAACATCATAAAACTATGGCACACATAATTCTAGCACAAAATGACATCAATTGTAATATAGTCTACCAATGGATGCATTCAACACACATGGATACCAATGTAAATCAAATGTAGGAATATACTTACAACATTAAGCTCCCCCTACTTTGGTGCATCACTTAAGCACCATCAACTCCATTTGAATGAAAAATCCTTTGCAAAACAAAGAGTTGGTATGGGTTGGTATCCCATGGTGGATTGAACCTAGAAGACACAATTCTTGGTATCCAAAACCCCTTTTGGATCCTATGGGTTAGGAAACAATTTTAACAAACTAAATTCAAATTAACGTTACCCATAGCTCAACTAAATTCAAATTCAATATGAATTTAAGTTTCAAACAAACATGCACATCCAAGACCAATATGCAAATAAAAAATAAACCAATTCTTACCACAATTGCTTTGGTACCCATAAAATGAAATTAAACTTATGATACCAAGCAATGAAGGATCAAAGGAAACTAACCCTTCGGAAACCAAGTCCACGAGGACCGTGATTTCCCAACATAATCATCATTCAAAATAATATCATTAAAATACGATTGCACATACATATCCTTAGCATGCATGCTTGTGTTCTTCGGACCCCAAATAGTGTATGTCTTGGGAGTCCTAATCCTATTGGGAGCATGCATACGTTGTTGATGTCTATGTGATGCATGTCGTGGATAAGCATATGACATATGATGAAATGGTGCATGATGATAATTGTTCATATGAGAATGTGGATGAACATATGCATGTGGTGGAACACGTGCATGAGTGTGTCTCACATGGTGTTCACGTGCTCGTGGATGCAGAGCATAAAAATCATCATACATGCTAACATGTGGAGTAGGATGTGTGTTCCTACGTGGAATGGTATACATGAAAGCATGACCCTTCTTTGGAGGTCCACCCAAAGTGGGCTTCTTTCCAAATGGGGGTGTGTACCTAGCGGAAGCACCATTGGTAGAAGAACTACACATGAAGTGTTTACTCCCACTAGTAGAGGCATCGGAAGTTGGCCTAACAAAGGTGGCGGACGATTTGGATGACTCTCCCATCTTATACCCTAAGCCAATGTGATGATTGGCTGGAAGTAAGTCATTTAGGATATTATCCAAATGGCCCTTACCTTTATTGAATTCATTGATTGGCCTAATGTGCACTCATACTTCTCGGTGAGAGAATGCATCGAAGCATCCAAGGTGGACACTTGCGATGTGAGTGCACAAACACGTGACTTGAGATTTTTATTCTCAATACTCAAAGTTGAGTTTTGAGACGTCAAATCCGCTATCACATGTTCATTCGAATCCTCAACATGAACATGCTCAAGTTGAGATTTGAGATTTACGATCTCATTTCTCAACCCTTCAACAACGGTGTCGTTGTTGATGATGATAGGCTTAGGCGAGGTTTGAAAACTAGTTAGCTCATTTTTAGTCTTAATAAATCTATTAGCTAATTTAGAAAACTTATACCAAAGTTGTTCATTAGCTAATCTAAGTTCGTCCGTCGTTACCTCACCGCCTTCATCCTCGCTTTCCTCGCTTTCATCGGAGGAAGTCTCTTCAACATGCTCTTCTCTTCCCATGAAGCACATGTGTGCTTTCTCCACTTTTTCATCGTCCGACTCTCCACTTGAGGAGTCCTCGTCGGAGTCGGTGAATGTGCCGACAAGTCCTTTTTTGTACTTTCTCGACTTGTCGTATTTGGATGCCTTCCACTTCTCCTTGTGTTTGTTGAGAGGACAATCCGGCTTGATGTGTCCTGGCTTGTTGCATTTATAACACACGGGAGTAGAAGCATTAGTCGAACTAACTTTAGATTTATTTCTAAAGTTACCTTTTCGGAAGAATCGGTCGAACTCCTTTGCCATACGGGCAATGGATTCTATGTATAATTCTTCTTCCGATTCTTCATCATCGGTAGATGGAGTGGCCTTGTACGCAATCGCCTTTTTCTTTGGCTCGTCTTGCCTCAAGTATGCCTTCATCTTCTCCTTCATATTTGTTACGAGGTGGAACTCGCGTACAATGAATTTGTATTATGGGGAACCAAGGGCATGGTGGTTATATGGAAATGAGGGTTTGGGTAGGCTATTTCACAAGTGATTAGTGGGGTGAAGAGGTTGGATCCGTTGTCGGTGGTGCTCACGGGATCGAATCTCACCGGACGGAGCTGAGGAGGGTTGAACGGCAGGGGACTGACGCTGACTTTGGTCGATGGGCGAGCTCTCCTGCAGCACGAACAACTCGTCAGAAGGGCAGGGTTGGGGTTCAACCCTTAGCCCCTCCGATGCCTAAGTCAGTAACAGGGCTTAAAATGGGGGGCTGGACACGCCGATCGGACTCTCTGTGTGTCCGCCGCGCGTGACGAGCTATAGGTGGGAGAGCAAAGATATGGAAGACCTTAGCTCTCGTGTGTGAATAATAGAATGAGAGAGAATTCTCCAACCCCTTTCCCGTAAGAGGAATGTGGGTATTTATACCTGACGGGTGATGACTTGGCGTGCTGAGCTGGCTCGGGTGTCAGCGGAAGCTTCGGATAAGGGCGTCGGGGACAGGAGTTCCTGACCTGCTTTTGTCAGGCGGCACGACGGCCAAAGGGTGCTTTTGTCGGGGTGTCAGAGCCGAAAGCATTAACTGTCAGGTGGTTCAGCCGCCAGGGGGTGCTTTGTCAGACGGTCGGGTGACGTTTGTGTCAGCCGTGTCCTTATCCTAGGTTGTTTGTCGTTAACGACGAACTAAAGGTCGGGCTGTGTCATTCTAGGCGCCGCGGTTCGTGGGAATCGGGCGGGCCGTTCCGATCGGGGGTTGTCCGGCCCGGCCGCGCCCCCCGATCGGTCATGGGGTATGGCGCGCCGGTACGGAAGGTTACGTCCGCGCCCGTCAATAGGCCTGGCCTAGCTACTCGAGCGTCCCCAAGCGCGCTACCCCGGTGGGTCGGGCGGCTGCGGTTGTTCGCCTCGGCCGGCTGCGGTTGTTCGCCTCGGCCGGTTCGGGGAGCGCTGTAAGGTGCGCCTGTCTCCATGATGCCCCGGATTTTCAGGGCGGCGGCCCTTTTGTGAAATGGTGAGTTAATGGGGTCTGTTAGCGGATCCGGGCGGGAGTCGGGCTCCTACGATCTTTATGTCGTAACAATTGCCTCCGGCCTTCGAGTCTGAGGCGGCAGCCCGGCTCAGCTCGGAGGGCGAACCATCTCCAACACTCCGGACCATCGATATGGGCCTTGGGACCCACCGGGTAGTGATGGCGGCGGCTTCGGAACTCCCGCCTTAGTGGTCATTATTATGATTTGAAAGGGGGGCAGAGGAAAACGAAGCGTCTCTGCGATTGAGTTTGCGACACGTGGATGAGGTGACCCTTACGCCAGTCGAGGCGTCGGGGGCGTCTCGATGGGCTCCGCGTGGCGAAAGTTTGACGGCCGAGATGGCCCGGGTGCCACCCTTTCCGCTAAAAGGGTCTGGGAGGCGGTCGGCGGGAGTTTTTGTCTCTCTCCGATTCTCCTCCGGCGTTCGATATTTCTGTTTGGAGCTTGCTGGCTAATTTGTCACTTCCGTCGCCGGCCATCTTCTTCCGATCGCCTTCCAGATTCAGTGGATCAGCAGGTAACCACAGTTAATTTCCTTCCTTTCCGATCAATGGCTTCTCGTTTCGAGATTGGAGGAAGTAGCCGGGTGGGGGAGGAGGAGTTGGCGGGCGAGGGGGCGTCGCAGCCGAGGGTGCGGCGGCCCAGGGAGAGACGGTCATGGCGATCCGCTGTACCGAGAGACATTGAGTCCATCCGACGTAGGTTGGATAGGATCAATATCCGGGAGATTCGCGTGCGGTTTGTGCGACAACCCTATGAGGTGCGGGTTCCCGGGTTGGAGGAAGCGGTGAGTTCCCCGGGGGATAACGAGGTCGGGGTCTATGTCCGGTCCTTCGAGTTGGGGCTCCGCTTTCCGATCCACCCGTGCTTGTTTCATTTGTTGAATTTCCTGGAGCTGCCGATATTTGCCTTGGCGCCCCGTTCATGGGGCTTGTTAGTGGGGTTTGTAGTCTTGTGTCTTGCTTGCTCCTTGAGTCCCTCCTTGGTGTTGTTCCAGCATTTCTTCGTGATTCGGAAGTGGGGGGTGTATCATCGCGTTTGCGCCAGGAGAGGGCGAGAACTCATCCTCGAGGTGCCTGACGATGTCGGCGATTGGATGAGGGAGTTCGTCTTCGTGACAGTGCCAAGTGACGTGGCGCTGATGTCGAATTGGGGGGCGCGGAATCCCTTCGTAAATGAAGGGGTGGAGCTGACCGGGGAGGATATTGCCAAAGCTCAGATTTTGAGGGAGCTGCCCGAGGCGTGCCGTCATTGGGCGAGTCTAACGCTGAGCAGTCGGCTCGCCCAGGATTTTTGGACCCTAGGTATCTTTGAAGTTTTGTAAACTTTGGGCTAGGCTCGCCCTAATTGTCTCTCTTTTCCTTTTGCAGGTGAAGACGCGATGAGGGAGCCGGAGGAGGTGTCAGGTTCGGCCGGGGCCCCGATATCGGAGGATGTTGATCCTCGCGGGAAGGGCAAGGGGGTGGCTAGCGAGGCAGGATCCTGGGAACGTGGGGGCGAGGCCCCGGTGGGGAGAGGACCCACCCGGGACGGGGGGCAGTCACGCAAGGTATCCCCGCCGGTGGGCCCGCCGAGGATCTTCATGGGGACGCGCCCGAGCGGGGGGCCAGACCCTCCTTCCCTCCGCGGGTACCAGCGGCGGTCGCGCCTCGCCGAGGGCCTGTGGTTCAAAGGTGGCCCTACGGGATCCCTTTGTGGGAGATGGGGGCGTCGTCGAGTCCCGCTTGCGAGGGCACCCTTATTCGTTTTAAGAGGACCCGAGAAGAGGTCGAGGCGTACCCAGAGGACCGTCTCCACAAGTTTCCTTTTCGAGTCGGCGGTAACGAGTCGGTGTTCGAGGATGCGGGAGTGGCGGCGCGTCTCGCGGAGTATTGCGTATTACCGCGCGATCGTGAGTCTTTGACTCGTGTGGGGGCGGAACGGTTGGGTGGCTCGGCTATATGGCACGTCGTGCAGGTAAGCCGGCTTTCTTTCTTCGCCCACAGGCTATATTTATTCGTGTTTCGCTGATTCGAGATTTATGTAGATGGTCGCGAACGTGTTAGCCCTGCGGGGCCGTACCTCCGCGGTCGCCACCAAGGCGTCTCTGGATGCAGCGAAGGCGAACCTGGTCGAGGTCAAGGCGAAGCTGAGGGACACGGAGGCGGAGCTGGAGAGGGTTAGGGCGGCCTACGGGGTGGAGAAGGGGCGGGCTGCGTATTTCGATTCGTCCAAAGCAGTGGTCGAGAAGCAGCTCCAAGAAGTAACGCGAGAGAGGGATGATATCCGGGCGAAGCATACCTCGGAAGTTGTTAGCAAGGAGTCTGTGATCGGGTTACAGAGGCGGCAGATTGGGGACCTAAAGGTCGCCCTGGAGGCCGAGAAGAGGGAGAAGGGTCTAGCGGTGCGACGACTGAGGATAAACGGGACGCTGAGGGCAAACTGATCGAAGCTGCTATCCGCCGTTATCATGACGAGCATGTTGTGCCGATGCTGCAAGAGGCTAAGGAGGCGGCGATTCGGCAAGTGGTTAAGGATGTGAGGGATCGGTCGGTTGAGAGGCGGCGCCGCTAGAAACATGGGTTTGGGGAGGGCCGTACCATCTTGTGAGAGGGTTATGAACGATGTGTTGTTGTAGTGAGTGGAAAGTCAAATGTCCAATGTACGGGTTAGCAGTTTGAGTAAATACATTATGATTGTTTTGTGCCAAACTGTATTCGTACATGGTTTGCTCGTAGAACGTCCGATTTGTGAGGGACGTAATTGCCCCCAACTTCGCTCTGCCGGGGTATCCGGGAGAGGGGAGTTGAGATGAGTTACGCTCTCCGTCGGTTTGCTCGAAAGCCCTTGCCAAGTGTTGGAATTGAGATTCACCTGAGATGGGCGGCGGGTCCCTGTTCCGGCCGGGCCGAAGGAGAGCGGAAAAGTCAACGGTACGAGGGAAGCTCCTGCTTTGGCCGCACTGACGGGGGTCAGACCAAATCTTGGATCCAACGCTGACTTCATGTTTTGGCCGTCCTGACGGAGGCCGAACCAAATCTTGGATCTAGCTCTGATTTCATGTTTTGGCCGGCCTGACGGAGGCCGGACCAAATCTTGGATCTAGCGCTGATTTCATGTTTTGGCCGGCCTGACGGAGGCCGGACCAAATCTTGGATCTAGCGCTGATTTCATGTTTTGGCCGGCCTGACGGAGGCCGGACCAAATCTTGGAACGCGCGGCTCATGGGGTAATTTCAAATGAGGGTAATCATTTCGTAGGGATTTGGGCGGGAATTGATGGCGGTCGTCTGACTAGACGTCATCCTGGCGAATCGACGGCGGGTGGGAACCGAGGCGGCCCGACCACTTTAGTTATGACGCGTGTCGGAATTGATGGTTTTGCCAGTACGCGAAGCGTCAGAACACGTGGGTCGGTGATGGACAGGCCCCGGATTGGTGATGCGTGTCGTGGGCTTGACGGTCGTGATGTTTTGCGCAGGCGCTTTAAAGAGTTCTCGCAGGGGGGAGGGAATTTGGGCTGATCGTCGGGCGAAAATTTTTGACAAGCAGCTAGGGGTCGGAGGAGATTTCAGTACCCTTGACAGAGTCTTCATCGTTGGAGCGGTCAGCGAAGTAGCGCAAGCGCCCGAGTCATCGGAACCCGTTAGGTAAGACACCCATTTTCTAAATGTCTTCCTCGATGTCTCTGTTTCGTGGTCAGGGTTCGGGGGCAGTTGAGGAAGGGAGCACCGCCGCGGAGATGGGAAGGGTGCCCATCGAGATTGCCGGCGTGAAGTCGGTGCTGAAGAAATCCATTGCGGAGATCTTCACGATGTACGTCAGGCCGCCATATTCGGTTCGTGAACCGGAGCCGCAAGAAAGGGTATGTTTTGCGGGCGACCGGGAGGTTGGAGTATACGTATCTTTGTTTGAGCAGGGTTTGCGCTTCCCCCCCCCCATCCGTTCGTGCTGGAAGTGTTGAACTTCCTGGAACTGCCCCTGTATCGCCTGATGCCCAATGCCATCAGTGCCATTGTGGGGTTCCTAGTGCTGTGTGTAAGCAATCAGGTTAACCCATCCCTGTCCTTATTTCGCCACTTCTTCTTGGTCAAGAGGTTGGGGTCATGCTACTATCTGTCCATGAAGAGGACGCATCCTCTCATCAGGGGGTTGCCTAGCAAAATTAAGTTGTGGCGCCAGCAGTATGTGTTTGTGGAGGTGCCGGAGGAAGTGTTGATAAGGTCTGATTGGGCGGAGCTGAATCCCGAGGCGAGAGAGGCGGTGAAATTGGGGGACGAGGAGAAGGTGGTGGCCCAGATTTTAATGGCCATACCAGCAGAGGGCCGAGATTATCGGACGCTCTCTCGGGCTGAGATGATAACGGCGTATACATGGCCCGAAGGTACAAAAGATTTAGGTGTTCATGCGCCTGATATGCTTACGCTGAACTTTCTCTCTGTGGCAGGTGGCACAATGAGTCTGTCCCTCGAGGAAATGATGCGGTGGGCCTCGGAGCAGGCGGGGCGATCGTCGACGAGAGTTGGACCCAAGAGGTCGCGAGCGGAAGGAGGGGCAGGGAGCTCGACTGGGGTGCCATTGTCCACGAAGAGGAGGAAGAGGCCGGCGAAGGCGTCTGAGCCTGACGTGCCGGGGGGAACCGGTCCGGCAGGCGGCGGAGCCGGGGAGGGGATGTCGGACCCTGTCATCGACTTGGAGGGCGGGGACGAAGGGTCGATAAGTGACGGGGGGAAATGCCCCGAACGGGGCCGTCTAGCCCCCTGGCACCTGCAGGCGGGGAGGGGGTGTCGGCTAGTGATCAACCGGTGAGGGCCGAAGCGTCGAGTGGCCCGACCGGGTCCGGAGGATGGGACCCTTGGCCTTACGGGTGTCCCACGTTCGGTCTCGAAAGGGCCGCCGACCCCCGTTGTGAGGCCTCATTGGTTAAGTTTAAGGCCAGGAGGACCGATGTCGAGGGCTACCCCGACCGGGCGCTTCATCGGGCGCCGTACAAAGTAGCAAGCGATGAATCCGTGTTTGAGGATGGAGGCGTGGCGGCGAGGCTGGCGGAGAACATTTTCCTGCCCCGCGATAGGGCGGCGCTGGAAGCGGTGGGGCCGGAGGGTCTGTGCGGGACCGCGGTGATGCACGGCGTCCAGGTATGTTCTGTAAGGTGGGCGACGTTTTTTAGCCGGTTTTATAGAGCACCCTAAATGGGTTCACTTTTCTCTCTTTCTTTACTCAGATCATCAACCTGATGCTTGGGATGATGAGGCACGTGCCCACTATCCACAAGGCAGAGGGCGCCGTGGCTAGGGCGGTCGTCAAGCTCGCTGCTCTTCGTAAGAGCGCTGGCGAGGACCTTGCCAAGGAGAGGGAGAGGGGTGACCGAAACGTGGCGGAGGTAGAGCGCCTGAAGACGGTCGTGTCCGATCATGAGCGGAGGGCGGCCGAGGCTGGAGAGAGAGTGAAGGAGCTGGAGGAGGCCCTTCGGAGGGAGGAGGCTCGTTCGGAGGATCTAGTGGGGCGTGCCAAGGCCGCCGAGGGGGAGTTGGCCCGTAGGGTCGAGGAATTCCGAACGTATCAGGAGACAACCGTCATCCACGCCCTCGCAAATTCGATGACCGAGGGCATGGAGAAGGGCCGCGCGGTGGGATGGGATGCCTGCCTGGCTCGGATGAAGGAGAAGGTGGCAGGCCTGGTCCCGCCGGTAGAGGTCGATCTTGACGGGCTCGCCGGATGCAGCGACGAGGAGGGGGATGGAGACGGAGGGGAGGGTGATGAGCCAGAGGACGGTGGGGCGGTGGGAGATTCCATGGAGGGAGAGGGCATCGTGATTGGCGGAAGCGCCAAGTAGTTTTGTGTAGACTCCCCCCCCCCCCTTTTGTAGTTAAAAACGAAAGAAAGTAAAGATTCGCCGGGCTCGTCCCCGCATTTTTTTTGGATTTTTCGCCTGTGTGTGTGCATAAATTCCCTTCTTAGATTTACGCCTCGGTGCGGCCGTTTCTATCCTGGCGTAGGGGGAATCGTGTTGAGTCCCTTTATTTCGCGTAGTGCGCCTGAGAGATTTTACAGTGGGGTAGCCTCCCTTTTCGTGGGTTGCTCGGGTTTAGGCATACCCGAGCTATAACTAGTGGTCAACCGGGATTAGTCTTTGGTCTTTTCATCGGCTATTATTGATAGTTTAATAAAACAGGGTCGCCCCGTAGGCGTAACATTGAATCGGCCCGAAGGCGTAACATTGTATCGGCCCGTAGGCGTAACCTTGTGTCGCTCTAGGTAGGTTGATGTTCTCATCGCAGTTGATCCGCCTTTCTCTGGCGTCGCGCCCCTGATAAGGGGCGTGGGGTGGATTCAGAGGGTTCCGCCTCGGCGTAGGGGTGGATGGTCGTGTCGGAGCCAGGCAGTGGCTTTGGCCCTCGTTCCCAGAATTGGGGGGAGAGGGAGTCCTTGGTGGTTGTTCTATCCCACGGGGCCTTGTTGCTCCCCTCGATTGGAGGCTCCGTGTGGTAGGCGCGAAGGGACGCAGGTCGTAGCCCCTCTGTGCGTCCTTCTGGTGTGAACGGTCCAGGGGAGGTCGATGAGTGGAAGGGGGGTGCTACCGGTGTGAACGGAGTAGCCTGTTGGAGTACGCCGGAGCTTGGGGACAAGTTCCCCTCGGTTGGGGCGACGCGGGCGGCTGCCGGGGTGTCCGGTGAGGTGATTTGGCAGGTCTGTCCCATCCATCGAGTTGTCGGCCAGCCGCTCCTGCGTACACGGGGCGTCCGTGGAGAGGCATGGTATGCCAGCGGAGCGCCAGGTCCCATGCCTTAAGTTGACTAAGGAAAGGAGGGGAGCAGCAGGCTGGGCAACCGTCATGTAAGGGGAATATTCTGTTGGGGGATCGTTTACTTTGGCGGTCGGCGAAGCTCGTATTTTCCGCGCATTTTAAGGGAGAGAGGGTGGCAAAAATGACTAGTCTTTCTTCACATCCTTTCTTTTGCCTTCCTCCCCCCCTCAAGGAAGCTGAGGGGGGGGGGATTTATAATGGTGAATTTCTGCCCTCATTTACTCTTCATTGAGAGTCGGGGCCGTATTGGAATTTCGTTCTTAAGGGGGGCGTTCCCGATGGGTGACGGGTGATGTGACCCCTCAGGCATGCATGACATTTGTCAGTGGCATTTGTCCCGAGTGTCCTTTTGGGTTGGAAAAGTCGTTTCGGGCATCGGCTTTATGGGGGTCTGGCGTTACTCCTCAGGGATGGCTCTGCATAGGGGTTGCCTTGATTCGCGGACCTTGAGTCGCCTCCCCGCAGCCTCTATAGTCGGACGGGTATTGGGCCGTCGCCTACCCCGCATATGGCGCTCCGGTCTTGGTTGGCCAAGTTCAGTGAACTTGCCCCGGAGGTCTTCCTGGGGGGGAGCGAGTGCGCAGCTCGGCCCGTGCCCCTCTCCGGTTTGGGTGGCGAGGATTGGTCCTGCCCCGGAGTCTTTGAGAGGGCGGGTATTGGGCCGTCGCCTCCCCGCAGCCTCTATAGTCGGACGGGTATTGGGCCGTCGCCTACCCCGCATATGGCGCTCCGGTTTGGGTGGCCAAGTTCAATGAACTTGCCCCGGAGGTCTTCCTGGGGGGGAGCGAGTGCGCAGCTCGGCCCGTGCCCCTCTCCGGTTTGGGTGGCGAGGATTGGTCCTGCCCCGGAGTCTTTGAGAGGGCGGGTATTGGGCCGTCGCCTCCCCGCAGCCTCTATAGTCGAACGGGTATTGGGCCGTCGCCTACCCCGCATATGGCGCTCCGGTTTGGGTGGCCAAGTTCAGTGAACTTGCCCCGGAGGTCTTCCTGGGGGGGAGCGAGTGCGCAGCTCGGCCCGTGCCCCTCTCCAGTTTGGGTGGCAAGGATTGGTCCTGCCCCGGAGTCTTTGAGAGGGCGGGTATTGGGCCGTCGCCTCCCCGCAGCCTCTATAGTCGGACGGGTATTGGGCCGTCGCCTACCCCGCATATGGCGCTCCGGTTTGGGTGGCCAAGTTCAGAGAACTTTCCCCGGAGGTCTTCCTGGGGGGAGCGAGTACGCAGCTCGGCCCGTGCCCCTCTCCGATTTGGGTGGCGAGGATTGGTCCTGCCCCGGAGTCTTTGAGAGGGCGGATATTGGGCCGTCGCCTCCCCGCAGCCTCTATAGTCGGACGGGTATTGGGCCGTCGCCTACCCCGCATATGGCGCTCCGGTTTGGGTGGCCAAGTTCAGTGAACTTGCCCCGGAGGTCTTCCTGGGGGAGGAGCGAGTGCGCAGCTCGGCTCGTGCCCCTCTCCAGTTTGGGTGGCGAGGATTGGTCCTGCCCCGGAGTCTTTGAGAGGGCGGGTATTGGGCCATCGCCTCCCCGCAGCCTCTATAGTCGGACGGGTATTGGGCCGTCGCCTACCCCGCATATGGCGCTCCGGTTTGGGTGGCCAAGTTCAGTGAACTTGCCCCGGAGGTCTTCCTGGGGGGGAGCGAGTACGCAGCTCGGCCCGTGCCCCTCTCCGGTTTGGGTGGCGACGATTGGTCCTGCCCCGGAGTCTTTGAGAGGGCGGGTATTGGGCCGTCGCCTCCCCGCAGCCTCTATAGTCGGACGGGTATTGGGCCGTCGCCTACCCCGCATATGGCGCTCCGGTTTGGGAGGCCAAGTTCAGTGAACTTGCCCCGGAGGTCTTCCTGGGGGGAGCGAGTACGCAGCTCGGCCCGTGCCCCTCTCCGGTTTGGGTGGCGAGGATTGGTCCTGCCCCGGAGTCTTTGAGAGGGTTGAACTGAAATTGTCATGCAGAAAAGGCGAAATTCGAAGATAAAAAGAAGGGAACAAGGTATTTCGTTCAGGACTTACAGTTCCCGGCTATGCCACGACCGGCGCACCGTGCCTCTTAGAGTGATTAGCCCGTCCTTCTCAGGGGGGGAGGGGCGTGGTCGATCATGTTTCCCTCGGCAGTGGCGTCGGCTGGAGCTAGCCCTGGCTGGTAGGGGTCATCATTCCGCCTGGGGGAATCGATCTTCAGGTTCACCTCTGGTCCCTTGTGCTTGGTCGACCCTACGTAGCAGCTCCTAGACAGCTTCTGGCTTCCCCGTACGATCCTCACCCCTCGGGGGGTTTGGAACTTGACCATCTGATGGAGAAGGCTGGGGAGCGCTCCAATGGCCGACATGTATGGTCGTCCTATAATCCCGTTGTACGCCGACATAATGTCGACCACAACGAACAGCGTCATTCGAGTGACGACCTGTGGCTCTTCTCCGAGGGTTATCGACAAGGTGATCACTCCAATGATGGGGGTCGAGTGACCGGTGAAACCGACAAGGGGTCCGGTACAGGGTCTCAGGTCCGTCGGCCTTAACCCCATCTTCTCGATTGTGGACATGAACAGGATGTCGCAAGAGCTACCGGTGTCAATCAGGAGCCGGCCGACGTCAATCGCCCCAATCTGAGCCTCGATGACGAGGGCGTCATTGTTCTGGCTCCGTGCCTCCTGCCAGTCCTCCTCGGTAAAGGTGATAGGGGGTCGGTGTATCTTCCTTCGCTTCGGTCGACGGCCGGCGCCCGCCATCATCACCTGTCGGGCTTCGGCCTCCAGGATTACGGGCGCCCGTCCCACCGAGGTTGGGCCTCCAGTTACCATCTCAATTCGCATGACCGCCTTCAGGGGGCGGGGCTCCTCCTTATCGCGGTTCGCCAGCGGTCCCCGTCCCCCCTCCTCTGGGGGGTCTCTCTCTCCTGCCGCCACCCGCCTTCCCGCGACAAAGTTCCCCAGGTGACCCGCCTGGATCAGTCGCTCGATCTCTCTTTTAAGGGAGTAACAACGGTCGGTGTCGTGACCGTGGTCCCGGTGATAACGGCTGTATCTCCGGGGGGGTCCCGCCTCGCTGGGTCCGTCCTCATCTCCCAGGGAGGCTCCGGCAGTAACCCGGCCCTTGTCGCCGCGGCCAGCACCTCCATCATGGGGGCATTGAGTCGCATGTAATGCGCCAGTGGGGGGTCTTCTTGTCTTGGGATGACTCCGGGGGGCCTCCGCACCGGGGCGAACTCGCGCGCCGGGCCAAGGCGATCTTGTGGGCGAGGCTCGGGCGGCTCCCGCCGCGGTAGGGCCATCGGATCGCGGCCTCGGCCCCTCTCTTCCTGCCTCGGCCGAGGGTGCGGCCGGGGTCCGTCTTGGGATGGTTTCGCCGGGGGGAATACGACCTTTGCACCGAGGGTCTCTTCGGCCAACGCGTGCCTTTCCGCCATTGCAACCAACGCTTCATAGTCGGTCGGCGGATCCCGGAGCAGGGATTTGTGGAGACTCCGAGTCCGCAACCCCGTCTTGAAGGCCAGCATAAGCACCTCATCGCCGCATGTCACCACCGCCCGTCTTTCCTCCTGAAAGCGGCGGAGGTATCTTCCTGTTCTCTCCCCCTCCCTTTGGACTATCGTGCTGAGATAGTCTAAGGGCTTCTTTTTCGTTCGCCCGGCCCGGAATTCTTGGCAGAACTTATGGGATAGTTCGCCAAAGCTCCCGACGGACCTCGCGGGCAAGCCAAAGTACCAGTCCAACGCGGTTTCCCTCAGGCTCTGGGAGAAATGTCGGCATAGGAACGCCTCGTCCACATCCTGCGCCTCCATCGCCCCCCGGTATTGTTGCACGTGCGTAAGGGGGTCGCCTCCCCCATTGTACGTGGCCAAGTGAGGGGGATTGAACCTTATGGGCCTTGGGGCGGACGTGATCCATCGTGCAAGTGGCGTGGCCTCCTCCGGATAAGTAGGGCGATCCGGGGCATCCCCTCTCCGCCATTCGGGGGTCCGGCTTTGGTCGCGCCACTGCCGTCGACGGTCCTCCGCCCCCGGGGAGTAGCCCGACGGTCGTCTGGCGGGGCTCCTTCCTTGGGCCGAGGACTCGACGGGTTGTGGGCTACGGCTCTCCCAATGCCAGCGCCTCCCGGCCAGCTCTCCTCGGGCCTCCATCTGTTCCTGATTCTCTCGGAGGAGCCTCTCGCGCTCGGCGGCGAGGAAGCGTAGTCGTTGACAAACGGCTTCCTCGTGCAGGGTATCGAAGGGGTGGTGCTGGTGATGCGGGCCGCCTCCTCCAGGCGGGGACCTGTTCAGCAACGGGTCCCGCCCGTTCCCGGGCCGCCGGCCCGTCGCCGTCTCTTCAAGGACTTCTTGGTTGCTCCTGTTTTCTCTCCTTAGCCTCTCGCGCTCCGCGACGATGAAGCAGAGTTGGCGGTGGGCGGCCTCTTCTTCCTGGTAGGCCCTCCGGGCGGCATCGGCCGCCTCATCCAAACGCCTTTGCGCGGCGGCCGCCTCCCCCAGGCGCCTCCACCGCTGCGTAACTTCCATCTCCTCTTCCAGGAGCCTTTGCTGGGCCGTAATCTCCTCAGCGAGCCCCCTGTTTTCTCCCTCCTCCTCGAACTGAAGGCGGAGGTTCCGCCTCACGTTCTGGGGCTCTGAGGGGCCAGGCGGAGGCTCCGTTCTGGTCGTCTGATAGCCTCCCCTGGCCTGAGTGACGGCCTCGAAGCTCTTCAGGACGACGCGGGATGAAGTAGGTTCAGTTTCGGTGCCCACGCCTGGAAGGGCGTCAGACGCCGGGGTGATTAGTAGAGAGAGCGGTTCCTGACCCACGGGATCTTTGCCGTGGTCTAGGTTCCGCGAGATTGGCATGGAGTCTAACATGGGTGTGACCCTTCGTTCCCACATACGGCGCCAATTGTTACGAGGTGGAACTCGCGTACAATGAATTTGTATTATGGGGAACCAAGGGCACGGTGGTTATATGGAAATGAGGGTTTGGGTAGGCTGTTTCACAAGTGATTAGTGGGGTGAAGAGGTTGGATCCGTTGTCGGTGGTGCTCACGGGATCGAATCTCGCCGGACAGAGCTGAGGAGGGTTGGACGGCAGGGGGCTGACGCTGACTTTGGTCGATGGGCGAGCTCTCCTGCAGCACGAACAACTCGTCAGAAGGGCAGGGTTGGGGTTCAACCCTTAGCCCCTCCGATGCCTAAGTCAGTAACATGGCTTAAAATGGGGGGCTGGACACGCCGGTCGGACTCTTTGTGTGTCCGCCGCGCGTGACGAGTTATAGGTGGGAGAGCAAAGATATGGAAGACCTTAGCTCTCGTGTGTGAATAATAGAATGAGAGAGAATTCTCCAACCCCTTTTCCGTAAGAGGAATGGGGGTATTTATACCTGACGGGTGATGACTTGGCGTGCTGAGCTGGCTCGGGTGTCAGCGGAAGCTTCGGATAAGGGCGTCTGGGACAGGAGTTCCTGACCTGCTTTTGTCAGGCGGCACGACGGCCAAAGGGTGCTTTTGTCGGGGTGTCAGAGCCGAAAGCATTAACTGTCAGGTGGTTCAGCCGCCAGGGGGTGCTTTGTCAGACGGTCGGGTGACGTATGTGTCAGTCGTGTCCTTATCCTAGGTTGTTTGTCGTTAACGACGAACTAAAGGTCGGGATGTGTCATTCTAGGCACCGCGGTTCGTGGGAATCGGGCGGGCCGTTCCGATCGGGGGTTGTCCGGCCCGGCCGCGCCCCCCGATCGGTCATGGGGTATGGCGCGTCGGTACGGAAGGTTACGTCCGCGCCCGTCAATAGGCCTGGCCTAGCTACCCGAGCGTCCCCAAGCGCGCTACCCCGGTGGGTCGGGCGGCTGCGGTTGTTCTCCTCGACCGGCTGCGGTTGTTCGCCTCGGCCGGTTCGGGGAGCGCTGCAAGGCGCGCCTGTCTCCATGATGCCCCGGATTTTCAGGGCGGCGGCCCTTTTATGAAATGGTGAGTTAATGGGGTCTGTTAGCGGATCCGGGTGGGAGTCGGGCTCCTACGATCTTTATGTCGTAACAATATTGATCTTACTTTCCTTGCGTACCTCGTAAGACAACAAGGTACCCATTAGTTGTACAACAGTGTACTTATTCATATCGTTACCTTCCTCGATGGTGAAGGTACGCTTTTCCCAACAAGAAGGAAGTCCGTCAATAATCTTCGCGACTTTCTCCTTTTGGGTGTAGATCTTCCCAAGAGCTTCCAATTCGTTGGATATGTCCACGAAGCGAGCATAGTAGTCCTTCATAGTTTCACCCTGTTCCATGTGAAACAACTCGAATTCTTTGTTTCGACAACGAGTTTAGAATCTTTTACCGTACTCGTTCCTTCGTGCAAGATGAGGAGTTGGTTCCAGATTTGATATGCACTCTTACATGTGCATATCTTGTTGAAGTCTTGGGGCTCCAATGCACATTGCAAGGCATTCATTGCCTTGGCATTATTTACCTCCACGGCAACCTCCACGGTATTCCACTTCGTGAAGGCTTGTTCGGGCTCGACATACTCCGTCAAAGTGGCTCTTCAAAGTAAAGCGCTCCAGAGGAAGGTTTCCATCCGGCATTTCCAGTACCCATAGTTGGTACCGTTGAAGTGAGGAGGCCTGACAGAGGATTGTCCTTCCATAACTGAAGAAGATCCTTGACGATCTTTGAAGACGTTATAGTCGTTGTTTGTCATAGCTTTGAACTCTGGCTTTGATACCAATTGTAGTGCCCTGTGAAGCTACTGAACATGTACTAGAGGGGGGGTGAATAGTACTTTAAAATAATCAAGAGAGTTATTCCTAATTATTGTGCAAACATACAAACAACAATGCGGAATAGACTACAAACAACAAGAATAGACAATGCAAACAAAGTATGTAACGGGTTCGGATCCACCCAAGTCTCCCCGACTTGTTACTGGTGATCCTACGTCCCAACCACCCGGATCCCCTCCGGATACTTGAGTTAGAAACCACTAACCCAAGATTTTGCACTATGAAATTCTTGTAGAAAAACCTCTACAAGACCAAATCATACACAATGAACATGTGACTCCCACAACCTGGGATCACACACTTCTCTCACAACCGAGAGAACAATTCAAATATCAAATGCGATGAAATAATGAAACACTTACCACAAAATCATATGCCTTGAGTATACTTACCAAATTATGGCAAAGAGGGATTTTGAGGAAGAAGATGTCACCAAACCCTAGCTCCAAGAAGTTGACCAGCAATGGAAGCCTAGGGTGGAGTTGGTAACCTTGGATCAAGCTCTTAGCTTGAGAGGCTCACAATAGAGAGAATCTCTCTTGAGGAATTAGGGCTCAAGAAGTGAGGGAGAGATTCTTGGTGAGAAGAGAGAGCTTGGAAATAGCTTGAGAAAACTCCTCTCTTAGGTCTGAAATAACTTTGATAATGGACCTCTAGTCTTGCCTCAAACGAATCAGGTTTGTATTTATAGAGGCAAGAAAAATCGTGTTGAAAAAGTTTCCAACGGCTCTATTCTGAAGCAGACTAGTCGGTCAAAGAAGGATCACTGACCGACTAGTTCCTCAACTAGTCGGTCGGTGATTCAACGTGAACCGACTAACAACTCGACAGCCAAAAGAGAAAGTTCAGACAATAAGGAACTAGTCGGTCTAAGAAGACTTGCCAACCGACTAGTTTCACAACTGACAGTCGGTGAGTGCTCTTTGACCGACTAAAAGTCGAAATCGAATAGGCTGAATTCAAGTACAGCTAGTCGGTTTAAGAACAACTTCCAACCGACTAGTTTCTCAACTAGTCGGTCGGTCGATGTGCTTCAGCCAAGGAAAGAAGCGATAGGCTTCAGAAAAGTTTCTAATGGCTTCTAAGATAATCCTAGCTCTAAGATATGAGCGAAATGAAGATTATAATGTAAGTCCTACTCAAGGCTTAACATTCTATTCTATGAAGCTAGAAGACATTAAATTAAACATGATGAACCGTCGTCAAAGCTTCAATCTTCACTCTTGACTTCAATAAAACTCCTTGAGCTTCAACGAAGCTTCAGGCACACGATCACGCGTATTGAGAAGTCTTGAGCCGTCGCTTTTGATGTACATAGTATTTTTGCGACGATCTCCATAACTGCGCTCACAAAGAGTTAGTACACGATATTTATGTTTTCTCATCATCCAAAACCAAATCCGGGGAATCAATACTTAACATATATGTGTGTCTACTAACTCTTTGGATGCAGATTATCAAGCTCAACTTCTTCACATATGACAATCGTCAAAGTTACTTTGCAAGATAAAGCATCAAAATGCAAGATGAAGCTCAAGCAATGAACTCTTATATCTTGAGAAAGATGATGTAATTGTACTTTTTATTCTTGCATAACTTTAGATTTTTAAAGCCTTGATAATATTCAGCCTCAAAATCCAAACTTCGGAAAATTAGCAGACCAGCACTTTCCCCTAGTCGGCAAAACAATTTTTCTTATTTTATTAAGAAAAACAAAATAATTTTTGGTCAAAATATATTTTCCAATCATAAGGATCAAATGCTGCAAAATTTCTCAAAATTTTGTTCCTAGTCGACTAATAGGTTTTCATGGTCTACCAGAAAGTTATACCGGCAGTTATTATAACTGATTTCTATTAAATAATTTTCTAATTATTTAATGGAAGTTATAAACTACCTTCCAACGATCATATTGTCAGTTTCTAGCCTTTTTTGACAGTTTATGGAAGTTTCTATCCGTTCTCCTTCAAAGGACACTTCAACAGTCATTTTTGGTCTAGCAGCCCATTTAGTCGACTAACAAAACTACTTAGTTGACTAATTTTTGGGAAAACGGCTCAGAATTTTTTGAAAATTTAGGCAGTTGTCCAACGTTCGAAAACTAACTTTTTGGACTATAAATAGACCCCCAAACCTCCGCCTAAATTACTCGAAAATTCTCTCACTTTCTCTTTTCTTAAGTTTCTCTCTCTCTCTCTCTCTCTCTCTCTCTCTCTAGAAAGTGTGTGATTTTCAGATTTCCATAGGGGAACCTCTGCAGAAATTCTGTCCCTTTAGGAAGTCCAATTTTCAAGAGTGTTCTACCACAATTCACATTTTGAACCTTGGAGATTCCATCACCAACCTTGCGCTATAATTCCGATATTATCAAGGCTATAGGTGATATTGTTTCATACTCTTTCTTTTACTTTATTTGGTGAATCTCTTGTTGAAGAGATTGTACACGTTTTCAACACGGGGAGTGTTGGCATCTTTGTATGGTGATTACTTGCGAGGAGCAAGTGTTTTAGTGGATTGAAATCTCTACGGGGTAGATGACTGGACGTAGGATCACAAGGATCCGAACCAGGATAAATTTCTGTGTTTGCGTTTGGAATTATCTGGATTGTGTTCATTTATTTCCGAACTCTTATTGCAATTTTTTATTGACTTTTAATTTTGCAATATCGTCATGATTTACACTCTTCACCCCCTAGTGTATTTGGTGTGCCAGGAGATCCAACATTTGGTATCAGAGTTTCATGGTGAAAATGGCCTACACCTATCCGACGAACAACTCAACGTCTTCATCACAATTTCCAGAATGGCACTCTACTACAAGGCCTCCACTATTCAATGGTTCCAACTACTCCTATTGAAAGACAAGGATGACGATTTATCTTCAAAACATCGACTACGAACTTTGGAACATGTTGGAAACTCAATACAAGAAGCATACAACTCCATATGCCCAATGGACCGCTACTGACAAATCCGCTGCAACCCACAACTCAAAAGCAATGAATGCACTATTTTGCGCTATGGACAAGAATAAGTTCAATCGTGTCTCCCAGGCCAAAACATCTTATGACATCTGGCATACACTTCAGGTAACACATGAATGAACTAATAAAGTTAAGGAAACTAAAATTCTGTTCTTGTTCACATGATTGAATTATTTAGACTGAAGGAGAATGAACCAATTGGAGAAATGATCACTCGGTTCACCGACATTGTCAACTCCTTAATAGCGCTTGGCAAAACCTATACTCAAACGGAACAAGTAAGGAAGATTCTTCGTGCCTTAACGTCAGAATGGGTGAAGAAGACTACGGCCATAGAAGAAGCTAATGACCTGTCAACTCTCACCGTTGAAATCTTGGTTGGTAACCTGATGGCCTATGAAGTACAACTCCAAGATCGCAAAGAACAAGCAGATACAAAGAAGAAAACTCTTGCCTTCGCCGCTTCATCAGACACCGATAGTTCAGACATGGATGATGAAGACATGGCATTAATAACTAGAAACTTAAGTTTCTATGAAGAGGTAAGTTTAAAAGTTTTAAGCCCAAAACTACTGATGCTTCTTTGTGTTTTCAATGTAACAGGCCTGGACATATAAAAAAGGATTGTCCACTTCTTAAACCAAAAGAAAGGACATTCAACAACTTCAAAAAGGATAAGAAGTTTGAAAATAAAAAGAAGGCACTAGCAGCAACATGGGACTCTTCATCTTCACATGAAGAAGAAGTCAACGACTAATCTAATGAAGAGAATGCACATATGTGTTTTATGACACAAAGTGATAATGAGGTAAGTAGTTTAGATAATGAAGAACTACTTGATGCTTTTAATGAATTATATATGAGATTCAAGAAATTGAATTCTCAACATAAGGCATTAGTTTTTTCTCGTCAAGAACTAACCTCCTCTTCTTCTTCATTAGATAGTCTAAAAATTGAGAAGGAAACATTATCTTCTCAAAATGATAAACTGCTTCATGAAAATGAGATTCTCAAATCTGAGAATCATAATATGGTTTCACGCATTTCCATTTTAGATAAAGACATCTCTTCTCTAAAGTTGAAATATGATGATATGTCTTCTAACATTAGTAAGTTTAATAAAGGAAAGAATAATCTTGATGATTTACTTAGAGTATAACATCCTGCTAATCATAAACAAGGTTTGAGGTATAAGAATACTCCCAAATTCAATATTCTTGGTAATGTTATTTTAGAAAAGAAAAGGCATGTATTTATTAATGCTAAGAAAAAATTGATTCTTCTAATAGTATGAAAAAGGATACTATTCATATTCCAAAGAAGACCAATTTTCTTACATCTTCTAAGAAAACAATTGTGCATAATATTTGGGTTCCCAAAGACATTTGTTTATATGACAAGGATATATATGTTTCTAACTTTATGCAAAGTGTTATTCTTTCTCCAAGTTATTTAAAGAAACCAAATTCCACTTGGGTTTGGTTTCCTAAGAATTAATCCTAAGGACACATATAAAAAGGGTACCAATATTTATTATTTATCTTTCAGGTACACATACAAGAAAGATGGATACTAGATAGTAGCTAGATAGTGGATGTTCTAAACACATGACCTGGAACATCAAACTTCTATCAACCGTTCAATTCAAAGATGGTGGCACCGTTACTTTTGGTGATAACAATAAAGGCAAAGTTATTGGCATTGGAACAGTTGGTGATCCAACTAAGCCAATCATCGTAAACGTGCTCCTCGTTGACGGTTTGAAACATAATCTCTTATCCATTTCTCAATTATGCATAAAATTTTAAGATAGTTTTCGAAAAGAATGCATGCATTATATATGATCTTAATATGACTAATATTTTATTTCAAGGGAATCATAAGAATAAGATATATGTCTTATGCATGAAAGTATCTACAAATGATCATTATTTACTAGCTTCCACAGATAACACATTATTATGGCATAAACGTTTTGAACATGCTAACTTTAAGCATTTGGCACGTATTTCAAAACAAAAGTTAGTTTCTGAAATGCCTAATATATCTTTCACTCATACACAATTTTGTGATGTATGTCAACAAGGTAAGATGCATAAATCCCTTTTAAATTGAAAGATGATATCCCTACAAAAAGACCACTTGAACTTTTACATTTAGATTTATTTGGTCCCTCTATAATAGCTTCTGTAAATGGCAATAAATATGCATTTGTAATTGTTGATGATTATTCAAGATATACTTGGGTATTATTTTTGAAGCATCAAAATGATGCATTTGAAGAATTTACAATATTTTGTAAAAAAATCAAATTTTAAAATCTTCATCCATTATTACTATTCGTAGTGATCATGGAGGAGAGTTTGAAAATGAATTATTTTCAAATTTTAGTAATAAACATGGTATAACACATAACTTTTCTTTTCCTCGAGCCGCACCACAAAATGGTGTAGTTGAAAGGAAAAATAGAACTTTACAAGAATGTGCTAGAACCATGTTATGTGATAGTTCTTTACCAAAATATTTTTGGGCAGAAGCCATTCCTACTGCATGTTATGTTTTGAATAGAATTTTGGTAAGATCACAAATGAATAAAACTTGTTTTGAATTTATGATCGTATACCTCGTGTGTCTTATTTTAAAGTATTTGGTTGTAAATATTTTATTCTTAACACTAAGGATTTACTAGATAAGTTTGATTCTAAGTCAAACGAAGGTATTTTTGTAGGATATTCTACACGTAGTAAAGCATAAATGATTTATAATAAAAGACCTTATGTATTGAGGAATCTCTTCATGTAAATTTCGATGAGAACTTTACACCTATCACACATTTCGATGAAGAAGATTCTATACATATCACTGGTTCTTTAGACAACACTAAGTTGGATGACGATGATTCTACTAATTCCATTCATGAGATTATCCCTTAAAATACAAGTCTTCCTAAAGCATTTTTTGAAGTTTCTAATCATCCACATGATCTAATTATTGGAGATATTTCTGATAAAGTGGGAACTAGATCTCAAATAGAACAAATGACTAATTGTGCATTTATATCATCCATCGAACCAAAGAATGTTATTGAAGTCTGTAAAGATAGTTCATGGATTATAGCAATGCAGGAAGAATTTAATCAATTCAAAAGGAATGATGTATGGGAATTAGTACTTAGACCTTCAGATCATCCTATTATTGGAACAAAGTGGGTATTTAAGAATAAATTGGATGAATCTGGTCAAGTAGTTAGAAATAAGGCTAGATTAGTTGTACAAGGTTATAATCAGGAAGAAGGCATAGATTATGATGAAACATATGCTCATGTAGCAAGATTAGAATCTATTAGAATGCTTTTAGCTTATACATGTTGGATTTTAAGTTACATCAAATGGATGTTAAAAGTGCATTTCTTAATGGCATTATAAAGGAAGAATATGTAGAACAACCACCAGGATTTCAACATGAAAGTTTGGATAATCCTGTTTTTAAGTTGAAGAAAGCATTATATGGATTAAAACAAGCACCTCGTGCTTGGTATGAAAGATTGAAAAACTTTCTGTTAAAATCTGGTTATTCTATTAGAAAGATATATTCTACTTTATTTACCAAACATATAGATTCTGATGTTATTATTATACAAATATATGTTGATAACATAATTTTTGGTTTTACTAATGATTCCTCTTTGTCAAGAATTTTCTAAGGAAATGCAGAATGAATTTGAGATAAGTCACATGGGTAAATTAACCTATTTCCTTGGACTTCAAATCAAGCAAATGAAGGAAGTTATATTTATACACCAAAGTAAATATACAAAGGAACTCATCAAAAGGTTTGGATTAGAGAATTCTGCAGAAAAGCGTACTTCCATGGGTACATCATCAAATCTTGATAAAGATCCAAATGGTAAGAGTGTTGATCAAACACTATATCGAGGTATGATTGGATCATTACTTTATCTTACCGCAAGTAGACCAGATATTATGTTTTCTGTTTGCATATGTGCTAGGTATCAGTCTGATCCTAAGTTATCACATTTGACTGATGTCAAAAGGATAATTAGGTATATCAAACACACATCTAATTTTGGTTTATATATCCAAAATAAAATTCATTTGATTTAGTTTCATATAGTGACGCAGATTTTACTGGTTGCATAACTGATCGTAAAAGTACACGTGGAACTTGTCACTTTTTAGGTTATGCATTTAGTATCATGATTTAGTAAGAAACAAAACGATGTATCTTTATCTACTACCAAAGCAGAATATATTGCCGCTAGTTTAGCATGTGTACAGATTTTATGAATGAAACAAACGATACTAGATTATGGCATTAAATGTAACACATGTCCAATCATGTGTGATAACACTAGTGCTATAAATTTATCCAAAAATCTGATACATCATGCACGTACTAAGCACGTAGATGTACGTCACCATTTCTTGGATGATCATGTCCAAAAAGGTGATATTATTCTTAAGTATATAGGTACTAAGAATCAAATTGCCGATATACTGACTAAGCCTCTTAAAGAAGAGACTTTTCTAAAACTTAGAAGAGAACTTGGTAAAGTTAGTGAATCGGAATTTTTACTATAGATTATAGTTACATATTATGTTATTATTCATATAGAATTTTTCTGGAATTTTCAGAATTATTTTATATTTTTATTAGTCGACTAGCAGATTGTTATGGTCGACTAGCCCGCTAAATATCTCAGTTACATATATATATATATATATATATATATATATATATATATATATATATATATATATCAGTTATATATATCAGTTATATATATCTTAGTTTTATATATTTATTTATGTATGTATTTATGTATGTATGTGCCCACGAGAGGGTGTCCTGGTGGTAAGTCATTCCACTCCAAAGCCAAGAGTCATGGGTTCAAGGCCTCTAGCCTACATGGATTGGTATTTGTTGGGGGATTATTTATTCTGGGGCTACATCTCCCCTCTCGGACTTACCCGGGGCCGTTGAGGGCACAGCGGTTTCCCCCCAGTTTACATAGTCTCGGCCGGGCTCTCGCCTTACCCTCTTATGCCGAAGGCGGTGGGAGGGGGTTGGGGATTTTTCTGGGTTGTCAAAAAAAATGTATGTATGTATGTATGTATGTATGTATTATTTATTATCTTATTAATATATTTTATCTGATCTCATCAGTCAAAACTTTTTTCAAAGCCCACTAGAAACAAAAAAGAACCACTTTTTGTTTTCCCTCCAATTTTCAAAGCTCTTTGTCAAGTACACATCACATTGAAAAGGGGTTTTGTTTAGTCAACATTCAAGTACAACCTATTCTAGGCTTTGGAAAGTAACCAGGTCCTTTTTGTCCTCACATTTGACCGGCTATATTATTAAAAATTTCACTTTTTCGAATCGTCCTCCTCTCAAAATATTCTGCGCATCGATTAGCCGACTAGACATTTCGACTAGTCGACTAGAAAATTATAGTTTTCTGAAAAACTGCGATTTCGACCGTTTTCTTCCACCGTTTTCTGCACCAATCGGCTCTTCAACGTCTAGAGAAGTTAAGAAAAGTTATCAATTGGTTCCAAATCAGTTTTACTTTCGAATTTTGAAATTCCCTTTATTTTTTCTCTATTTGATCCATGGGTTCCTCTTCTCTTCCATCATGCGAAAACCACTCTCCACTTGGTCCAAACAATCCTCCATCTTTCGACGCCGTTCTCAGATGGCCTTCTCTTCTTCCCGTCGCCCAAATCCCTCCGACCGTCGGCCCTTGATCTTCAACTCCGCTGAAGCCCACGAAAAATTCGATTCAATGGCCAATACCCCATTATATCCGGAGAGATTCATAGATTTCAATGATACCGAAATCCTCAACTAGGATGTTTTTAATCTTCTTCATGATGCTTCCCTCCTCAATCTTTGGAGTTATGTTGAGCTTGTCCCCTACTATCCAAGTTTTGTTAAGGAATTCTACGCCAATATAGAAGTAACCCACGATGATGGAAATGTCTACTTCGATTCCATTGTCAAAGTTCGTGAAATTCATCTCACCTACACCTCTCTTACCGAATGTTTAGGTATCCCTCGCTCTCATGTCTCCGGCCTTGGTTTTCCTTTGGATAACACCAATGTTCTTGCCCGCTTAAGCCTAACTTTCCATGTGGGGATGAGCGCAATTGACTTGCTTCCTACTCCACGTCTCATCTTCAAGATCCTCATCTACAACCTTCTTCATAAATCTGGTTCCCTAAACTATGTTAGCAACCATCTTACTCTTTGTCTCTACGCCATTGTTGGCATGTTGAAGGTGAATTGGGCTTACGCTATCATGAGTGTACTCGTCAAGCCCATTACAACACATATCTACCTCCCATGCACCATCACCCGGATTTTCAAATATTTCGAAATACCTCTTGTTGGTGAAGTCACTTCACCAACCCCAAAGACATATATAAACTACTGCAACATATATGAAAGCATAAAATAATAGAAATACACGTCACTTCGCTACCGCAACCTGTCTTTATCTCTAAAGCGATGCCCTGCGTTAGGGCTGAACCGCTTCTCGCTATCCAAACCGCGTCCCAAGCCGAACGGCATCCCGATGCGAGCAACCCCTTTATCGCCGATCCAACCACGCGCTCCAGAATGTTTCACCTTGAGTGGATCCTCCGTCAAGACTTTGGATCTGATCCAAACTTCTTCGTAGCTTTGCTAGAGCCCGATCAGGAACAAGGAAGAATAAGGGAGAAAGTTGGAATATTAATTAATCTTAGATCCGGGCTTGCTCATGTTTAATGGAGTTACTCAGATCTGGAGCTTGGTGCAAGTTTCAAGGAGGGGTGTTGGCCCATATTTATATAGGCGACTGACCCCTCCTCTTTTCTCCATATCCGATGTGGGACAAAATTTTTGGTATAGAAAAATCAATAAAGTTTGCCTAACACGAAGGCCAAACTTTAGCGAATTTTCCTCCCTCATCGTTGAGCTTCGATAGCGATATCATATATCAAATCGAAGAGCACTGAACGGTAAACACATAGAAACAAACATGGCTCAATTCCGACTTTGTTTGGCTTTTTGTTTTGATCTCCGACTTCGTTTGACTTCGTTTGACCCCTCAAACGACGACTTAAAGTCAACCAAAACACAGCATTCTGCTAAAAACAGCCGTCATAAGGATTTCAAAAAACCCTAAAACTGGGCCCCACTGTGGGGCCCACCTGCATCAGACCTATGTGGTGCTTGCGGGTGCCTACCCACTAATCAGGCGGGCCCAACCCGCTAAGGGGTCGGGCCCAGCCTGGGCAAGCACATGCCAGCGGCTGGGCCTTTATATATTGAGGCTCCTTTTTTTAATTTTGTTTTTGGCATTTATTTAGCCCTATTGGACTTGGACCAAAATCAAAAAAAAACATCAAGGACATTCCTAGACTTGTTGGACTGAGCTTTGTTCTATGCCTTTGATTATATAAATAGGCTCGCAAACATTTTGTGACGTATTTAAATTCTTTTGCATCAAATTTAATTTATCCCACATCTTTAATATTCTAAAGTATTTATTGCAGACCTTTTGCGACAAAATTAATTCTCATACATCCGATGTATAATCTCCAGTAAGACTTCCTGTTACTTGACGAACGTCTCACTTTGTGTTAGACTCTACTGCCTGACCCTACTACATGTGGGGTTCGAAACTCCCAGACGACAGAGACCACGCGCAACAGGTGTCATCACTGTTTCGGTATCATCATTATATGGTTAACTCATAAACATGAGTATTGTTGGGACCACCCTGACTGTGTCCATGATGAATGCCATAGTTTTAGTGCCTTCGTCAAAACTATGCCGTGTAGTCAAGCCTAGGGTACGGTCAACTGTCAACCCTAATGGCTTGAACTAGGTTAGTCTCCGTCGGTCTTTAGTTTATCAATGTTGGACTTCTTCTAATATACTTTGGCTAAAGTTTTCACTAAAGACTGAACCAACACATGGGACACTAACTCCCCATTAATGGAAAAGACGAATCCTCTTTTGGTCATTACTCTCATCGCACGCTTTAAGTATCACCCAACCAAAGACCTTTTGACGGGCCTTGCCTCGATGCTAGGTCAAAGATCTAAGTGACATCGTTCACGTACAAGTTCATACAATGACCTCAAGTCTAAGGACCAACTTGTCTATCATCACTGAGAGTTAGCACTGACAGATTAGTCAACGTTAACCATATGATAACTCTCATTGGGTCGTTCGGTGAACTCATTCTCTAATGAGCACATGTGTCTCGTCTCCGAGTTTGCCAAGTTAAACGACCATGAGATCATCGTCATCACTCTATGGTGAAGACAAAGACACAATGGTCTATCTGATGTATCGATATCCTTTTCTCGAAACCTCTACGACCACGAACAATTTTAGACTTACGCTACAAACGGTCAAACAATTCTCCATGATCAAGATCATCATCTCGATACTTGTTCGATCTCGCATCAAGTCTCAGGACTTTAGCTAAGTTCTAATGTAGACTACATTATTATTAACATAGGTAAATTCTTACTAAACAGCTTACTGTTATTTCGAACAAGATGTTTGTACACATACATAGAGATAAATTTCCTAGAGGGTGTACACATCTCACAATAGAAGGATCATCAGCCATTATACTCGCCTATCAATTTCCAAGATCCAAACATAAAGTGGATTCCTAACGAAAGCTTAACCTAGGTCGGTTTCAAGTACTTCAATCCGAAGAGCTATGAGAATGGGCAAAACTAGCAAATTACCTAGGATCTGAAGCTAAAAACAAGTCCTAATCAAATATTCCAATCAACATCAAGGAAATCAAGCGTAAAAGATGGAAAATGAAATTCGATTCAACAAACCACGTATATAAAGTCTCGATTCCGAAAAATTCTCAAAGCATATGCACATATATACAAATGAGTGCATGAGAGTGCATGATGTATGATGCGAATGCAAATATTTTTGGTGTTTTTTATTTTTCAATTTTTTTTCATTGTTTGAATGCATAAGGAAAAATAAAGAAAGCATGATGCATGGGGGAAAAAGAAAAGGAAAAAAGGAGGGGAAAATATATACATGGGTGAAGGAGTGGCAATAAAAAGAGAAATAAAGATGAATGTGGGCATGAAATGTTCCTCCCCCAAGCTAAATCAAGCAGTGTCCTCAATACTATGTGATCGTAAGAAACGTGAGAAAATAAGAGTGGGGGAAGGAGATCGAAGGGAATCTCCCCCAAGCTGAAGTGAAGTGTGCCCTATATGTTAAAATGAGTGAAAAGGAGGGCCATATGAAATGGGTGAGTGTATAGGTAGTCTCATCAAGTAGTGCCGTCGTCAGGTGGTGGATGTGCCGGAGATGTGGGTGGAGGTGGTACATCAGAAGATGGTGGAACTGCTACATCCATAGATGCTGATGGTGATGTTGGTGCATGTGATGTTGGTGGATGGGATGGTGCACGTGTGGTAGAAATGGAAGGATGTGCAGATGTGGATGGCTGTGTTGGTGATGACGATGGTATGAGACGGAGAGTAGGTACAGCTGCGGGGTAGTGACCCTGAGTGAAGTGCCAGTAATAGATGGTGTCGAACTACGACTGCAAGGTCATGACGACGGACCTGAGGCCGTCTATCGAAGATTGGAATGTGGTCAGGGTGCTGTCATGGAATAGTGCATATACCTGAGGCCGTCTATCGAAGAAATCTCTCGTCCTCAATGGCTCTGATCAAGTGCATATTAGTGAGGACGGAGAGGTCTAAAGATGTGGGGCCAAGAACAAGGGACATGGTGGCAGGAATCTGGAGAGAAATGGAAGAGTGCTTGGCAATAATAGTAATGAACCCTCCATAGCAAATCTTGGCATGGGAGCTTTGGAGGGTGAATAATCTATGACCCAACCAAGAGCCGGCATGGATGAGATATCGTGGTGAATTGTTGCCATCATCGGGTGTGTTGCAGGGTTAGGTCATGGCCCAAAGGAAAAACAACTCATTCTACGAGACCTGGCACGTCTCTTCCCTATAGAATATGGAATTGGTGATGATGCGATGAGCTAGGTGAAGGCATGGATGTATAATTGATGAGGCCTTCACTCTAGTGATATGAAAAGTGGTAAGGCTAGTGATCTGCTCCCAAAAGTCATATAAATCAAAAGCGGTGGGGAATGAGATGTCATGCCTAAATATGCCGGGGTGACGGCTACGGGCCATTTAAAGATCATATTCATGGAATCAGTGGACATGCCATAGTCCATGTTCATCCAGTGGAATGAAAATCCAGAGGGTTGGTGTTTGAGTGAACTAAGAAACTCCAATCTGACTCTCTTATACATAAGTGCCTCACACTCTAAGAAATCAATCCACCCTATGTTATGCAGGAGGGTCTGGACACCTTCGGTGAGCCCTAAAGAATTCAGAGCAGGGACACTCAGAAACTTAGTGGATATGATGGTTCGCCAAGATAGGGCAATGAAATTGTCTTGTTGACGTTCGTCAACGAATGTGATACACATGGTGTCTATCTATGGTGGACGAATGGCTGGAGGTGTTGGTGGGGCAGTAGACGTGGTGGCAATTTTTGTAGAAGTGTATGCACGTGCGTTTCTCCTTGGTGTTCTCCCACGTGTAGGTCCTAAAGCAGTGCACTTCCTACTGTCTCTCGGAGGCATCGTGAATGATGGGGGTGTGTATGCAAGCATGTATATGAGTGTGAGTGATGTGCAAACACGACTCTATGCAATTTGGCGAGCAATGGAATACTTGGGCTAAAATTTAGAATTTGAGAGCAAGGTAAGTGTGTACCCAAGATGATGATAATCCTCGCTGATTGATGGTGCTCCCAGCTGCAATTGAAGTCCCCCTCAAAGCATAGAACTCAGCTTGCATTGTTAAAAGTCCCAGAAAAGTCCAAATTCTCAGGTTAGGGTTTTGGTGATTGGTCGTTTGGATGGGAAGATGGTGGAGGAAAGGGGAAATGGGGATGGAGAAAGGTCGGAGTGATGATTTTGGAGGAGAGGATAGAGTTGGAAGGGCTAGTGTGGTCGGAGGTAGGAAGATTTTGGAAGAAGAAGTCGAAACGGCTTAAGAAAATAAAGGGAAGTGGATTGTTTAGGGCTTGGGGGTTTAAATAGGCAGAACAACGTGGTTGATCGAAACGGTCGCATCGATTCGTGATCGACCGCATCGCTTCAACAACTTGAAATCATAGGATATACAGACGACACGGGCGATTCGACGCGGGCGCATAATGGCATATCGATCATGTCGTTTCGGAATTTGGAACGCCAAAAGTTGGGTCGATGTGGTCGTGTCGATGATCTTACACGACCACATGCAGAGTGGAAATTGGGCCTAAAAAGTCAGAAAGTTTGCACGTAAAACGCGGTCGCATCATTTGTATGAAACGACCATGTGGATTCCGCAACTTTGGTTGGATTTTGGCCTTAGACTTTGGTATCGACGCGGTCACGTCGAGAAGTTTTAAACAACTACGTCGCTTCAAGAAAGTGGGTTGGAATTTTGGCTTTGGAGATTGGATTCACGTGATCATTTTAAAGAATTTAAACGACCGCGTGCAGAGCGTTAAATTAGCTCAAAATTCCATATGGTTTGCACTTAAGACGCAACCGCATCATTTGGTGAAACGGTCACGTCGAATAAGCCTTTCCTTGGCTTCTTTCTACTTCTTTGGCTCCGTTTTACGCGGTCGTTTGTGTCACCATCACACGACCGTGTAGAGTTGGTTTGCTGCCTCCTTGGGTTCATTTCTGTACTCCCTCAATGTACCCCGCGCGGCCGCGTTTTTCCTCTCCTGCATTGAATCATTGGGATTAAATTTTTGGGATTTGGGGTTTTATTCAATTAAAATCTAAGCTATAAAACTAAAATAAAATATGGAAATAAAGACTAAAATGAAACTGAAAACTTGAGTTGCCTCTCAAAAAGCGCTCGTTTATAGTCTTGAGCTTGACTCCATATAATTGTGTTTTCATAGTTGTTCTGGGATAGAGAGCGTCACGGTTTCTCCCTCTCCATGTTTCTTCATCTCTTTGTTTAGCATTACCTTGCATAGCTCCTTGATTTTCAGTTCTTCGAGGTCTGGTGGGTGTGATCGCGGAATTTATTCTTCAATTTCCCCTTTCGGAGCCTCATTGGATGCCCTTGTTATGGTAACTTTCTCCAATTGCCCCTCGTGACTTGAATTCTCCTCTATAGGGCTTAGGAGATTGTCCTCCAAGGTAGTCTCTCCAAGCACTTCTTCGAGGAGGTCGACATGATGGCAGTGCTTATCCTCTAGGAACTGTTTCATGGTCTTCTTAAGGTCGAACTCCACCTTCTCTTTACCAACATTGAGGGATAGCTTACCTCCCTTCACATCTATAAGCACCCCTGTAGTGGCCAAAAACGAACGGCCCAGTACTATCTGTGTGTTGGTATCTTCAGGCATGTCCATGATGACGAAATCGCATGGAACTAAAATATTCCCAACATGCACATGTATGTCTTCTATGATGCCCAAGTGATACTTGATCGACTTGTCAACAAGTTGGAGGGACATATTTGTTGGTTGTGGCTCTCCCATTCCAAGCCTCTCGCAAATGGATAACGACATCAAGCTTACTCTTGCGCCTAGATCACATAGCGCTTTCTTGATTGTTACATTCCCAATAGTGCATGTGATGGAAAAGCTTCCCGGGTCCTCTAATTTCTCGACTATTTTCCTTTGGAGTAGCATACTGCACTCTGCTAAAAGCATAATCTTCTCCCACATACCCCTTCTTGTGATAATTTCATTTAGAAACTTGGCGTAGATTGGGGTCTCAGAGATGGCGTCGAGGAAGGGTATGGTGATGTTCAATTGTTTCAACATATCAAAGAATTTTCCGTATTTTTCTTCCAATTTGGCCTTGGCCAACCTCGACGGAAAAGGGACCTTAGGCGTGTAGACTCTCGTGGGTTCTCTTGTAGTGTCTCCATTCCTTTTCTCAGTATCCTTCTCTTTTTGTAACTCAGATGATGGGGGTGCTACCTCAGGCTCAGCTTCAACAACTAATTGTGTCTCCTTCTCAACAACACCCTCCTCTTCCACAATTGGCATAGTTGGGCTCTCGGTTTACCTCCCGCTTCTCAAAGTGATGTCATTTATATGGCCTCCGGGGTTGGGCTCTGGCTGCCCCAGCATTTGTCCTTATGTCCTAGGGAGTTGTGCCATTTGTTGTGCCAATTACACAACTTGGGTCTCCATGGATTTTTGGATTGAAGCGAGTTATTGTGTGGTAAACAAAAGTTGCTGGATAGAGGATTGAAATAATTCATTCTTCTGTCCCTGCATTACAATAAAATTTTCCATTAGACTCTCTAAATTGGATTTAGCATGGGATGGGGTGGTAATTGATTAGGAGCTCTAAAATTCTGCAGTGGTGTATATGATTGTTGATGCTGCTGCAGGAATGGTGGTTGTGGTAGCAATCATCCACTCATATATGAAAAATTCGGGTGGTTCCTCCACCTCGGGTTGAATGTGTTGGAGTAAGAATTGTTAGACTGCCTTGGATTGTTCCCATATAGTGCATTAGCCTGCTCGATCATCATCCCTGGTGGTGTCGCAAGGGTGGATGAGCATTCAGTGCTTGGGTGTCCCTGCATACCACACACTTCACATAAAGCCGTCGTAGGTGGATTAGTAGCACCTATTCCTAACAAAGATAGTTGCTTCGTCAAAGCATCAAATTTTGAAGACATCATGGAAACGGCATCCGATTCATACTTACCTCCCTTGGAGATAGCTCTCCCATTGCTCCAGTGGTAATTGTTGGCAGCCATGTCCTCCAACAACTTCAATGCTTCGTTTAGAGTCTTGCTCATAACGCCCCATTAGCGACGGCATTAATGGACATCTTCACCTCTTTGGAAAGCCCATTGAAGAACGTTTGAACCAGGAGCCAGTCTGACACTCCATGATGCGGCCAGTTTCTTTGCATATCCTTGAATCTCTCACATGCCGCATACATCGATTCTTGGTCATGTTGGGAGAACGAGGTGATTTCGTGGCGCGTATTCACAGTCTTTCCTGGAGGGAAAACCTTAGTTATAAAAGCACGCGATAGACTATCCCAATTGGTAAAAGCATTAGGATCATGGCTCCTAAGCCAATCCTTCGCCTTATCCTTTAGATAGAAACGGAAGAGCCTTAGCCTTATGGCGTCATTAATGACGCCATTCATCTTCAGCGTGTCCATCTTCTTCAGAAAAGTGTTTAGATGGTCATTGGGGATTTCCATTGGTGACCCCCCGAATTGGCCCGCTGGACAAAGCTAATCAACGAAGGCTTCAATTCAAAGTTGTTGGCTTCCACCGATGTCCTTAAGATGCTCGAAGTTGACTCATTAAAGGGCATAGAGAAGTCCAGAAGGGACCTAGCAGGAGGTGGACTGTCAGGTGCAAGAGGTGGGGTGGATTATGAATTTCTTCTGCCATTGATTCTAGCGCTAGCTTTCTCTTTCTTTCGACGCTGCACCAGTGTGCGGTAGCTTTGATATCAGGATCTAATTGAATCAAATCCCCAGTACCATGTGATCTCATGTGCATGCACAAAAGGGCAAAACTAAAAGAGAATGTCGGTAGCACTTGTTGAGTATTGGTGTTTCATACCAATCTTATTTTGATGATGATCACAACATTATGTTGTTGCTAATGAATCTCATGTCTTAGTCTCTCAGTTTATTTCAAGGATATCTTTCTTGGAGACTAATCACTTGGTGTAAGGATGGACATCATGTGAAGAAGAGCCAAAGTTTGGACTCAAGGAGTGCCAAAGCTTGGAGATGATGGAGAGTAATCAAGGCATCAAGATTGAAGACTTAGACTCTTTTGAAAGCATTGTAATCCATGTAATTTACTTTATTGCTTTCTCTCTCTTTTGAGTCTAGGGTTGATGTAAGGCCTTGCTAGATGGTTTGCTCATTCATGCACATGCATTTAACCATCTTAGTGAACCTTAGGATTATCATAGAATCCAACCCAATAGGTTCACTCTTTCCGTCAGTCGACTGTTGAGGAAAACTCAGCCGACTGGGTGATTTCCAGTCGCATGTAGATCCTCCTACAGTCGCCTGATTTGCACAGCTCAAGTCAACATTTCTATTGACTCAAACTTGAGCTTTACACACAGTCACTTATCGATCAGATTTGCAGTCGCCTGTATATTTACAGTCGCCTGATATTTGGCCACCAGTCGCCTGTCTAGCGTAAGTGTAATCTCTGCATCTCTCTGTCTTCTCTCCATACTTTACAGTAGTCGACTGATGAAGAATGTACAGTCGCCTGACTATTTGACAGTCGACTGTATTATTAACATCAGTCGCCTGTACGAAGAATTGGAGAAAGAGTGCAGCTCTCTGTTTCGAACCATCCCCTGCAGCAGTCGTCTGCTGAAGGTTTTACAGGTGCCTGTCCTGTTTGTCAGTTGACTGTATTGACTTTGTCAGTCGATTGTCCTGGCTCAGATTATAGCCGTTGGATATTTTCTAGCCGTTGATCAGTCGACTGTCTCATGATCATCAGTCGACTGTTCCTGTCGTTTTCACCCAGTTTCTAGCCGTTGCAGATTTGATTATTTGGCTGTTTCTTTGGGTTTTTGGGCTTGATATAGGATTCCTATATATATGAGTGTGCTGCCATTCTTGAGAACTCTTGACAACATTTGATAAACTCTTGACTCTATAGAAAATCTCAAGAGATCAATAAGCCACTCTCAAGCTCCCTCATTTCCCTCTATTGAGCATTCATCTTTCTTCATGCATTGAAGTCGAGCTCAAGGGAAATCATCCAAGTGCTCTCAAGCATATTCCAACACTTGGAGATCCTCTTCCATGCCTTGCATTCATTCATGAGTAAGCATCTCAAGGCATATGTAAGAGTATTTACTTTACAGGGTGTAATTTGTTTTTCTATTTCTCTTTGTGGGATTAGGATACTCTCTTTATGGGAGTTTCTCTCTTTGTGGGAGGTTGTCTCTTTGTGGGACTAGGGAATTCTCTTTGTGGGAATTAACTCTCTTTGTGGGAGTTCAAGTGTCCTAGTGTAGGACTAACCCTAATTCTCTGAGTGGGAGTTAGTGATTCTCTGTGTGGGAGTCTTGATCCTTGTGTAGTATTGGTTGGGTCCTTGTGTAGGACATAAATCCTCTTTATGGGGTATCTCCTTGTGAGATTTGTATTCACTTCTCTGTGTGGGATTATAGTGAATATTGGTGTGGCTGGATGTACCCAAGTTTGGGGAACCAGGGTAATTATTTGTGTTTGTGTTTGGATTGATTGTGCCATTTAATTCCTCTTGCATTTATAATTCCGCATTTGCAAGTTAAATTTTATTTGGACAATTTTATTGCCATTACACTATTCACCCCCCCCCCCCCCCCCCCCCCTCTAGTGTGTGTTGTTAGTATTGCTAGGGTTATACGATCCCTACAGCACTAAAATTGATAACAAAAGAGAATATAAAGAAAAAATGCGCAGTCTAACAACAAAAATCGAAATTAATATCAAGTTGTGCCTCCCTAGTAACAGCGCCAGAAACTTGTTGTCGTCCCAAAATTTATATTGCAAGCACACTGTGAGGTTGTAGCACTATATGGGTCGTCCACTAGGAGGCAGTTGTAGAGTACTAATTTCTCCCTAAGTTCGTTAGTTATGCGATCAATAAGTGGCTAGAAGGTGAATAATGAGAGAAAATAACAATGGAGAAAAGCTCTAGGACCTAGATATCCCCACCATGGAATTAAAGCTAGGATTAAATTATATTGATAAATTGTTGAATTCATGAGATTCGGGAGAGGTCGTCTAACATAAGGGCATTCTCCTATCCCCCACTTCTATGATGCAATGTTATGATATCTTCTTATGTCATCACTACCCCCACTTGCATGATGCTATGATAGGACTACCTAACCCATATCGATACCAACTCCCGTTATGGATCGATACACGTAAGGTGAATTACATCTGACGAATATCCCCAATCTTCATCCACGCCACTTCCGTGGATTAGGATTCGGATCTATGTTAAAAGGGCTCTAATCGATGCCTGGCTCTCGTCAGCCGCATCGATAGTATGGATCAATGTAGAGATTGAAAATCATAGATTAGCCCCGACTCCTACCATCGACTAATCTGATTATCCACGAGTGAGGAAATCAATTTACATTGATTATAATCATCCTAACATATCTCTCATCATCAATTAGTCAACAATTAATTAACAAATCACCAATCCATAGCTATCTTTCAACGGGGTTCAACCCATGACCCTAGATAAAAGACTACTCACATTCCATGGAGCAAAACTTAATTAGATTCACAAATAAGATAGCCATGGAAATAGAGATTAACAAAAACAATCAATCAATCAATCCATAATAACAATAGATTAAGAGAACTAATTTCTATTCAAAGATTAAAGCTAGAATCCAAAGAAACAAAGAGAATAATTAAAATTGCAAAGAATATAGAAGTAAGTACATCTGATTCAAACCTAGAAAACTCTGAAAAAATCTGTCAAAAAGCGTCTGATCGCGTCGGGATGTACTCCCAAAACAATGTAGTTTTACCGCAAGCACACGGTCTAGTGGCGAGTGGGTATCGTATCCACAAGGAGGTGGTGTTGGCTCCAATCTATCTTAGGTTGGCTCGACTACAAAGGTTTATTGGTGGAGATGGTTATGGTATGATGTAATGGAAACGGTAATGAATGTCGGTGTCGATGATAAAGAAGTCGGTTGTGCATTCAATCAAATAAAAATGTCTAGGGCTCAGGAATCCCCACTATGAATTTTCAAGTAATCAATGTGAGTTATAAATTACCATGCAATTAAACTTGGTTTTAAGGTGAACTTGTCGCAACTCTATGGAGAACCGACGCATGTTGTCGCACTTTTGTGGTCTATAGCAATCTAAATTAGAGCCTCGCTGTCATGCAAGCCTAACCCAAACCACTAGCATTAAGATCGACAATTATGCCCAATCCCAACTCAAGATCGTTGTCGCGTAACTTGAGTTCAGATCTAGATCGTGATATTTCGTACTCGTTCACCGTCGTGTAACGAATACGAGTATAAGAGAACAATAAAAATGCTAGCTTTGGTCACTGTCGCGCACCAAATCTAGGGAATTTCGATTGTAAATCGAAATCGAATATCTAAGGTTTTCATTATATCAAGATCCTCTGTCGAGCTCTCAAGATCCAAGAGAAATCAATATATATCTGTAGTAAATTAATCACAATCTAACCCTTTAACAAGTTTAGCAACATGGGTTTTCAATAGATTTCACATATCCCCTAGATCCATAGGGTTCATCCCTTTCCCTAGAATAAAGATCAACCAAGCATAACAATAATGATATAGAAATCAATAGGGAACATTGCTTGCATGTAAAAAAATATCAAATCAATTATTCAAATAACAATAACAAAGATACTTAGCTTTCGTGAAGAATTCCAATCCAAATACAAGCTTTTGGATCCAAGAGGGGGCCTAGGGCATGGCATAACCTCTAAAAAAGTCTGCAAGAAAAATAATATGAACTCCTCGTCTAATGACGGTTACAATTCCTATATATAGTCCCCTCAAAACCCCAGCAAATAACCCAGAAACCCTCTGAAATTCATGCCCAAAGTCAGCTCTGGCCGCAACTTAAGTTCTGGGCCCGCGCCTGCTCGGTCGAGTAGCGATTTCAGCACTGCAGCGTCAACTTGCAGAAATTCTCCAGATTTCATCCGATCTCCGATTGGTACGGTGGCGTTGGAATCTTCATGTATACTATCCAGAAAAAATATGAGGAAAAAATTTTATCAACTGGAATGATAGCAAATCTCAAAAGAGTGAGAAGCTGTCTGAAAATCTGGGCGCTCATGCCACTCGGGCGAGTAGGATTTCTCACTCGGGCGAGTGAACTTCCTACTCAGTCAAGTAGGATCCACTGCATACCTCCAGAAAGTCAGAGAGTCGGCTTCGATTTCTTCAGAATTTCGGACTCCACTCGGGCGAGTGGAGTTCTTACTCGACCGAGTGGAAATTACCACTCGGTCGAGTACACTTTGGCACTCAGGCTTGGCAAATGTCAGCGTATCCGTGTTACTCGAGCGAGTATGCTTCTTTACTTGGGAGAGTGGGTCGCATCACTCGGCCGAGTGGGTCGCGTCACTCGGCCGAGTGGCCTGTTTCTGAACTCTGTTCTTCTCTTCCTCGCCTCCTCGTCGATTCTTTCGATTTCCTTCTTCTTCCACTCATCCTCCAGCGTCGTTAGCTCCTTGATAAGGCCATAGGCGACGCTCTGGCATGCGTGCAGGTCCTCTAGGCTCATTTTTGCTTCCACTTATTCCATATTTCCTGAAATCAGACGAGAACAAGAAATAGTGAAAAGTATCAAAATATCGTCGAATAATCGTGAAAATTGCGATATGAGCAATCAAAATGGCATGCAAATATGCAGAAATAAAGTGTAAAATATGAGCCTATCAGCGTCCTCTGGGTCAGAGGATGAAGAATGATATTTATACCCCCCCCCCCACCTCAAAATACCAAAAATGTCCAAAATCACATGGCGACGCCCAGAACAACCTAGGGGACCCTATTAGATGTGATCGTGTCGGAATCGACGCATTCATTTGTCTTAAAGTGCTTAACATTAGGGGTTTCTTCTATAGGCGATGTGACCGTGTGGATTGACCACACCACCGCATCGTTTGGCGTTCAGCTCCTTCAGATCTTCATCAAAACAGTCGTGTGGAGCAACTGGTTGTCTTTGGCAGTTCTCGAATCAATGCGGTCGTGTCGTTCTCCTAATGACCACGTCGAATTGGGTTTTCTTCATCTGCTGCTTCTCAGAGACGCGACCATTTGGTTCTGTAATTCGACTGCGTGTAATGGTTTTTGCATCTACCTGGGGTGTCCTGGTGACGTGGTCGTGTGGGTGATTCCACACGACCGCGTATGACATTTTTCCTTCTTTTTCCCTTGGTTTGATCTCTGAACGCTCATCGCTTCATTTCATCTCCTTTTCTCCCGTTCTTGGGCCCAAAATTCTACGTTTTTGCCTGCAGTATACATGAGACACGGAAGCATAAAGAGGAACTAAAATGGAGAAAATAGAATAGAACGGAGGATGAAATGAAATGAGATGCATGTAAAATGAGTATAATACACACACACACACACACACACACACACACACACACACACACACACACACACACACACCACACTTCAGAGAGAAACCTTGCCTCAACACAACGAAGAGAACTTCGTACAACCACTTAGCCCCACTTGCTAGTAATTTTCAACACCTAGTTACAACCCAACTAGGATTTTCCGATTACAATGCAACACTTCTCTTCACACGGGAATTACAACTTCCAAATCTCCTTCAAAGACTTTACAAAATATATGAAAATGAAAGCACAAGATTCCTATAGCCAATGTGTGTGTGTGTGTGTGTGTGTGTGTGTGTGTGTGTGTGTGTGTGTGTGTGTGTGAATATTGTGGCTAAGAGAAATCGAAATCCTTTTGATCAAATTAAAAGATATAAGTAAGCACAAAATTGACCAAAAAGAATTACTTGAATTTGATTCTCTAAAATATGTGCGCTTGGGTTTTAGAAATCAACAATCAAGTATATTGGCCAAAAAGATAAAAAACATCAATGGAGAATTTTGCACAAAAGAAATTAATTCAAGGCCTAAGAAAATTTTGAAAGAACTTGAGATCTGTAAGACTTGAGCTATGGAATGATTATAATTTGAAGAATATTGATATATAAAACCTCTGAGCTATAGAGTATTTATAAAGGTAAAGAATAGCACAAAATCTGCTCAAAAAATCTCCTGAAACGGCTAGTTAACGGCTAGCGAAATTTGAAATCCAGTTTCCATAAATGCTGAAAGTTGACTCAGATAGTCAGTTATTTCAATTGATAGTCGGCTATTTTCTAAAATAGTTTGCTATTCCAAATATTAGTCGGCTATCTCAAAAACCCGAGAGTTCTAAGTAAATTTCTCCTGACAGTAGTCGGCTATCTCAAAAACCCGAGAGTTCTGAGCAAATTTCTCATGACAGTAGTCGGCTATCTGTTTCAGATAGTTGGCTATTTCTGAATACAGTACTTTGAAAATATTTTATTAAAATTATATTAAAATATTATATAGTTAAATGCATTCAAAAACTATTTTTCAAGAATTTTTATGTGTGTGTAATGAGTATACATTGGCTTTGACATTCTAAGTTCATAACTTAAACATACACACAACTCTAGCTCTTAATCTTCGGTCTTTGACTTGAGCCATCTATTCTTGATCTTGGGTCCTTTATTGAGCCATCATTTGCTCCATACCTCGGCTCTAATGTAGACTCCTTGAGCATGGATTCTAAGTATTTTAATTGATCTTTTCAATGCACTCGATCTTCATGACTACAAAATAATTCATCAATTCCTATACACACTTGAAATAAATATGTTAGTACACATATTACTTGTGTACATCATCAAAATCCACTAAGGTGTGTATCAATATCCCAACAATTTTGTCGGGGTGTACTTGAGGAATGTAGTTTCTAGCAAGTACATATAACTGGTTTAAGGAGAAAAATATTGGTCCTTATGGGATTTTGTAGAAAATTAATTACAATGCTTACTGTTTACGGGTTTTTTCTCACCACAGCTCGTTGACCGCCAGATGTGTGGTCAACGTGGTCAAGGGGCCGGTTTGGGGGTCCCTTGGGTCTGTCGAGCCCGCTTGTACTCGGCGTGAGAGAGCTGAGGGGAAGCCTCGGCTCGGTGAGTCGCGCTCGGCCTCGGTCGGGTCGGGCTCGGCCTCGGTCGTATCCGCGTCGAGGGGTAGCCTCAGCGCCTTGCGATTGGGTCGGTGCTTGATCAGTCGTTTTCCTGGCGACTGAGTCGGTGATGGCCGACCGGCGCGGAGGGGTAGCCTCGGCGTCCCGGATGTCTTCTTCCTGGACAGATGAAGAAACTCGTCAGGGAGGCCAGACCTAGGTTCCGGCCAAAGCCCCTCCGATGCCTAAGTCAGATCAGGATCTGAAAGGATACTCGGCGGGGGAGATCCGGCTTGTGAAGAAGCCGGAACGTCAACCCAGGCGGCGCGAGTATTGGGGGAGGGAGAAGATGGAGTGGCGAAAGCCTAGGTCATTGATGGAGTATCTCTGTGTAGGTTACCTGAGTTTCGATCCGTCTCTTCGTCGTCCTGGCCCTTCCTTTATAGGGTCCTTCTTGATTGCCCCACGTCCTGCCTCCTCTCACGTCCCCACGATCCGCCTCCGCCTCCTCCCATCCGCGCGACGTGGTGAGGTGGCCCATTAACAGGTCGTTAATGGCCATCATGGGATCGCGGATTCATGGGGGCGGTTAATCCGGCCGAATGGGGGCCGGTTGGGTGTACCCGAGGGCGAGATGGCTGGGCCTTCCGCTCCGTCCGTGGGCCTCCTTTGGGAGGGCCCGTCTTCTCTAGCGGGCTTTTCCTTTGAGGTTGGGCCGTGGGCCGGTGTGCTTCGAGCTCGCTGATATTGGTCGTAACAATTGCCCCCATCGCCCGGACCGTTCGGCTTCTGTCGGTTCAGTTCGGGTGATATGACTCTTTCGTGACCTGATGGATGCGTCAGTCGAGGCCTGGCTATTAAATGAGCGTCATTATTGTCGCTCCGTTTGAACTTCCGCTGGGGCAGTTTTCGAAGCATCGCCGCCGTTTTTGATGTCGCCACCTGCCCCTTGCATTCATCTCCACCGTGTGCCGGTTCGTCCATAGGGCACAGGGAAGAAGCGCTAACATCAGTTGAATTTTCTCGGCCAGATTTCCCTTCAGCATCTCCTTTTTTCTAATACTGCTCCCTTTTTCTTCTGCCACGGATCGACCACTCCTCGTCATGTCATCTTCTCCTGCCCCTGGCCCGGGTTGTCCAGAGGATGCAGTCCGCCTTGACTCATCTGATAGCCTCGGCTCGGTGGTTGGTAGTCGGGAGAATGACCCCTCAGTGGTTCCTCCGGAAGTTCTGGGATGTCCTTCTTCCTTTTGTGCCACCTCCGCCAGAGATGTGCATGACTGCTATCTTCTACCCCCCTACTATATCCGGACCCCTGAGCCTAACGAGCGGATTTGTGTTCCGGGTCCGAAGGCGGTCGGGGTGTACGAGGTGTGCTTCCGATTCGGGCTTCGGTTCCCCCTTCATCCTTTCATTGTTGAGTTTCTGCGCGCTCATCGCGTGGCCTTATGCCAGTTCTGCCCCAATGTGATCGGGCTCATCATCGGGTTTGCCGTGCTTTGCCTTCAGAAAGGGGTGGTCCCCTCTCCCCGACTCTTCTCCCAATTCTATCGGCTGAGCCGCCATCAGTCGGGGGCCTGGATTTACATTAGCGCTTGGCCCTCGAAGAGCCTAATTCTGGGGTTGCCGAGCTCCGTCAAGTTCTGGAAGGGGGAGTACCTTTTCGTCGTCGGCCTGTCGGATATGGATTTCCCGACTTATTGGAGCACCGATGTGATGCTGGCTCCGGAGCTGGGTGCCCCGACTACGGCTGAACTCGAGACTGTGGAGGCTCTGTTGGAGATCCCACCAGGCGATCGGAAAGTCTCCGTTCTCTTTTCTGACCTCAACCTACGGAAGACCACGGGGCCTGCTGGTGAGTTTTTCCGCCCCTCATCGCTCCGAAGGTAGTGCTCTGTGGCCACCGTTTTGTGGCGAGTAGGGTTTGGTTGATGACGACTTTCTCCTATGCAGGTGGTTTTCCCCCCAGTCCTTCTGCCCTTCCTCGTCAAGTTGGGGTTCTGGATCCTGCCTCTCGGAGAGGAGATCATATGCTGGCGGTCCAGAAGAAACAACGTGTTGACCGTCCGGCGGCTGGTGTTGAGAAGTTGAAGAGGAAAGTCCCCTCTTCCTTCCAGCATGGCATCCCTAAGAGGATCCGCACCCCCGCCAGGGAGGTCAGTGCCTCATTGCCCCAGTGCCGTGATCAGTCATCCTCGGCCGAGGAGGTTTGGCCATGGGCTGGCCCCTCATATCCGCGGCCGGGCCCTCTTCCCGATATATATGAGCGGTATCTAGGTGCGTTCCGCTCCTCCCCTACAGACTTGCCTCCGGGAGAGGAGGATCCTCCCCGTCCTCGCTTCCCTGTTGGAGCGGGGGAGTCGGTCTTTTCCGGCTGCAGTGTGGCGGCGAGGGTCGCTGAGAACGACAGTCTCTCCTCGGACCGAGCTGCTTTGGACGGGGTTAGTGGCGACTGTCTGGCCTCTTTCGTGGTGCAGGCGGGCCAACAGGTGGATTTTCTTCCCTAACCCAGTCTTTTGCTGCTATCTTCGCCTTACTCCCGCCTCTTTCGTGCAGCTATCCTCCGTTGGCCTTTCGATGAGGCACCAATTTGTGGCTCTTTTCAAGGCGAACGCGGTACCCGTTCCTGGTGCCCGGGAAGTCGAGGAGGAGGCCGACCACTTGTCCAAGGCACTCGTGAAGTCCCTGGAATCTCGTGTGGCCGAGCTTTCCTTTGCCTTGGAGAAGTCGGACCAGGAAAAAGCCTTAGCTTTGGTCGAGAAGTCCAAGGCCGAGGAGCGAATTGCCGCGCTCACCGCGGCCCCTAACGCGGCGGCCAAGGCAGTCGCCAATCCGGGTCCTTTCATCACGGCTGATGCCCAAGAACTCAGTGCCCTGCTGGAGGCGGCGGAAGAGCGGGAGAGAGCCTTCCTATCTCAGCTTGACGCGAGATCGAGAGAGATCGAGAGGATCCGATCTGATCATCAACAGCAGGTGGCCGCTCTCGAGGGTCGGGTTCGTGAGCTGGAGGAAGTGGAACTTGCCAAGGCCGCCCAGGATGCCGTGAAGGAATAAGCCCTTTCCTTTGTCACTAAGGCCACGTCTTTGGCGTTCGAGAAGGTCTTTGCCCGCTGTCTGGCCGAGGTTCAAAAGAAATTCTCGCTCGCGGAGATCAACCTCGAGGAACTTCAAGCATACTCAGATGAAGAGGAAGAGATCCCAGTGCGGTCCGATGCCTCTCCTGCCGATGGCCTTGAGGGGGTCCCCCGAGAGGATGATGGTGGGAGCGCCTAGGTCCCTCGCCTGGTCCTTAAGTTTTTCGGGATCAGAGCTTTTTGGTGTAACCCCTCGTGCTTCCCGAGAGTAAAGCGTCTTTTCCTTGCTTGTTATGGCTTATCTACTCCCTCGGGGTCGAGCCTTCTTTGGAATTCCTGACGGAGTAGAGACAGTGTTCCTGCCGTTCGGGCCGAGGGAGTTGCCCCCGGCTCGCCTAACGTGCATTCGTATCGGGGGAGTTACCCCCGACTTGGTTGGCGTGCCGACGGGCCGAGGGATTTGCCCCCGGCTCGGTTTATCGTGCCACCGCATCAGGGGGGTTGCCCCTGGCTCAGTTGGCGTGCCGACGGGCCGAGGGATTTGCCCTCGGCTCGATTAATCGTGTAGCCGTAGCGGGGGAGTTGCCCCGGCTTAGTTGGCGTGCCGACGGGCCGAGAGATTTGCCCTCGGCTCGGTCAATCGTGCAGCCATGGCGGGGGAGTTGCCCCCGGCTTAGTTGGCGTGCCGACGGGCCGAGGGATTTGCCCCCGGCTCGGTTAATCGTGCAGCCATGGCGGAGGAGTTGCCCCGGCTTAGTTGGCGTGCCGACGGGCCGATGGATTTGCCCTCGGCTCGGTTCATCGTGCCGCCGCATCAGGGGGGGTTGCCCCTGGATCAGTTGGCTAGTCGGCCTGGGGAGCGACCCCATGTCTTGCGACTAGCCGCTGAGGCCGACCTCTGAGGTCATCCTCGCGATCGACCTGTAGGATCCTTTCCAAAACAGAGTTAGGATCGATAATATGAAGTTTAGACTTACGCTTGCGTATGCGGCACGGTAGTCTACAAACTTCGCCTTCGGATTCGCCACGACGGATCGAGTCTTCTCACGAACGGAGTAAGGCTACTAATCCACAATCTAAATCTCTACTTTAGATTAAGAACTTGGATAAGAGGGAGAGAAAGGATTTCTGCAGAGCTTCGCTAGGATGAAGATGCATGCATGAATTTCATGCAAAAGGTGTAAGAAATGGCTTACCCTTGGGTCTTATTTATAGCCCCCAAGGTAGTTATTTTAGGGTAAGTTGTTCCTTTGGAACAACTTAATTAAGGTGTACCATGATACATGGCACATTATAAGCTTAAGTTGTACCATATGCATGGTACAACATAAGCTTAAGATATTCCCCCTTTATTAGCCATATGTCACATGCACTTATGCATATATAATGCGACTTTCCCACTCATCCAGAGATCCTCTCCGCAAGGGAATAGATTCCCTTTGCACACGACTTCGTGTACGCGACGTTCGAGGTCCGTAATCCCTCGTACATCCCCCACAAGGGTGTACAAACGTCTTCCATATCCAACATCTCCCACTCACACTTGAGGGGATTGTAAGAGAACGTCTTTCCCTTAGTTCTTTCATCTATCATACCGAGAAATAGACCGTGCGACCGTCATGCGCGTAGAGTCTGTTGTTGTGCACTTGTTAGAGATACACAACGACCTCGAAGGTGCAAAGTTGAGTAGTTCAACGCATGCTTTACCCTAGATTATTTCTTCACATTTCTTATACTTTATATTCAACAATTGAATCCCATCTGGATCATAATTGGCTGGCCAGCTTTGAATCATTAAAGTCCAAATGTGAATATGAAATCAATCTTCCTCTTCTTGCGAACCTTCTGATCTTGACTTGATTCGCTTTTCTAACGTGCCCCGCCGAGCCGAATTATCATAGCCCATAAGTAACACGCTAAGATAGCGATCATCTCGTCAAATCTAAAGGAACCAATTGGAGTCCTTGAGGGTAAGAGTTAAGACCCGTATGGCCTTTGAGTCTCACATAATAGCAAACACTATTGCTACTAACTCAGTGGTCGAAATGCATACGTGGTATGAACACGTATTACAACATCACTCCTTTCCCAGGGAGAGTATGTCTTAATGATGTTGTACGGATGAAAAGATCAGACACCACAGTGCCTATCTTTTTTGAGTCCCTTTACTACTCGTGAAATATTCACGGACTCTCATCCTGCATAAGATAGATAGGATTTAAAAAATCCTACGAGATCTCTTTCAAATATCCTTATGATACAGATCTCAGATCTTTTGTAAGCATCCATATGATGCAGATCTTTCATTCGACTATCTTGTTTAAGTCATGACTCTAAATCATTCGTCTAATGATTTTGACTTTAAACTAGTCTCATCTCTATCTTATCCATCTGATAAGATAAGGCGGTTGCTCATGTGAGAGAGCCAACCTTTATCTGTCCGACATACACACAATTCAGCTGAGATTTCAAAAGTGTACAAAAACACTTCTTAAGAAATTTATATGCAATGTTTGAAAAAGAACTTATTCTTTTATTAAATTTGATCTTTCTTAGACATGGGAATATATATTGGTACAACTCAGCTCATACGCAATCCTTAGGATGATAAGTGTTTATAAAACACATTTCTGGGGATCGCTTTCGTAAGTTGATCCTCTATCATCTCATGCGTAGATATGTACCTTATGTCTACCTTCTTGGTTTTATCATAGTCTTTTGCAAATCTGCAGTTCCTTTAAGATACTGCATTATCCTCTTAACCGCTTTCCAGTGTTCTTGCCCTGGGTTGGATTGGTAACAGCTTACCATTTCCAATGGTAAAACAGATGTCCGGTCTCGTACACACCATAGCGTACATAAGACTATCAACTACACTGGAATATGGAACTTTTTCCATAATTTCCTTTTCCTTTTGGTTCTTTGGACACGATTCCAGATATAAATTATCGCATATGCTTATATGAATATCAATGGACTTGCAGTCCTGCATATTAAATCGTTCTAGAACCTTCTTTATATAAGTCTCCTGTGAAAGAGAAAGAAGTTTCTTCGAACGATTCCTTGAAATCTTAACTCCAAGGATATATGCGGCTTTTCCTATGCCTTTCATCTCAAATACTGATGAAAGCCAAGCCTTGATACTCATCACAAAGCCCTTGTCATTTCTGGCTATTAAAATGTCATCTACATATAGAGACATGATAATATACTTGCTTTTTAATCCTCTTGATATATACTCAGTTATCTTCATCAAGTATGGAAAAACCATTTGATAAGACAACTTCTTGAAATTGTATATACTATTGCCTCGAGGATTACTTAAGACCATATATGGATTTACGAAGTTTACAAACCTTATGTTCGTTTCCTTCTTTTACAAACCCTGTTGGTTGTTCCATATAGATCTCCTCGTCCAATTCTCCATTGAGAAAGGCAGTCTTTACATCCATCTGATGTAATTCGAGGTATAAGCAGGCTACCATTGTCAGAATCATGCGAATCAAGGTAAAATGCATAACAGGTGAGAAGGTCTCTTCGTAGTCTATCCCTTCCTGTTGCGTAAAACCTTTCACGACAAGGCGAGCTTTATATCTGTCAATAGAGCCATCAGCCTTATGCTTGATCTTGAGAACCCATTTGTTCCCAATAGCTCTACGTCCTCTGGGTAAGTCAACTAAGTCCCAGACTTGGTTAACTTTCATGGATTCTAATTCCTCTTGCATCGCTTCCATCCATTTGTCTTTAGCAGGGCAAGATACGGCATGTTTGAAAGTAGCAGGCTCGTCATCTTCTTGTAGTAAAGTCATAAAGGTTTGCGGAAATTCATCCTCAAATCTTAGAGGAGCCAACCTTGTACGACTACTACGTCGTATTTGAGATTCTTCAAGTCCTTGTTGACTTGAATTTAGATCAATTCTAATATCACTCCCACTTGGAATGTCGTTAGAATTGCTCCCACTTGGATCATTATTCTCGTATAGAATAGGATAATCGTCATTCGTATAATCCATTGGTGAAGGTTGAAACGTATTTTCATTTTCACCCAGAATTCTCCCACTCGAATGAGGTAATCCTTCTTGATCATAAATCTCAAATAGAGATAAGTCCTGACTTATCTCGCCCTGTCTTGGAAACTCGTTTTCCAAGAAAGTGACATCCCTTGATTCAAACTCAATTAGCCCACCATTGTCTTCCTGACTAACAAAAACATAACCTTTGGAGTTTTCTGCGTATCGTATAAAGATACATTTCCTTCCCCTTGGCCCAAGTTTGCCATACTTATGGGAGGAAATATGTGCGTAGGATGCACAACCCCAAGGTTTCAAAATGTTTAAGTCAGGAGACCTTTGGTTCCACAACTCATAAGGAGTGGAGCTAACTGATTTCGAGGGTACGCGGTTTAAAATGAAAGTGGCCGTCAATAATGCATCACCCCAAAAGGTGGTTGGCAAGTTAGCTTGCGCCATCATTGAACGGACCATTTCCATTAAAGTCCTATTTCTCCTTTCTGCAACACCGTTTTGTTGAGGAGTATAAGGCATAGTTACCTGATGTACTATGCCTTTTTCATCACAAAGTTCCTTAAAACTTATTGATTGATATTCACCGCCCCTATCGGTTCGCAAGACCTTAATCTTGTGATCTAATTGATTCTCCACTAAACTCATATAGTTTTTAAAGCAAGCCAAAGCTTCACTTTTGTGGGATATCAAATAGATATGTCCGAATAGGGTGAAATCATCAATAAAAGTGATGAAATAGGACTTTCCGCGTCTTGTCTTGACATTCATCGGACCACATATGTCCGAATGGATAAGCTGTAATGGAACCTCGGCCCTTGTGCCGGTTCCAAACGGCTTGCGACAAGATTTCCCCACAAGGCAATGTTCGCAGGTCGACATTTCAACCTTTGAAACATTGGATAGAAGGCCACGTTTGGCAAGTCTATCCATACGCGTTGGTCCAATATGACCAAGCCTTGCGTGCCAACAATTCACATCAGACTCATAAGTCTTAGAATTTGCAACAAGGAAATTTTCATTACATGAGGAAATACATTGTACTTATTACAATAAATCCTTTGAAATACAAACCAAGTTCCAATAAAGGAATTATTACAAAATAGGTCCATATTACAATCATGAAGGAACCAACTATAACCAAGACCCATTAAATTGACCACAGTATTAATATTCCTTTGAATATATAGAATGAAGAGAACATCATAAAGTAGGAGAGTGTGGCCGTTGTCCAAGTCTAGCTTGCAATTCCCAACGCCTTTCTCTACAACACGTGAGTTGTTTCCTACATCGATCCGCTTCATTCCATGGTGTATCCGGTGATACTCCACGAAGGACCGTCTGTCCTTTGCTATGTGGTCGGTGGCACCTGAATCAATTATCCCATAATGGATTTAGATTCCACAAGAAATATTGAACTAGAAACACATATGTAACTAGTATTAAAATTTACCTCGTCACTTCCACTCGTACACGAACGAGCATAGTGACCGAGTTTGTTGCACTTGAAGCACTTGATCCTTTTCAAGTCTTTCTTCTTGTGCCATTTCTTGTGCCCACCCTTATGTTTGGGTTCCTTGGTAGACTCAGGTTGCTTATTACGTTCATTAGAAGACTTCGAACGATCTTTACGTTTCTTTCCCCCGTGTGAGGAACTAGCAACCATGTGCACTTCTGCACTTGGCTTGGCAGCCGCAAGCCGCTCTTCCTCTAATTCGAGGTGCTTGGAAACGTCGTTGAAGGTCTTGATGCTCTCATTGTGAGTGAGATGCATCTTCATTTGATCCCACCCATTTGGTAGGGAACGTATGACTGCTTGGATTTGTTGCTCATCAGTGAGCACATGACCTGCGTCCTTTAACTCCGAGATAGGGTTCGCCATATGTCGCAGATGTTTCCCCATGGAATGATCTGGACGTTTCTTATATGTATCGAACCTTATGGTTAAGGCGCGAAGTTTGGACACCGATGTGCCACCGAACTTCTCCTCCAGCTTGGACCATATGTCCATGGCTAGGTCATATTCTCGGAAGATGCGCATTATGTTATCAGCCATACTGCTTAATAACGTAATGCGCGCTATCTTATTATTCCGAGACCAAGCATCAAAAGCTTCCTTGTCTCGTCTGTGTTGGGCCGTAGTGCCCAACTCGGGTTCAATCATTTCGTTCTTTAGAGTTTCGAGCACTTCTTGCTCCTCTAAAACGTATTGTATCTTAATAGACCAAAGTTTGTAATTATCGCCGTTGAGTTTTTCACCTTTGTTTAACTCAGCGACAATATTCTTTGAAGCGGAAGACATTTTACTTTTAAAATGCTGCAAAAGACACAAAAACGAAGGTTCGATCAAAAACATTGCATAAAAATTCTTAAAATATAACTCCCACTTGAAATGATAATAGAGTATCCCATTTGGATAGTTCTAAAAATTCAAATCCCACTTGGAATTATATTATATTTGATAAGTTACTTTCGAAAAATATTGAAGATGTTGTTCTAGAATCGAAAAGGTCTCTATGATTCCAATCACCATCTAGAACAACCTTCAATATTCCCCCATCACTTATCAAATAATAGTACTCTTATAGTACTAGCAGCGGAAAACGAGTTTGAAAACGTATTTTTCAGATATAATTCCCACTTGAAATGACAATAGAATATCCCATATGGATAGTTCTAAAATCAACTCCTACTTGGAATGATATTCATAATTTGATAAGTTACTTTCGAAAAATATTGAAGATGTTACTCTAGAGTCGGAAAGGTCACTATGTTTCCAATCACCATCTAGAGTAACTTTCAATATTTCTCCCTCACTTTATCAAATGTTAGTACTCTTATAGTACTTTGCAGCGGAAAAGCGTTTTTTTTTTTTTGAAAAACGTATTTTTCAAAAAATTCAAAATACATTGGCTAATCTCCGTAGAGTAGAGCACAACGTCATAAGTACATTGGCTAATCTCCGTAGAGTAGAGCACAATGACTTGGCTAATCTCGCATGAAGTAGAGCACTATGGCTAGTCTTCAAGGAGTAGAGCCCAAAAAAAACTTCATTAAAACGTTAGTCCCGTATGAACTAGTCGGCACTGTGGTTAGCCCCGTATGGACTAATCGACACATTCGAGTTTGACCAAGGCCTTTTGTTACCCCGTATGGGTCATTTGACAAGTTTGCAATCGACCCAGACCCTCTGTCGGATTGGTCGACCAAAAACACTAAATTGGTCGACCAATTTTTCGAATTGCAACTTCTTCCCGGCCAGGGCCTCTGCCCTGGCCGGTGCTTGGCCAAGGGCCGGCCAGGGCCTCTGCCCTGGCCGGCCAGGAGCCTTGGCCCCCTCGGCCAGGGCCTCTGCCCTGGCCGAGGCCGGCCAAGGCCGGCCAGGCCCTGGCCGAGGCCAGGGCATTGGCCCTGGCCTCTGCCAGGGCAGGCCAGCCGGCCCTGGCCCCTGCCAGGGCAGGCCAGCTGGCCCTGGCCCCTGCCAGGGCAGGCCAGCCGGCCCTGGCCCCTGCCAGGGCCGGCCAGGCCCTGGCCGTGGCCAGGGCGCCAGCCCTGGCCCCTGCCAGGGCCGCCTGGCCCTGGCGGTGGCTAGGGCGCCGGCCCTGGCCTCTGCCAGGGCCGGCCAGGCCGGCAGGCCTTGGCCAAGGCCGGCCATTGCCGGCCTGGCCTTGGCCGGCCACTGCCGGCCTGGCCATGGCCATTTGGCATTGGCCGGCCATGGCCCCTTTGGCCATGGCCAGCCACCCCCTTTGAATGGGGTTGCCGCACACACTCCTCCCCCTTGATGGGGTGGTCGCCGGTGGTTATTGGCCGTAGCCAACCCCCTCCGCAAGTGGAGGGGGAATGCATAGCCTTCATAGCCCATTTGGCCATGGTGCACATGCACCAAATTTCCTCTTACCCGATGGAAATAACTACCATCATCTTCCTCGATGAAGCACCCGTTCGTCGATGAAGCACCCGTTCGTCGAGAAATTAGTTATTTCCTAATGGCCGTGTGCCAAAAATGAAAAATAACATACTACGTGAACGGTCGGTTCTTCCCGTCACGGAGAGTTCCTACCATATCAGTAATGATAGGAGACCCTAACGTGAAAAGAACAACCGCTGCGTTCTCTCCGTCACGAAGCATTCCTACTATATCCGTAATAGTAGGAGACCCATTCGTGAAAAAGACAACGACTCGTTCATAGTTTCGACGGGGCGGTGTTTTGACCGGGGCGAACCCATATGGCTCTGATACCAATGTAGGATCCTTTCCAAAACAGAGTTAGGATCGATAATATGAAGTTTAGACTTACGCTTGCGTATGCGGCACGGTAGTCTACAAACTTCGCCTTCGGATTCGCCACGACGGATCGAGTCTTCTCACGAATGGAGTAAGGCTACTAATCCACAATCTAAATCTCTACTTTAGATTAAGAACTTGGATAAGAGGGAGAGAAAGGATTTCTGCAGAGCTTCGCTAGGATGAAGATGCATGCATGAATTTCATGCAAAAGGTGTAAGAAATGGCTTACCCTTGGGTCTTATTTATAGCCCCCAAGGTAGTTATTTTAGGGTAAGTTGTTCCTTTGGAACAACTTAATTAAGGTGTACCATGATACATGGCACATTATAAGCTTAAGTTGTACCATATGCATGGTACAACATAAGCTTAAGATATTCCCCCTTTATTAGCCATATGTCGCATGCACTTATGCATATATAATGCGACTTTCCCACTCATCCAGAGATCCTCTCCGCAATGGAACAGATTCCCTTTGCACACGACTTCGTGTACGCGACGTTCGAGGTCCGTAATCCCTCGTACATCCCCCACAAGGGTGTACAAACGTCTTCCATATCCAACACGACCCGCCTGGGGAGCTGCCCTTGGCCTCGCGGTCGGTCGGTTCGCCGGTCCGCGGGGGGAGTTGCCCCCAGCCTTACGATCGGTTTGATTTGTTTCGTTTGAAGGGAGGGCTATCCTTGCCTAGAGGCTGGCCCATCCCAGATGATGGTAATACTTTTCTGTAGCCAGGCCATAAGAGAAAAGTAGGATCAAATCAATTTATTGAACATGGGGGAAAGGGAGTTACATTCGCAGGCGATCCCGTAGACTTTTTACTGGTAATACTTGCGCAGATGCTCGGCATTCCAGGAATGGGTGAGGGCCTTTCCCTCCGGGGTTGCCAGCCGGTAGGTGGCAGGTCCTAGAACTTCGACCACCCGATAGGGACCTTCCCATTTGGCTGCCAGCTTCCCTTTGCGCGCGACCTCTGGACAGAAGACCGCTTTTCTCAGGACCAAGTCCCCTTGGTGAAAACTCTGCTCCTTGACGCGGGAATTGTAGTAGCGCGCCACCTTTTGCTTCTGGCGGATGATGGTGGCCAAGGCCTGCTCTCGCCGCTCACCTATGAGCTCCAAGCCGAGCTCCAATCCATCGACGTTTCTTTCCTAGTCGAAATGTTGGATGCGGAGGGACTCCTCGCCCACCTCGATCGGGACTACTGCTTCGGCGCCATAGGTGAGCATGAATGGGGTCTCACCCGTAGCCTGTTTGTGAGTTGTTCGATAAGACCAGAGTATCCCGGGAAGTTCTTCAGGCCACTTCCCTTCGGTGCCTTCTACCTTCTTGCGGAGGGGCTCTATGATGCATTTATTGGCGGCCTCAGCCATCCCATTGGTCTGGGGATGTGCCACCGAGGCGAAGAGTAACTTGATCTTCCACTCGGCGCAAAAGTATTTAAACCCAGCCGAGTCGAATTGTTTCCCATTGTCGGTGACGATGGCACGGGGGATTCCGAATCTGGAGATGATGGAGTTCCACACGAAGCTCTTTGCCTTCTTCCAAGTGATTGAGGCTAGAGGTTCGGCTTCGATCCATTTGGTGAAGTAGTCCACGGCCACGATCAGGTATTTCCTTTGCCCTCGGCCCGTCGTGAACGGTCCAAGGATATCGAGCCCCCACTTTGCAAAAGGTATTGGGTTGACGATTGGGATGAGTCTGAAGGGGGAATGGACCCGGTGCTGGCGAACCTTTGGCATTCCTGGCACCTCTGGACATACTCTGTCGCGTCGCGTACCAAGGTCGGCCAGTAGTACCCTTACCGCAAGATCTTCTCGGCGACTGTTGTGCCTCCATGGTTGTCACGACCCGCTTCCCTAAAATGGAGGCGAGACGTGAAAAGGTCCACACGAGAGTGGGGCTGTGAAGCCCCAAACCCGATAAGCGTCAATAAAACGTAAGCAGGTCCCTGTAACCACAAACGGAACAACAATAATAACACAAGGAGAGACAGAAATAAAATTCTCATATCTCATAAATTGTCCAACATGAAAATAAGTTCAACATCCAGAAAAGCCACCAGGCTAAAAGAAAGAGTCTAAAGGCCCAGAACAAGGCCAACAAAAGCAACAACGTAATAAAGTATAGGTGCTACGCACCGACAACAGAACAGTAGTCTAAACAAAAGGAAAACACAACGAAGACACTAGGACTGGTCCCCAGTGTCCATATACTCCCCGTCAAACACAAGCTCGGGCTCGGCGTCAGCAAACACCTCGTCCTCAACAAGGTACTCAGGCTCAGGATCTAACATGTGTCACCCAAAAGAGTAAAGGGGCACATGTCAGCAAGTCTAAAAGACTGTGGCAAGGAAACTGAAAGTAAGACAACTAGCAACCTAGCAGTTTTAGTATGCATGACATGGAAGTTATACATGAGTGCACAAGCAAGACATGGTGAACAATAAGTACAAGAGAATAATTATCGGGACAAGACAAGAGTAGCCAAGCTACTAACGATCTCAATCAATTCACTATTCGTGTTTCACTGTTGTTTGCAGATGTTTACGCCTTACAGCTGAATGGTATAACATTCACGCTGATTGGCCGCTTAACACTACCCCAAACCCAGAGTTTACGCCTTACAACTGCAGTTGCTGATCAGGCAGACCCCCAGTTGAATGACCGCTTAACTCTTACCCCATCCCACACGTAAACAAGCCAGGGTCCCTGTACATGAGCCCAGTAAATGAGCCAGGGTTGCCCCACACGGGAGCTTGTTTTCCTAGTTTACAATTCAATATCGAGCGTTGGGGTTAGCAACTCATTATGCTCGCTTCTGGTCACGAGCCAGGAAACACAAGTATTGCAGCGAGGCTACGCAATCACGAGATCACTTAAGGAATGCAATGACATGACAATTAATTTGCGTACCGTTAATGGAATTTAAACATGACATGGTAATTGTGCAACATGATAAATGTCGGATCTAGCTTCGTTGTCAAGCTAGTTCCTAAATTGCGCCTAGGTGAGTATCATTTCGTCGCCTAGCCTCTTTTACGCCTACAACAAGCAAATGGCCTAAAACATGGCCTAAACCCTAAGTGACAAGTTTCACTTGCCTAGCACCGGGGATGACGATCACGAAGGTTCGTCTCGCGGATGCTAGTCTACGGGGAAGTCGCTGTTATGGAGAAACAATCATCAAACAACATGTAATTTCATTAGGGTTTCATAAAACATAGCGGGTTATGAAAACATCAAGAGATCGATTTCTTACCGTGAGGAGGCGGAAGAAACACTCCGGAGAACCTAGGGACCAGATCTGGAAACGAATGGAGAAGTTTGGAGAACTAGGGTTTTTGGGGGATTTTGGGGGCTTGATGAGATTTTGAGGTAGATGAGAGGTAGAATGTGTTGAGGGATGGTTTGGATGATGGATCTTGGGCTTGGGATGAAGGAATAAGGGTTTGGGGAAGAAGGGGGCTCAATGGGGGAGAAACTAGGGTTTTTAGTCGAGTGGAGGAAGAAGAAAACGTTTGGGAGGGGTTTAAATAGGATGGGCTGGCGGCTGCCCAGAAATTAGGGTTTTAACACAGATTAGTCGGTCACAGAGCAACCACTGACCGACTAGTTTGGGAACTAGTCTGTCGGTCAATCAACGTAGACCGACTAAGCCCAAACAGTAACTTCTGAACAAAAAGAGGATTTAGATTTAGTCGGTCGAAGAACAAATACTGATCGACTAGTTTGTCATCTAGTCGGTCGATGAACGTTCTTAAACCGACTAAGAGTAAACAGTAACTCGACTGTACAGAAGAGCCAAGAATTAGTCGGTCTGAGTACAAAACTTAACCGACTAGTTTAACAACTAGTCGATCGAAAGATGAACTTAGACCGGCTAAGAATGAACAGTACTGATACTAAAATTTAGATGATGTGTTAGTCGGTTAAAGAAGCATTGCCGACCGACTAGTTTGCAACCTAGTCGGTCAACCAACGTTCTTAGACCGACTAACGATAAACAGTAACTCCTGAGAAATTTAGAAAGCCAACTAGTCGGTTCAAGAAGGATTTCCGACCGACTGGATCGTCATCTAGTCGGTCGGTGCCCCTTCTTACACCGGCTAATAAGCACCAAAAGTTCCGATATGGAGCGCGGAGCTCCGGGATCGATTCCTAAGACTCCTAGGCTTGATCTAATAGTAAGATACGACCGTTATGAAGCCCGTCACGAATGACATACTTCGAAATCGACGATCCTAAGGAAGAAACGAGAAAACATGACGAAACGATCGAAAACGAAAGTTACGGAGACGAAAACCACATATATAGAGAAAATCCACCAAAACACATAATATAATATAATAAATCCATATACATGAAAACCAGTCGTTACATCCTCCCCAACTTAAGAAAAATTCCGTCCTCGGAATTTCCAAACACTCACGTGTCCGGGAACAAAAGTGGGAAACGCTCTCGCATCTCATCCTCATTCTCCCAAGTAGACTCTCCAGGTGAGCCGTGTCGCCACATCACCCTCACAAGATTGACAATCTTGTTCCGAAGCGATTTCTGACGCCTGTCCAGAATCTGCACTGGATGCTGGTCATACGTCATATCGGGGCGAACGGTAATCTCTGAGAAATCCACAGCATGAGATGGATCGCTAATGTATCGACGAAGCTGCGACACGTGGAAAACATTGTGAACCCCCTCCAGAGATGGCGGCAAGGCTAAGCGATAAGCTACCTCGCCAACTTTCTCCAGAATGTCAAACGGTCCAATGTATCGCGGGCTCAACTTCCCTCGCTTCCCAAAACGAATCACACCACGATTCGGGGAAATCTTCAAGAACGCATGGTCGCCCGGCTGAAACTCCAAAGGACGATGTTTAGCATCCGCCCAATGCTTAAAACGGTCCTGAGCAATTCTCAACCTCTCCCGAATGTTCCTGACAATATCCACGGCCTCCACGATCATCTCAGGTCCCAACAGCTCCCGATCACCAACGTCATCCCAACTCAATGGCGATCGACATTTCCTTCCATAAAGAGCGGCGAAAGGCGCCATGCCAATACTCGCCTGGAAGCTGTTGTTGTAAGAAAACTCTACCAGATGTAGATGGTTCTCCCATGAACCCTTGAAATCCAACATGCACGCCCTCAGCATGTCCTCCAAAATCTGAATCGTCCTCTCGGACTGGCCATCCGTCTGCGGATGGTACGCCGTGCTGAAACTCAGACGCGTACCCAAGCTATTCTGCAAACTCTGCCAGAACTGAGATGTGAATCTCGTGTCTCTGTCCGACACGATACTCACGGGGACTCCATGAAGTCGCACAACCTCCTGCACGATTCACGTCACATCACTATCCCAACTAGGAAAGGAAGTAAAAACGGAGAGTAAAAGAATTTTACCTCCATATATCTCCTCGTTAGCGCCTCAGTGGACTGTCCCACTCGGAACGGAATAAAGTGCGCAGATTTGGTCAATCGATCTACGATCACCCAAATCGCGTCATTCTGCTTCGGACTCCGAGGTAGTCCAGTCACGAAATCCATAGTGATGTGTTGCCATTTCCACTCCGGAATCAGAAGCGGTTGTAGCAACCCGGCCGCACGCTGATGCTCCGCCTTCACTTGCTGGTAAACCAAGCACTTGGCTACACTCCGAGCCACACTCCTCTTCATACCATGCCACCAATAATTCAGACGAAGATCCTGGTACATCTTGGTGCCACCAGGATGCACCGAATACGGCGAACTGTGTGCCTCCACCATCAACTCCTCTCTAATATCTCCAGCTGGCACACACAACCTGGCTCCAAACCTCAGCGAGCCATCCTCATGAATCAAAAAGTCAGTCCGCAGCCCGGCTTCCACCTGCTCCCAAATCTTCACCAGCTTCGGATCCTCAGCCTGGCCAGCCTTGATCCGATCCACAATCGTTGATTGTACCTGCATGTACATCAACGATGAAGCCTCCCCAGGAAGGAAAATCTCCACACCAGACTCGCAAAAATCCTGCTGCAATCTCCACTGCGAGGTCAAAATCATCACCGCGGGAAGCCTACTCAGCGCATCAGGGACCACATTCACCTTGCCAGGGTGAAACTGCAAATCAATATCATAATCCGCCATGAGCTCCAACCATCGACGCTGTCGCATGTTGAGCTCCTTCTGAGTAAAAATATACTTCAAGCTTTTGTGATCGGTGAAGATCTTCACTTTCTCACTCAGCAGGAAGTGCCTCCAAATCTTAAGAGTGAACACAACGGCAGCCAACTCCAAATCATGCGTCGGGTAATTCTTCTCATGAACCTTAAGCTGACGAGATGCATACGCCATAACATGCCCATGCTGATGCAACACACAACCGAGACCCTTGCCAGAAGCATCGCAAAAGATCTCAAATCCACCGCTGCGATCAGGCACAACAAGAATAGGGGCAGTCGTCAACCTCTCCTTCAGAACGCCAAAAGCATTCCCACAATCACCCGACCAAACAAAAGCAACATCCTTCCGCGTCAATCTGGTCATCAGCTCAGCAATACGGGAAAAGTCCTTAATGAATCGCCGATAATATCCCGCCAAACCAAGGAAACTCCGGATCACAGACGTAGACGACGGAACAGGCCACTCTCTGATGGCCCTAATCTTCTCGGGATCCACAGAAATACCATCTCCAGTCACCACATGCCCCAGAAAAGCAACCCTGTCCAGCCAAAACTCGCACTTCGAAAACTTAGCATACAAACGATGCTTCCTCAAAATCTCCAATACCGTCCTTAAGTGCGAGGCATGCTCTTCCTCCGACCTCGAATAGATCAGAATGTCGTCAATAAAGATAACGACAAACTTATCCAAAAATTCGTAGAAAATCAGGTTCATTAGATTCATGAAAACTGCGGGCGCGTTAGTTACGCCGAAAGGCATAACCACAAACTCATAGTGTCCATACTTCGTCTTGAACGCTGTCTTCGGAACATCACTCTTCTTCACCTTCAACTGATGGTAACCACTCCTCAAATCCAATTTAGAAAACACCCTCGAACCTCCAAGCTGATCAAAAATATCATCGATGCGAGGCAACGGGTATTTGTTCTTGATGGTCACCGCATTCAACTCCCGATAGTCCATGCACATGCGACGCGAACCATCCTTCTTCTTCACCAGCAGCACCGGTGCTCCCCACGGAGACACACTAGGATTGATATAACCCTTCTGCAAGAGCTCATCCAGCTGCTTCCGCAACTCTTCCAATTCTACAGGCGACATACGATACGGCGCCTTCGAAATCGGCTGCGCATCTGGAATAAGATCAATAGAAAATTCTAGAGCTCGATCAGGTGGCAAACCAGACATCTCCTCGGGGAAGACGTCACCAAAATCACGCACCACAGCTAGCCACTCCAGCTCCATCTGCAAAGCCACAACCTCCACCGGCCTGGCCCGAAACCTGACAGGACCAAGCGAACTGCTACCACGGCTGAACTCAAATACTGGATGTCCGGGAATCTCGAACACCACCTTCTTCCTCCGACAGTCGATCGTAGCATAGAAGCTCGCAAGCCAATCCATCCCAAGAACCGCATCATAGTTGATGATGTCGTGGACAATGAAATCAGCGTAAAGCTCATGTCCACAGACCACCAACGAGCAAGAATTGCAACCACGATGCACCGAGACCACGCCATTCCCTGTAACGATATTCCAACTCTTGGGAAGAGGGGACGTCGACAAGGAATGCCTCTCCACGAAGCTCCGAGAAATAATGCACATTGATGCACCAGAGTCAAAGAGGACTCATGCAGGAAATGTGCACACCAAAACCACACCTAACAAGCAATTTACAATCAAACCCTAGTCTAGCAAACAATCATGTTCAAGCAAACAACATAATCTCACAATCAAACCAGCTAGGAAAGTAACAGCTAGATTGAGGATTACCTGCGATAACCTCATCCACAGCCTCGCTCTCCACAGCGGTCATCAGAAAAGCCTGCCTCCTCGGCGGAACAGCCTGCTGAAAAGCATGCCTCTGCGGAACAAGAGCTGCTCCACGTCCAGCAGGAACAGACGCTCGCTGCTGCAACGGCTGCACTGCAACAGGTGCCCTCCGCAGCAGACTCGCATGCCGACAATCCTTCGCGAGATGAGAAGCATCACCACAAACCAAACACTGGCCCAAAAACTTCCTACACTGATCCTTGATGTGGCCAGGCTTGCCGCAGAAATGGCAAGTCTTCAGAATAGGCCCTCCTGGCCTCTTAAACTGAGCTGGCTGATTAGGCTTGAAACCAGGCCTAACCACCGCTCTGGCATGTTCCATAGGCCTCTTCCCAGCACCAGAAACATGTCCTCTCCTCTGACTCAGGTTCAGCTCCTGCCTCCTGGCAGCGACCAGAACCTTCTGATAAGAGTCCAGATCAGAAGAAGACACGAAACTCTGGAGCTCCAAAGCAAGTCCCTGCAAGAACCTCTGAGCCCTCTCATCAGCATCCTGCACCATCTTCAGTGCGAACCGACTCAGCCTAGTGAACTCTTGGTGGTACTGGTCCACCGTCAAGCTCCCTTGCTTCAGATCAATGAAACGCTGCAGCATCTCCTTCTTAGCAGCCTTCGGAAAGAATTCCTCATCAAACCTGGACTTAAAGGTAGTCCAAGCTATCGGCTCCACCAACATCTTCTCTTCCGCATCCCACCAGTTCCGAGCATTATCCTTGAGTTGCCTCTTCGCCAAATCAACCCATCCAGCCGGGGTGATCTTGGCCATCTTCAAGTTATCCTCTATGTTCCGAATCCACTCATCGGCAGCCAGAGGACCCTCAGACCCATCAAAATATGCGGGACCCAGCTCCTAAAATTGCTTCGCTCCCGGCTCAGAGCGAGGGGCATCCGGAAGTGCCCGGGCAACTCGAGCAAGTGGAGCATTCTGGACTTGCAGGAGCACGCCCTGCTGCACTTGCATCATATGGAGCATCATCCGCATCATCTCCCCATTGGTGGGTTCCCGCTCAGGCTCCTCATCATGAGGGAGCGCACCACTACCTCCACCACGGGTGAATCGCCTTCCTGCCATCTAATGACACAGAAAACGAAGCAGATTAGACTCATAGCTTATGACTCGGACGTCGAACTTAGTTTATTGGACGTTCAAATATTATTATCGTTATTCCGATAATCGCAGTTACAGAAGAGGACCTACATGGGCCACCAACAAAACCTGTCACGACCCGCTTCCCTAAAATGGAGGCGAGACGTGAAAAGGTCCGCACGAGAGTGGGGCTGTGAAGCCCCAAACCCGATAAGCGTCAATAAAACGTAAGCAGATCCCTGTAACCACAAATGGAACAACAATAATAACACAAGGAGAGACAGAAATAAAATTCTCATATCTCATAAATTGTCCAACATGAAAATAAGTTCAACATCCAGAAAAGCCACCAGGCTAAAAGAAAGAGTCTAAAGGCCCAGAACAAGGCCAACAAAAGCAACAACGTAACAAAGTATAGGTGCTACGCACCGACAACAGAACAGCAGTCTAAACAAAAGGAAAACACAACGAAGACACTAGGACTGGTCCCCAGTGTACACGTACTCCCCGTCAAACACAAGCTTGGGCTCGGCGTCAGCAAACACCTCGTCCTCAACAAGGTATTCAGGCTCAGGATCTAACATGTGTCACCCAAAAGAGTAAAGGGGCACATGTCAGCAAGTCTAAAAGACTTGGGCAAGGAAACTGAAAGTAAGACAACTAGCAACCTAGCAGTTTTAGTATGCATGACATGGCAGTTATACATGAGTGCACAAGCAAGACATGATGAACAATAAGTACAAGAGAACAATTATCGGGACAAGACAAGAGTAGCCAAGCTACTAACGATCTCAATCAATTCACTATTTGCGTTTCACTGTTGTTTGTAGATGTTTGCGCCTTACAGCTGAATGGTATAACATTCACGCTGATTGGCCGCTTAACACTACCCCAAACCCAGAGTTTACGCCTTACAACTGCAGTTGCTGATCAGGCAGACCCCCAGTTGAATGACCGCTTAACTCTTACCCCATCCCACACGTAAATAAGCCAGGGTCCCTGTACATGAGCCCAGTAAATGAGCCAGGGTTGCCCCGCACGGGAGCTTGTTTTCCTAGTTCACAATTCAATATCGAGCGTTGGGGTTAGCAACTCATTATGCTCACTTCTGGTCACGAGCCAGGAAACACAAGTATTGCAGCGAGGCTACGCAATCACGAGATCACTTAAGGAATGCAATGACATGACAATTAATTTGCGTACCGTTAATGGAATTTAAACATGACATGATAATTGTGCAACATGATAAATGTCGGATCTAGCTTCGTTGTCAAGCTAGTTCCTAAATTGCGCCTAGGCGAGTATCATTTCGTCGCCTAGCCTCTTTTATGCCTACAACAAGCAAATGGCCTAAAACATGGCCTAAACCCTAAGTGGCAAGTTTCACTTCCCTAGCACTGGGGATGACGATCACGAAGGTTCGTCTCGCGGATGCTAGTCTCCGGGGAAGTCGCTGTTATGGAGAAACAATCATCAAACAACATGTAATTTCATTAGGGTTTCATAAAACATAGCGGGTTATGAAAACATCAAGAGATCGATTTATTACCGTGAGGAGGCGGAAGAAACACTCCGGAGAACCTAGGGACCAGATCTGGAAACGAATGGAGAAGTTTGGAGAACTAGGGTTTTGGGGGGATTTTGGGGGCTTGATGAGATTTTGAGGTAGATGAGAGGTAGAATGTGTTGAGGGATGGTTTGGATGATGGATCTTGGGCTTGGGATGAAGGAATAAGGGTTTGGGGAAGAAGGGGGCTCAATGGGGGAGAAACTAGGGTTTTTAGTCGAGTGGAGGAAGAAGAAAACGTTTGGGAGGGGTTTAAATAGGATGGGCTGGCGGCTGCCCAGAAATTAGGGTTTTAACACAGATTAGTCGATCACAGAGCAACCACTGACCGACTAGTTTGGGAACTAGTCGGTCGGTCAATCAACGTAGACCGACTAAGCCCAAACAGTAACTTCTGAACAAAAAGAGGATTTAGATTTAGTCGGTCGAAGAACAAATACTGACCGACTAGTTTGTCATCTAGTCGGTCGATGAACGTTCTTAAATCGACTAAGAGTAAACAGTAACTCGACTGTACAGAAGAACCAAGAATTAGTCGGTCTGAGTACAAAACTTAACCGACTAGTTTAACAACTAGGCGGTCGAAAGATGAACTTAGACCGACTAAGAATGAACAGTACTGATACTAAAATTTAGCTGATGTATTAGTCTGTTAAAGAAGCATTGCCGACCGACTAGTTTGTAACCTAGTCGGTCAACCAACGTTCTTAGACCGACTAACGATAAACAGTAACTCCTGAGAAATTTAGAAAGCCAACTAGTCGGTTCAAGAAGGATTTCTGACCGACTGGATCATCATCTAGTCGGTCGGTGCCCCTTCTTACACCGGCTAATAAGCACCAAAAGTTCCGATATGGAGCGCGGAGCTCCGGGATCGATTCCTAAGACTCATAGGCTTGATCTAATAGTAAGATACGACCGTTATGAAGCCCGTCACGAATGACATACTTCGAAATCGACGATCCAAAGGAAGAAACGAGAAAACACGACGAAACGATCGAAAACGAAAGTTACGGAGACGAAAACCACATATATAGAGAAAATCCACCAAAACACATAATATAATATAATAAATCCATATACATGAAAACCAGTCGTTACAATGGTGGTTCCCGCAGGTGCCCTCGTGCACTTCCCTGATGACGTAGTCAGCTTCCTGGGGGCCGAGGCACTTAAGGTAGGGGAGGATGTCAGTCTTTGTCCACCGTCTTCTGTAGAGGGTTCCTTCGTGCATCACATACCAGAGCGCCTTCCTCTCCAAGGTTCGACGTTCCTCCACATCGGTCGGTGTTTCCCCGAGGGTGAGGTATCGGATGATCGGGTCCACCCAGGTGGGGTCTCCGTCAATCGCCATTACCTCCTTCTCTTCCGTGCTGGGGCTCCTGAGGTTCTCTATGTAGACGGTGCGACCCAACTCCCTGGGCGAGGAAGAAGCCAGTTTGGACATTGCGTCAGCTCGGGCATTCTCCGACCGCGGGAGGTGAAAGGTCTCGGCCCTTTTGAATTTGGACATCTCAGTCTTGGCTGTGGCCAAGTAGTCCTGCATCGTTCCTTCGTGTGCCCCTTAGCTCCCTTTTAGCTGGTTAACGATGAGCTTCGAGTCACTGAGGAGTCGTACGCACTCAGCTCCGAGTTCTCGGGCCAGCTTTAAGCCGTTTATTGCGGCCTCATACTCGGCCACATTGTTGGTGGCCGGGAACTCGAACCTAAGCGCGTATTCGACGACGTTCCCCTCGGGAGACCGAATCGTGATCCCGGCTCCGCTCCCAGCCTGTGTCGCCGAGCCGTCCACGTGAATAATCCATGTGTCCTGATCACCTGAGTGGCCAGCCGAGTTGATGTTAGTCGTAAGTAAGTACAAAGGTTGGTTCGTTACCGTTTCTGGGACGTCTCCTGGCGCAAAGGCTCTTTCTTCTATGGTACACTCGGCGATGAAGTCGGTCAGTGCCTGTCCTTTGATGGCCGTGCGAGGCTTGAATCGCAGGTCGAATTCGCTCAACTCGACCCCCCAGTTCAACATCCTTCCCATGCGGTCAAACCTTTTGAGGTTCTGTTCCAACTGGGAATCGGTTAGGACCAGTATCGTGTGAGCCTAGAAGTAGGGTCGGAGTCGTCTTGCCGAGAGGACGAGGGCGTACGCTAATTTCTCCATTGGCGTGTATCGCCCCTCAGCGTCTTTCAAGACGCGACTGGGGTAGTATACCGGCCTCTGTACCCCATCGTCTTCCCGAATCATTACCGAGCTCACAGCTTCCATCATGCAGGCTAAATACAGGCTCAACGATTCCCCCTCTCGCAGTTTGGAAAGGAGTGGTGGGCTGCGGAGGTACTCTTTGAGATCGGCGAAGGCTCGGGAGCAGTCCTCATCCCATTGTATTGTCTTTCTCTCGTCGGCTGGCGCGGCGATTGCCTTCCTCAGAGTCTTGAAGAACGGGACAGATCTTTCCGCCGACCGGGACAGAAATCGCCCGAGGGCAGCGATGCGGCCATTCAACATCTGCAACTCCTTGATGGTTGTCGGCTCCCGCATGTTGATTAGTGCCTCAATTTTGTCGGGGTTGGCCTCGATCCCGTGATTAGTGATCATGAATCCCAGGAATTTGCCGGATCTCACGCCGAACGTGCATTTCGCGGGATTGAGCCGAATATTGTACCTTCGCAGCCGTTCAAAGGTTTCCCTAAGGTCGGCAATGTGATCCGCAGGATCCTTTGACTTCACCAGCATGTCGTCGACGTAGACCTCCAGGTTTCTTCCTATCTGGGAGTAGAACACCTTGTTGACCATTCTTTGGTAGGTTGCCCCCGCGTTCTTCAATCCAAATGGCATCTTCTTGTAGCAGAAGGTACCTCGGTCTGTTGTGAAAGCCGTCATCTCTTCGTCATCAGGATCCATCTGGACCTGGTTGTACCCAGAGTAGGCGTCCATAAAGCTGAGCATCTAGTATCCCGAGGCGCTGTCCACGAGGTGGTCAATCCGCGGCAGTGGATAGCTGTCCTTGGGACAGGCCTTGTTGAGGTCGCTAAAATCCACACACATCCGCCACTTCCTGTTAGGTTTTCTGACCATTACCACGTTGGACAGCCATTTGGGGTACCAGACCTCTCGGATGAAACCGGCGTCGAGGAGTCGCTCTACTTCATCAGAGGCCGCCTTCATCTTCTTACCGCCTAGGTTCCGCTTCTTCTGTCGAACGGGTCTGAAGTTGGGGTCGGCGTTCAAACGATGAACTATCACCCGTGGATCAATGCCAGGCATATCCTCGGCCGACCACGCGAAGACGTCCAGGTTAGCCTCCAAACATTCGACCAGCTTACGCTTCGAGTCAGGATCCAGCCCTGACCCAATGGAGATGAATCTCCCCTCCACGCTCGTGACGTGGATCTGCTCTTGTTCTTCTGCAGGGGGTGGGCCTCGGTCCCTGCCTCAGGTCGAGAGAGGCCATTGGACCGCCCAGCGCCTCGACGACCTTCTCGTCTGCCAAGTGATAGCAGATCTTCTCTCCCTTTGTGTCGCCATTAACTTGCCCGACCCCCTTCGGGGTCTGAAACCTGATTGTCCGGTGGAGCGTCGAGACCACCGCATCGATAGCGTTGAGGAGGGGGCGACCGATGATGCCATTGTACGCCGAGCCGACTTTCAGCACAATGAATTCCACCGTCAGTGTCACCGAATCGGGCGCTCTCCCTAGCGTGACCAGGAGGTGGATCGCCCCGATGATAGGTGCAGAATGTCCTGTGAAGCCAACCACGGGCCATGTGCATGGCTCCAAGTCTTCGCCGCGTAGCCCCATCCTTTCTAAAGTCGAGGTAAAGAGGATGTCACACGAGCTGTCGGTGTCGACCAGTAGCCTCCGCACCACGGAGGTATCTACGATCAGGGACACCACCAGCGCTTCGCCCGATCCCGGCTTTTCCCGCGTTCTGTCGATCCTACCGCCCCGGGAAGCTACTGGACGGCCGTCGGTCCCCTCAACACTGTCCTCTGCTCGATCCACGCTCGCCGCCCGGTTCGCGTGCATGGAAGGCGTGGCCTTGCCTCGCTTGCCACGGGGTGGGTCTGTGCCCTCCACCGGGGCCGCGCCTTTTCTCCGTCCCCTGCGGCGGAGCCGTGTCATTGTCGGTGTGGTTGTTTTATGTGGGCGTTGTTCACGTTCCCACAGATGGCGTCAGATGTTTACGGGTGTTTTATCACCACAGCTCGTTGACCGCCAGATGTGTGGTCAACGTGGTCACGGGGCCGGTTTGGGGGTCCCTTGGGTCCGCCGAGCCCGCTTGTACTCGGCGTGAGAGAGCGGAGGGGAAGCCTCGGCTCGGTGAGTCGCGCTCGGCCTCGGTCGGGTCGGGCTCGGCCTCGGTCGTATCCGCGTCGAGGGGTAGCCTCGGCGCCTTGCGATTGGGTCGGTGCTTGATCAGTCGTTTTCCTGGCGACTGAGTCGGTGATGGCCGACCGGCGCGGAGGGGGTAGCCTCGGCGTCCCGGATGTCTTCTTCCTGGACAGATGAAGAAACTCGTCAGGGAGGCCGGACCTAGGTTCCGGTCAAAGCCCCTCCGATGCCTAAGTCAGATCAGGATCTGAAAGGATACTCGGCGGGGGAGATCCGGCTTGTGAAGAAGCCGGAACGTCAACCCAGGCGGCGCGAGTATTGGGGGAGGGAGGAGATGGAGTGGCGAAAGCCTAGGTCGTTGATGGAGTACCTCTGTGTAGGTTACCTGAGTTTCGATCCGTCTCTTCGTCGTCATGGCCCTTCCTTTATAGGGTCCTTCCTGATTGCCCCACGTCCTGCCTCCCCTCACGTCCCCACGATCCGCCTCCGCCTCCTCCCATTCGCGCGACGCGGTGAGGTGGCCCATTAACGGGTCGTTAATGGCCATCATGGGATCGCGGATTCAGGGGGCGGTTAATCCGGCCGAATGGGGGCCGGTCGGGTGTACCCGAGGGCGAGGTGGCTGGGCCTTCCGCTCCGTCCGTGGGCCTCCTTTGGGAGGGCCCGTCTTCTCTAGCGGGCTTTTCCTTTGAGGTTGGGCCGTGGGCCGTTGTGTTTCGAGCTCGCTGACATTGATCGTAAAACTTACAAAATTGAGTTACCAGTAAATATACATACTCAGTCCACCTTCAATGTTAATGATTTGTCTTCTTACCATGGAGATATCAATATACAACTCGTGAGCGAGTTCTGCCCACCTGCGGAGACTGATGTAGTCTTGTAATTTGTAAAGCCAAAACTCAATTAATTTTATCTCACTCTACAAGATGACATATGCATGAATCAAGAAGGCTTTGGAAGTTGAAAAGTCACCTTGGAAGATATTTTGGCTACATTCATCTTTATCTATCTTGGGTTCAACTAATAACCCATGCATGAATTAAGAAAGCTTTGGCAGTTTGAAACTAATGATCCATGCATGAACTAAGAAAACATTGGAAGTTGGGAAGTCGCGTTGGAAGATGTTTTGGCTACATTCATCTTTTTCTATCCTAGGTTCAACTGTAGTCTTTATTTCATTTTGAAAGTTGTGTCATTAGTATTCTATTTTATTGTAAATTGTGTTGGCATTAGCCTATAAATAGCTTTTATCTAGATGAGATAAGCAACAATTAGAAAACCATATCTCCCTTTGAATATTGAATCGAGAATAGAAGTAGGCTATTTCTCTCATTTTGTTCCTAATTATATGTTGATAAAAGGACTCCACAACAGAGTCGTTGTAGTATAGTGGTGAGTATTCCCGCCTGTCACGCGGGTGACCCGGGTTCGATCCCCGGCAACGGCGATTCTTTTAAATTATTTTTCTATTTTCAATACAATTTTCTATCTAGCATGCTGCATATCAAAACAATTTTTTTTCCACGTTACATTACATGATATACAAACAAAAAGAATTTTATTTTTAATTTATGTGAAAATCCCTACAATGTAAATCAAAAAAAATTTAAAAAAATTTGAGCTGTGTTCTTTGCAGACGGAAGTCTGCATCTCCTCACTTTGTTGCAAATACATATGGAATCAAAAAAAGCGCGAATCGTGTCACCAATAATCTCTACACGAGCAAACACCTCCTCCAAAATGGTGGAATCTGTTCCGATCCCTAACCACAATCTCCCTTTCGTACACGCTCGAGACGAGCTTAAAGAAAGCATGGCAATCTCTGCAAACCCTCAAGTTCTTCACTATCCTGACAACCGATCCCCTGGGGGTCCTCAAGAGCCCGAAGGCGAGGGCAAGCTTCTCGCTGTGGTACATCAACGAGCCCTCCTTCTCCTCTTCCTCCAAATCGTAGGAAACCATGTCGGTCTCCGCCAGATACCCTGCTGCCTTCAGCCTCCCGTTCATATCGTCCAGCATCGCGAAAATCTCCTCAAACTCGCCACCTTCGTCGGTTCGACTCGTGACCACAAACTCGTGCACCGCGTTGCCGACTTCGATGGAGCTGCAGCCGGGGACCTTCCCGATCCTCTCCTTGCTCATCACCTCCCTCACTTCCCCCATTTCGCTCCACCTGCGTTCGCGGGCCATTATGTTTGCGAGCAAGATGTAGTTCTCCCCGTTCTCGGGCTCCAACTCGAGTAGCTTTCTTATCGCATGCTCTCCCAACCGGGCGTTCCCATGGATCCTGCAAGCGGCGAGCAACGCTCTCCAAATGACTGCATCGGGCTCCATGGGCATCGTCCTTGTAAGCTCTTCGGCCTCTTCCAAGAACCCTGCCCTGCCGAGAAGATCCACCATGCAACCGTAGTGCTCAAGCTTTGGCCGAACCCCATGACGCTCAGCCATTTCGTCGAAAATCATCCTGCCTTTGTCGACAAAACCCTGATGACAACAAGCGCATAGAACAGCCAAGAAAGTCACGCCATCCGGCTTGACTCTCTCCCCCGTCGTCATCGCATCAAACGCCTCCATCGCCGTCTCTCCTCTGCCGTTCATTGCAAACCCCGATATCAACACATTCCACGTGAAGACGTTCTTGAACCTCATCGACCTAAACGCTCTCACCGCCTCCGCCACCGCCCCGCACTTCATGTACATGTCGACCAGCGCGGTCCCGACAAACACGTTGACCCGTATACCGACCCGATCAATATAGTTATGAATCCAAACCCCCTGATTCAATGCACCCAGATGCGCGCACGCCGACAAGGCGCCGACCATGGTAACCTCTCCCGGCTCATACCCAGAACCCAGCATCTCGCTAAACAGCTCGTGGGCCTCCCTGAACCTCCGATTATGGACGAAACCCGTAATCAGAGCATTCCACGAGACCGAGTTCCTGTAAGGCATTTCATCGAAAGCCGTGCGTGCACTATCAATTTGTGAGAAGCTGGAGTACATGGAGACGAGAGCGGTGCTCAAGAAAGTATCGGGGGTCAGGCCAAGCCTCACAATGAAGCAATGGAGGGAACGGCCGAGGCCCGGGAGGTTCAGCTGGGAGATTGATTTGAGGAGGGGGGGGAAGGCGAAAGGGTCGGGATTTAGGGACGCTTTGCGCATGTGGGCGAAGGCGAGGATCGAGTAGAGGTGTTGGTTTGTGGAGGCGAAGGATTTGACGAGGGAGGTGCAGAGGTCGGTGGTGATGGATTGCTTGAATTGGGTGAAGAGGAGGGGGAGGTGAGAGTGAGGAGAGGGGGAGAGTTTGATGAGTTTGATGAAGGGAGGGAGAGTGAGGGGAGTGTTTGTTGTGATGAGATGTGTGAGGAGTTGATGCATTTTGGGGCAGGGGGTGGATTTGGGTGTGAATTGATTTTTGAAGTTGGGGATTTTGGAGGGAAGTAATTTTGGTGTGATCTTAGCACCGTAGAAATGTGTTTTTAAGGAGTTTGCTAAAATGGGTTTATACGTGGGCTACATGTGTAAATGCCCACAGAAGGAATGTAGTTTTTTTTTAGCCCAAGCCCTTGTTTGTTGAGGAGACACTAGTCCGATCCGAAGTAACTAATGTTTATATAGGTTGATCATAGAATAGATTTGGGTGCATCTTAGGGTTAGACACTCTCCATCCATCCAATGATCGTAGCACCAAGTAATTCTCCATGAGGTATAATATGATCAGATTTTTAAGCAAGCATCTCCTGGAAAATATGAGCAACATCAAACCCCTCTGGACCCCAAACTTCCATTTCTCATACTCGTTGTCCCCCCTTGCTTGGCCCTTCCTCTAAGGAGTTGGCGTGTCGCAAGCGTGTAATGACCTTGAACGTCTATTGATTTTATCGTCAATTTGATGACTTATTTCGGATATTAGGATCATATCAGTAGATACGGCTAGAAACCTATAAACCCCACAAGGCGTACTTCTAATTTAAGGAAAATAATTTATATTCTTTTATATAAAAATGTTTAAAGAACGATGATGTCAAGTTGAACATCCTTAGCTGTGCAGTAAATGGTAAACGTGTAAAATGCTAATTTTGATAACATATTTAATTGCAGCGACAAGTAAACCTTACTGAAAAGGAAAGATCTCGGCTGAAGTTGTCATAGTGATAAGTTGAATGGCGCTCTCTTCCAGGAAATGTCCTCACACTTGAGCCGATGTCGTCAGTATGTCAACACTATGACAACTTCATGGGCCAATAGAAACTGAAGCACGTCCTGTTATAAAAAGGGGATGAAGAGAAGCACAGAATTGCAAGAAGATTCGCCACTTCATCACACACACAAAAACAGAGCATAAACCCAGGGGAGTGCCATCTGAGGACACAAAGTGCATTCGCTTTTTAGAGCAGCAGCTTCCTATTAAAACGACGATTGCCCATGCACTTGTGTTCTCAGGTCACCCCTTTGGGTTTGCCTTGCTCTGCATCTCTGTCATCCGCGCCTCGAGGGTTGAGACTTGAGAGCTTCTGGATGTGTGTTCGGTCGGGTGCAGTTGGATCTGCAATCCATGTCCAAGTACATACAGTGCTGAGCTCGCTTGTGCTATCGCGAAAACTTGGATGCCAAGTTCTCCAGCACACGATTGGATTTTGCATGGTCAGGTCCAACTACACCCAACCAAACACATTGGCAGGCTTCGTTGAAAAGAATACGATGATAGTTTTGATACTTCTGCCCCTACCGTTGCTTGATTCTTCTACAAGGTTTGTTTGCCTCCAGGTATCCTCTTTCCATCAAGCCTCAACCTAAATGGAAGAGGTTTCCACTAGCCATCCAAGTATATTGAGGTCATCTAAATTCCTTTTACGGATTTTGAATAAGATTACATCGAATTTTTCTAACATTATTTGGGCATAGACTGATATTTAATACCTAGCAGTGTTTGGCCTTTCAGATGCTTCATCACATAGACGCCAACAGGTTGATTCTTTAATCTCCAGTACATCTCTGCAGTTGCAAGTGATGCATCAGAACGAAGATTAGAGACGCAGTTCCCTGATTCTTCTATCTTGAGAACAAGCCTGAAGGTCAATCCTCTTGTATTAAATGCATGCTGCTTATTTCTTGAAGAAAAAAATAGATAACATATAGAATATTGTAACTGGTACAAAACTTTCTCAAGATGGTATAACTCAAAGAGTGCTCGCATACAGAATGGTCGAATTGCGAACAGATGACAAAATTTCATATGCACAAACTGAACTTTGTTTCATCATCGTCCACGACCAGCGCTACGGTCCCTAGCTGTCGCCATATCTCAAAGTTTGCTTGTGGGGGCGGCTACTTTCCGCTTTGCATACTCCTGAACGATGCTGATGGTACTTTCTCTATGCCGCAGATAGAACTCTGCAATTAGAATCTGGCTTTCCTCGGTTGTCAGATCTCCATGTCGACCCTGCAAATTGATTTACACCCTTAATTAAAAGACTTTTTTGTGGCCCGGCAGGCAGAGCGGAAATACATCCGTTTGAGTTTATCTGTGAAGATTGATATGAGACCTATGTTTTTGGGTCGGCGTTCTGGGTTTTTAATAAGGGCAAAAAAGAAGCAAATGATGCTTGATGCACGGCAGAAGCATGCCAACGATGTTGGAAACACCATGTCAATGGTTAAGTTTTGCTGAAGTAAATTATAATCAGAGATTAAAAAGGTTAAAAAATGAAAAAACCGAAACTGGGGTAACACGGGGACTTGGATGAGACTGATACAATTGACATACTGCATGCAGTAAGGAGAAAAAGAGACAAACGATGTTTAGGATCCCATACTTTGGCATGCGGAAAGATATAGCAGGTTGCTTAACTACAGCTTGAAGTAGGGTTTAAATGGGCACTGCTAACACTAAACTAAATCCAAAGCAATATGACTGGACCCCGCAAGAGATGCGATCATATTGTACTGTGGCTTGCTTGGGATTAGATGTCAACTTCGTTTCAAATCAGATTCTAAGATGGACCATGTGTCATTACCATTCAACCCCATTTACACCACAACCAAAATTGCATCCTTGTTCACATCAAGATGACCATACTCCCTCTGAAAACAACCATCTTTCCCAAGAAAATCAACATTGCAAAAGGTGGCGTCTAGGAGCACCGTCCCAAATATCAGCTAATATATCATTTTTAGAGTCTTCCGCTACAATATGGCAAATAAGAAGACGGTTGTACCACTTTAATCCCATATTGGTCGACATGTTAGACATCGGCTGATATATCGAGCTCATATATCCTTCACTAAGATTGACCAATATGTATTATATTTGGTTTACTCGTTAAAATTGGTTTATATTCCAAGTTAAAACTATGATATAAGGGATGGCAATTTCGCCCTGACCCAATGAGTCAAACCCAAACCCGATCCAAATTTCTGATATGGGTCAAGGCAAAAACAGGTTCGGGTGGTATCACGGTCAACCCGACTGTCCCACTTATTATTCAGGTCAGGTTTGGGTTTGATGCTTTGATCCGTAACACCTATTATTTTATTTCTTAAATTATTTTGGCACATAATTTTATTTCTTTCTAAATTTTAAATTATAACAAAATGGTTTGTAACATGTAAGTTCTAAACCATAAATAATGACTAGCCCCTAGTTTTTAGTTTTCTTTTTAAATTAATCAAAACCACATGAATTTGTACCAAGGGTGAGAATATCATTTCATTGACGCTATTAAAATACAAATCACAACTAACCAGAAAAAGACTGTCCCTGTGAAAACATTTCTTGACAAGACTGTCCCCATGAAAACATTTCTTGACCTATCAAACTCGCTAGAACAACAGCATAATGTCTTATTGGCCATTATCCTTGGAGCACACTGGTCAATAAGAAGGATCATTGACCAACATGCATAATGTCCTAAATTCTGGATAAGCATTAATTACTCTTCACATGTTACTTTGAATTAAAAAGCAGAAGCTGTTGGAACCCGGTATATTCCATCTTCTATTCCATATGGTTTTGATGTGACAATCAATATATTATTGTTACTAACTCTATCTATGCAGATGTGCAGACATACAGTCTTTTCTATTCACAATATGCATATGTTCACTTGATAAGGACTTTCTGCGAAAGAAGCTTCGCTACTTATATTACGTTCGGATGACGTATCTTCGGAATGATGTAATTTTATTTTTTTTAGTAGCTTCAGGGGCTTGATTATAACATATAATATCTCCTAAAGCTCTAAATTACATTACCTTCCGATCACAATTGATCCTAAGTCAAAATTCTCATTTTTCATATTTAGTCGCCTAAGATTTTCCGTAGTCGACTAAGAAAATTTTCTTTGACTTTTGACCTAAAAATTTCTGACAAGGATCTATTCGTTGATTGATCCATGTCACCATTTTCAAATAGACAGTTTATGACCGTTTCAAATTAGTCGACTAAGATTTTTGTTAGTCGACTAAATCATTTTTTTCGTTTGTATCAGAACTTTATCGACAGTTTCTAGCCGTTGAAACTTTCTCCATAGCCGTTTCTGAGCCCTATAAAAGGAAGGGTACCCCTCTCTTTCCATTCACTACTTTTCCTCTTCTTTTGTTTTCATTTGTGGAAATTAAGGCTTTAATTCTCTTGGAAAAAGTTGTTTGTTGTTCTCATTTGTAAGAAGAAATTCTGATCTCTTTCTTCATTTGAAAACTAAAGAACTTCAAGGGCGTTTCGCAATTTCACATCTAAAAACATTGAAGTTCTCATTTTAAACACCATCGTTTGAATTCATTTTGATATTGATACCAAGGCTATATTTACAAAGTTTGGGACACTGGAAGTGTCACCATTTTTGTAAGTTGGTGCTTGCGAGGCAAGTGATTATAGTGGATTGATAATCTCTACGGGGAGTAGAGGACTGGAGTTGGATCAAGAGGATCCGAACCATGATACACTTTGTGTTAGCGATTGGATTATTTTCAATACTTGTCATTTAATTTCTGTTCCATCTTTGCAAATTTTAGTAACGTTTTATTTGCAACAAGTTTTTATAATACACTATTCAACCCCCTTCTAGTGTATTTGTGTAAACGGGCGATCCTATAGAAGCAAGGTTTCCAACTAGCGCCCATAATTTTAAGGTCCTTCGAAATTCCAGTTTCAACTGTGATTCTCAAGTGTATGATACAAAACTGAAAAATGAGTAAGTTCTCAATATATATAAGTTCATGTTATCATGGTTCTTAAACTTTAGAAGTCCTAAAATATGGACGCATTGCCATCAGTAGAAAATTATCGTATATCTTGAGCTAAGCTTAATAGCTTTAGTCAGATGACTTTCATATGCGTGACTGTATTGGGCATATTGTCTCGCAAGCTTAGAAATAGATTACGCAGAACTTCCAATCTCGTATGTTTTGACAATTTTTACATGCTGAATTACTTTCTATGGCAGTACATAAATTCTTACCAGGCGAGAAACTCTATCACAAACAGCATGGTGCATCAGGATGCCTGCAGCAACAGAAACATTGAAAGAGTCCACCATCCCTTGCATAGGAATGCTACAGTGCAAGTCAGACAGTTGCAAGGCCTCGTTACTTATACCCCTGAAACCAAGCAGAAGAACCCACTCTTTGAATATGTAGAAATTGTTAGCTTAAGCGCGCAAATGGCCATGCAGTAGAAATTACAAATAGCAGTGACATAAGTTGTACATCCCATACAACAAATTAGAATTCACATCTAAAACATATGTTTAGGATTTGCAGGAAGTTAGGCAAAATGTTGGGCATTGTCAGTAATCAGAGGTTCTGTGGATAAAATTTAATCCTAATTAGCACCAGCAAGCTTAGCATAGTTGTGTATCACCAAGATGGTCAGGCTTTTTAGATGATAAATAACAAATTCCCAAGAAAGAGGTACCAACATATCATTTGACAGACAGAATTGCGAACAAATAATTTTACAATGCAATTTTAGACCCCCAAGTTATTTGAATGATTCATATGTCTTCTCCGTCAATGATATCAACTCTCTCTACAAATATCCTTCTCACCACTCTAACAATACCAGGATGGACTGCTTGTTTCTCTCCTTTGACGGAACCACGGAGTCCATCCATATGATTATAATGATTATTACCGAGATTTGTAAGCTTTTACATTTGATGAAAGTTACATTCTTACTAAAAACACCTTTTTCCCCAGGGGGAAGGGGGTGATAAAATAAAACATAAATAAGACTACCACAGATATGACTCCAGTTTAAGCAACAGGGTGTAGTTTAATAAGGTTTAGTACCAAAAGGAGGACCACACAAAGGTTTACCTCAAAGAAAGACCAAGAATTTTAAAATCAGACCATGCTGACATATATAGGCTGCATTGAATCCGAGTTTGACAGGCTTGGTAATTTGGCTGGGTAAGGTCATTTTCTGGCCTGGCCATATTTGACAGGAACAACCTCCCCCCCCCCCCCCCCCCCCCCCACACACACACACACACACACACACACACACACACACACACAAACCCCAATATGCAGGTCAAGGTCAATATGCAAGAATTTTCAGTTGTGGTACGGCCGCACATCAGCCCATATTGCGAAGTCTTAACTCAACCATTATATTGGCCAATGAGAGCATATGGTGTGGACTCCGTTATTCTCTCTCTAGTCACATGCAATCCTCTCACTTTATTTTCATAAATGTGCATGAGGTGTGAGCACATATTTCCTCTATCTAATCATGTCCCAATTTTGATTGTTCTTTGTAGTAATTGAAAGTTGTCTCTTCCTTTCTCTTCTTCTTTGTCCGTTACCGGACCACCCTCTCTCTCGGTGTCTAACAATCGTTGCCTCAACGAATCATCCCTCTCATGATTTGTCTCTTCAACAAAGTTTGATCTCGATCTCTCTACACTTCTCCCTCAAGCCGCTGCAATATGATCTTGAGTTCTCCCGCATATCTATCGATGTCCGATATTGATCGCTTCATTGGTCTCTCTCTCTCTCTCTCTCTCTCTCTCTCTCTCTCTCTCTCTCTCCCCACCCCCCCCCTTCTGATCCAGATCTCCCTCTCTCACCCAACTTCTCCCTTTGGAACTGTTCAACAGGCAAAAGGTTTTATAAAGCCATGGGAGAAAAGCTCATGGAGAATAATTCCGTTGATGCCAAGACAATTAAGGATGAGGTGGTCAGCGAAGAAACTTACTTTGTTTTGCTTCAATACAAACATTATTGTACGACTCTTAATCAGTTGTACATTAGACAAGAGAAGGCTATGAGCGAAGAGAGAGGATCCAATGAAACAATCAAGGTTTGATGGTAACAGACATGCGAGAGAACTCAAGATCCTATTGTGATGGCTTGAGGGAGAAGTGTAGAGAGAGATCGAGATCAAACTTTCGTGAAGAGAAGTCTTTAGAGGAATGGTGAATTCAGTCGACGTCGGTTAGACACTGAGAGAGAGGGGAGGTCTGATAGCTGCCCGAGAGAAAAGAAAGGTAGAGATACAACCTTCGATGTGATGTCAGTTAAATTACTATAAAGAACAGTCAAAATTCACAGAGGATTTGAGATATAATCTCATGGGGTTTGATAGAGGAAACATGGGTCCACACCTCATGCACATTTATTGAAATAAAGTGAGACGATTGCATGTGACTGGATAGAAAATAGTCGAGCACATGCCATATGATCTCATTGGCCAATCTAACGGTTCATTTGAGGCATGGGCCATAACCGAAATGTCCTACACACATATACAAGTGAGGCTAGACTACACCAAGCGCTTGGTGAAATCAGTCACAAAAAACTAGAATGAAAATTTGATAGATCTGTACTTTTGGCCCATTAGAGACATTTTGGAAAATTAGAGGCGTTTTGGGAATTTTCGGATTTTTAGGGACGTTTTGTTTATTTTTAGTGTTTATCAAATAAAAATCAGATCTTTCTTTCGTTCCAATCAAAATTCTCCTAATTTTTTTGAGGATGTGATTTATATGTTCTAAAACATCAAACATACAACAATTGAGAAAAATCCAATGCTATGTGATCATTGATCAATGAAGGATCGACTTACCATTGCAATACTAACAACACACCAGATGGGTGGTGAATAGTGTAATGGCACAAATTGCGTATTTAAAAATTAAACTTACAAATGCTGAATTGGGGAATTTAAACACTACAAAAATCCAAACGCAAACACAAGATATTACCATGGTTCCCCAAACTTTGGTACGTCCAGCCACACCAATATCCACTATAATTCTCACATAGAGAAGTGAATACAATTTCACACAGAGATACCTCACACAGAGGATTTGGATTCTCACACAGTGAAATCATTGCTTTCACACAGAAAGACTTATGCTCTCACACAGAGAAACTCAAACTCTCACACAGAGAGATCTTAACCAACCCTCACACAGAAGGTTATACTCTCAAATAGAGAGTAACTAACTCTCACACAGAAAGCTAGGGTTTGAATGAAATAACAAAGTAAAACAAATACTCTTACATATGCCTTGAGATGAACTTACTCATTAATGAATAGACTCTAATGAAAGCATTGTAATCCATGTAATTTCATTTATTGCTTTCTCGCTTTTTGAGTCTAGCTTTAATGTAATGCTTTTATAGATGGTCTACTCATTCATGCATATGCATTTCACCATCTTAGCGAGCCTTAGGATTATCATAGAATCCAACCCAATAGGCTCATTTTGCCCAAAGACTCATTTGGAGTCTCTGGCTCTCCTACAGTCGCCTGATGAAGGTTTTACAGTCGACTGGATGATTCCAGTCGCCTGTCGAGCCTTCTACAGTCGACTGTGGTGCATTGCTCAAGTTAACTTTTGATTGACTCATACTTGAGCTTTTGAAATAGTCGACTGACGGTAAATTTACAGTTGCCTGTCTTCCAACAGTTGCCCGTGACTTGTTCATCAGTCGACTGTGAGCAACTCGCATTGTCTGGGCTTCATCCCAGTTTGTTAGTCAGTCGACTTGTTCAGTATTTACAGTCGCCTGTCCATTTGACAGTCGCATGTATACTAGTCATCAGTCGCCTGTCTGCATATAGTACAAAAGAGTGCATCTCTCTGTTTTATTACATCCCCTGCAGCAGTCGCCTGCTGAAGGATTTACAGGTGCATGTCCTGTTTACAGTCCACTATATCGACTTCATCAGTCGACTGTCGAGGCTCAAATTATAGCCGTTGGGAATTATTTAGCCGTTGGACAGTCGACTGTCATTTGTTCATCAGTCGATTGTCAGTAACGTTTTTGCCCAAAATCTAGTCGTTGCAGCCTTTTGTTTTTGGCTGTTTTCTTGACTTTTGAGAGTTCCTATATGGTTCTATATATTATATGAGAGGGCTGAGTTCATTAGAATTTCTTGATGCGATTGAAAATTTTTAAAGTTTAATTAAGCCACTCTCAAACTCTCTCATTTCCCTCTTAGAGCTCATATTCCTCTTCATGCATTGAAGTCATGCTCAAGGGAAATCATCCAAGTGCATTTCTAGCAAATCTCATTACTTGGAGATCCTTTTCCATGCCTTGCTATGGCTTCAA